>JAGFNQ010003472.1:603150-666132 GCA_024364735.1 Boesenbergia rotunda
TAAAAATACCTGTGTTCGCGATTGTTTTTCTTTTCCACTGCGTACTTGCTCTAATTTCTATCCGAAAAGTGTTTAACGATATTCATCCCCCCTCTATCGTTTCTCTCAATCCAACACAAACGTCCTCGAATAGATAATCAAATAGACTCATATACGTGGCATTGTCGTCTTGGCCATGTAAGCAAGAAATGCATGACCAAATTACACCGATGTGGAATTCTGGAATCATTTGAACCTGGTTCATTTGATGTGAATCATGCTTAAAAAGCGAGATGACTAAATTACCCTTTTCTGAAAAAGGTAAACCAGTGGGAGAATTGCTTGGTCTAATACATACTGATGTATGTGGACCAATGTCAACTCTTACACAAGGAGACTATAGCTACTTCATTACCTTTATCGATGATCACTCACGATTTGGGTATGTGTTCTTAATGAAACACAAATCTGAAGCTTTTGAGAAATTCAAAGAGTTCAGAAGTGAAGTAGAGAAACAGCTTGGCAAAAGTATTATGATATTTCGATCCGATCGGGGTGGTGAATACTTAAGTCAAGAGTTTCAAGATTATTTTAGGGACAATGGGATATTGTCTCAATGGACTCTGCCATATACACCACGGCATAATGGTGTATCTGAGAGGCGTAACCGAACCTTGATGGACATGGTTAGATCTATGATGAATCATGCAACTCTTCCAAAATCCTTTTGGGGCTATGCGCTTAAGACAGCTGTTTACTTTCTAAATAGAGTCCCGACCAAGGTAGTCTCTACTACTCCATATGAGACGTGGAATCGTAAGAAACCTCATTTATCTCACCTAAAGATATGGGGTTGTCCTGCTTATGTAAAGCGGACTGTATCAGACAAATTGGATGCTAAGTTTGATAAATGTCTATTTATTGGATACCTGATAACCATCATTTTGTTGATTATTTTCGGCTCTAAAATCCATGTTTGATCCACATTTTATATGCTTAAGTTTGCAATTTTATTAGGTTTCATGTATTCCCTTCATTTTGGCTTTTAATTCTAATCTTTGTATATTTGGGATATTTTTGGCACTAAATTTGAATATCATTTTGTAGGCTTCAATTGATCATGGACCTAGATCAAATCAGGTCAGACTTGAGTCAGCATTGGATCCAGATTAAAGGGATCAAGCATCGAATTATTAGGAGCCGTCCATTCCAGAGAACGGCTAGATCTGAGTCATCGGTCAACTTTTGGTCAATCCGAGTTCAAGATAGAATCAATCCTGACAATAGATCAAGATCTGAAAATTTCAGCCAAATCAGAAGTAATCTGGCCGTTGGATCAAGCTCAAGATGTTCTAGACCATCCATTCAAGAAAAGGGAAGATCTGGACCATCCGCCACTGATCTGGTTAATCCGAGCTGGGGACAGGTAGATCAGGGCCATTGATTGAGATCTGTGGAGTTTGGTTCAGATCTGAAGAGATCCGACCGTTGGATGAAGTCAGATTGATCTCAGCCGTCCGTTGCTAAGTATTCAAGTTCTTCTTCTCCCAAAGCTGGCTAAACCAAGGCTGAGCTGAGTTGAGCTGGACCAAGGCTGGTTCGAACCAAACCTAGTTGCTGAACTCAACTGATGAGCTAACTCAACTGCTTGGCTGAACTCAAGATGAACCAGGGCTGAAGGGCTGAAGTGGACCGAACCCATGGACTGGCTGAACCAAAAGGGTTTAACCAAAGACTGGACCGAACTGAGACTTGACTGAACCAAACCCAATCACTGAAGCCAAGAGAACAAAAGGGATCATCACCGCGCGACCTAGGGCATCGACTCCACACGCAGGCTCGCGGCGATTCTTCTTCTCCTCCATCTTCATCGTCGTCGCAACTAGGGTTAGGGGTTCCAACCCTAGTCGGCCGGAGTTTCGATCAACCGAGTTTGAGGGGTTCCCGACTCATTCATCCACCTTCACCGCCGGAGATTGAATCGATCAGTTTGGGGGGTTCCCGACTCGATCCGATCAACTCCATCCGCTTTCACTTCATCGTCGCCGACCGACAGCTTTCTCTCGAGTTTGAGGGGTTCCCGACTCGATCAAAGCTTTCATCCACTCTCCACTCCACCAAAGCTAGGGTATCGGGTCCGTGCCCTAGTTGACTTCACCGCCGCCGACTCCAGTAGCCAATAGTTTCTTCCTTCATAGCAGTTCCTTCCCAGCAAGTAATTCAGTTCCAGCAATTTAGATTCAGCAATTCAATTTCAGCAATTCAGTTTCTCCTTCTCAGCCGTCGCAGTTCTTTATCAGCATCACAGCAGCTTCTCTTTTAGTCCAGCAGATTTCATCACAGTTCGAGTAGTAGTTTCATCTTCACAGCAATCTCATTCAACCTTCATCAGATCCCAGCAGCTACTTCACAGCTTTGCTCAGCTACCACTTCGCATTCGGCAGCACCATTTCCACTTCACATCAGTTTCAATTCCTAGCAATTCGATCTTCTTAATTCACAGCAGCTTTTCTTCAGATCAGTTCTTCATCAGTCTCACTTCAGCAGCTCTTCTAATTAATTCCCTTCGACAGTTCGTTTCTTTCACAGAAGTGCTGCAGCAGTTCATCAATTGGATTAATGGGTGGTTTAATTGTTGTGTTCTTTGAGTTTTTTTTTTGTGTTAATTGTTGAATGTTTGTGATAGTTGTTGAATGTTTGTATTTGATGAACTTCCCCAATTCAAATGGCACACACCTTTGTCGTTTTAATACATGCTCAACTTGTGTTTGGTTAAATGCCTCTTAGAACAGTTAATTTCAATTGCGATGTTTCTTAGTTGATTAACTCTTGTTTTATGTTGCTCTTCGTCTTGCTTTAAGTTTCATGTTTTCATTTACATGCAATTAAGTTAGGTTAGATTAGATTTCTTCAAAGTTGTAGTTTTGTTCCATGTTAGTTTTGTTGATGCTTAAGTCCTAGTTGTCTTTTTCTTTACTGCACTTGTAATTAGGTTAAATTAGATTTCCTTACCTGTACTGTCTTTCCTTAATTAAACTAGATTTCCCTACCTGCTTTGCCATGTCTTTTCATAGTCTTAATGCTCAAATTCAAACCCCAGTTTGATATCCAAAACCCAAAAGCAATAAAATACGATCCTGAGAATTATCATGTACCGACTACATTCGTTGGGAGACGACTCGAGTTACTCTATGCTACATTAGTTTAGAGGAGTTCGATACTTAAATTGTATTTGAAACCATGACACGACTAAAACGGTCATCAAATTTGGCATCGTTGTCGGGGAATGTAGTGGTGCTTGATAATTATATCTTTTGATTCTATTCTTGATTGCTTTATCTTTTGTATACGGTTGTTGCTATTTTACTTGTTTTGTGATAGGGCTGCAAGATCAAAATGTTTTCACCAGAGGACTGTAAAGAGATCACAAGTGCACTGTTAGAGTTAAAGTTTTGGGTGAATTATGTGAACCAACAAAGATCCAACAGTCATTCATCTACTTACCAGTCGCCATGTCAACAGTTTCAACAGCAAAACCAATGTTTTCAGCAATCCCACTCGAATTTTCAGCAACCAAACTATCAAATTCAGCAAGGGCAGCAACAATGTCAGCCTCTCAACCAATTTCAGCAGCCCTACTCAGATTTGCAGCAGTACCAAATTTTCAATCAGCCACCACAGCAGTTTCAACCACAATTTCAGAATTTTCAGCAAGGGTACAATCCAAATTTTCAACAAAATTTTCAACCATTTCACCAGCCTCAATTTCAACCAATTCAGCAAACATGTCAGCCACCTCAGCCCCAAATTCAGTAGTTCCAGGAAACGCAACAACCTCAAGCATTTCAGCAATTCAATCAACAATTTCAGCCCCAACTTCAGAATTTTCAGAACAATAATTTCCAGCAACATCATCCTTGCTATCAACCCAATTTTCAGCAGTTTAATCAACCCATTCAACCATCTGAGCAGCCCCAACTATTTGATTTTCAGAATTCACAGCCAACTCATGGACTTCAGCAGCTTTTTGCTACATTTCAAGGCCAACAGGAGTTCTACACCAAGCTTCAAAACCTTAGAAGATGCCTTAAAAAATGGGTTGATCAATTGAATCAAACAGAAATCGAAAGATCAGGACAATTATCTCCTCAGGCTACTCAGGATTTTAAGGGGCATGATTGTGAACTAACTTGGAGGTTGGTGGAAGAAGAAGAAGAAGTCATCAAAATCAGGAAACCTAGAGCATGCATCCCTCCAGGGATTCCTGTTCAAAATTCAATTCCAAATTTTTCAGCTCAAGAAAAAGATTCTGAAGCACTACATGACCCTTCTCATCTTTTATTTTGTGATGATAGTGTTATTGATGGTCTTAATTTTTCTAATATTGTTGCTGCAGAAATTACTGAAGAAGCATGTATAGGAGATGATTCTACAGGTGTAGGGGATTGCACTAAGCCCTAGGGACCACCAACATTGATGGATACATTAGAAGATTCAGAGGACAAACCAGGAAGTGTAGGGACTTGCATGGTGAAAGCAAGAACCCAAGAATCACCAGAACCTGAACCTGAAGAAGAGATTGCTCATTACCAGGAGGAACTAATAATTACATCTACTCTTATAGAACCTCCAGGTATTCTTCAGCAAGATCAGGTAAGCATTCCTCCTATTTCTTTTGAAGATTGCATAGAGGTGCTTCAAACTGATTTTATTGATTGTAAAACATTTTTAGAGGCACCTAAAATTGATGTTGTTTGTTATGATGAATCTTGTGATACATCTTTTGTGGATATGGATTGTGAAAAATTTTTAGAAGTGCCCCAAATTGATATTGTTTGTTATGATGAATCTTGTGATACATCTTTTGTGGATATGGATTGTGAAAAATTTTTAGAAGAGCCCCAAATTGATGTTATTTTTTATGATGAATCTCTTGCTATATCTTAGGCTGAAGTTGAGTGTGAAAAGCTCATGGAGGTACCCATGGTTGATTTTATTGATTGTGATGCATTTGAGGATACATTCTATGCTGAGATTGATGATATTACACTTCATTCTTACCCTGCACGCTTGAGAGAGGTATTACATGGTTTTGCAGGGTCCCGAAGACTTCTAGAGTTGGTGCTCCATCTGAACAGACTTCAACCTCCTGGAAGGACTTCCAAAAAGCATCAAGAGGGAGGAGTTGTTCTTATTTCGACTAGTAGCACCTCACCTCTTAAGTGGGTTCTGAACCTTAATCGTCTCCGACCACCGGAAGATGCTTGTGCGAAATTAATAAGGGGGAAATACGTGCACTACAAGGTTGATCACATGAGGATAGTTCTCCCAAAATGGATGCTACGTGCTCTCTACCCTACTTGAAGGGGAGTTTGTTCCTTTACTTTCCTTTTCTTGTTTTTCTTTATGTGTATACTCGCATGTTTGTTTTGCTTCTATACTTTGCATTCATGTTTTGCTTCCTCATTCTGCATTTTGTTTGCTCTTGAATAAACTTTGTTTGACTTCTAGTTTTATCTCCCTACATGTTCCTTTATTATGCTTTGAGAATCATAAAAGATAGTTAAGTCTGATTATCGAGTTTTGGTTTCCTTGGTATGCTTGGGGACATTAATTGTATTTAGTCATTTGTTGTGGTGATGAACTTTATCTTGTTGGACTAAGCATGACGTTTTATTGTTCACCTAGTGAGGATATTGTCATGTCTATCCTTAATCCTCTTATGTGTGATAGCATTTGTGATATTCGACACTCTGGAACTTGCTTTGATTCTTTTTGAAATTACAATAGCATAAGCTTACATGAATATGATGGAGGCAACCCTTCTTGTTGAACTCTTAGTTTCCCTCTCCTTTGTTATTGTTACTACTGAGCATTTCACCTATTGCTTTCATATTTCATTGTCTTTTCTTTGTCAAATCTTTTCATTGTCATTACATTCTCACTGACATATCTTTATTAGCTTATTCTTCCCTTGAGCATGCGATGAGAGCATGGGGCGATTGCATGATGAGTTACATTGTTATTTCTCTATTATCAGCCTCTATTATTGTGAGTTTTAGGTGATTATCATCCTTTGCTACATTGCCCAAGACGGGCAAGTTTTAAGTGTGGGGGGGGGGGAGACAAGTGTGTATGGACGAATGCTTGTGTAAAAAAAAATCTCTCTTTGTGAAAAAAAAAGAAAAAAAGAAAATCTCTCTATGAAAAGAAAAAGAGAAAGAGAGATAGAAAAAATAATAAAGATGAAAAAAAAGAAAAGAATGAAAAACAGATTAAAGAGAGTGAAAAAAAAAATTCCTCAAGCATTCGGGATTTTGTTAGTGATGAACAAAAAGGAATATTTTCTTGATGTGTACTCTTTTGATATTATTGTTTAGAGAAATTCAAGAGTTATGTTGTGAATCATTACATGCATTTTGAGAGAAGTTGTAAGTGGTTGTTGCGTATTGTATTGAGAATGTGCAAGGAGAATTTTGAGTGTTGGAGGTTTGATTGAGTTATTTATTTTGGCCTATTGTTTGATTGTATACATCATGTAATTACTCCAATCCTCTCATATTCTCTTTGATTTTTTTTTTCATGCTCTCTATGATCTTCTTTGTTATCTACCATTCTTGTTTCCTTGTAGCACTTGGTTTCATTATTATTCATTGAAAAGCCCTCTTGATTTATGTACTTATGTTATAGTGGTGGAGAAGTAGAAGATAAGAAAGCATATGGTAGTACAATGTCATGAATGTTTTGAGAGAACTCCACTTCCATATTTGTTATTTTTGTGAGCATCAGTGCATATATCCATCTTGTGAGGTTTTTGTCATGCTTAGTTTATTCAAGTTGATGAAATTACCATGTTTTAGACTTATGTGAGATTTGAAACCATAAATACATGGATGCTTGAGACTTGATGATCCTAAGTAACTTTCTTTTATTATTTCTTAAAGTATTGATAGGGGATGTAATGTTTGGGAGATATGTTGTTTTCTTTTAGTTTTGTTTACTTGCGCGAGAAGCCCAAAAATAAGTGTGGGAGAGTTTGATAACCATCATTTTGTTGATTATTTTCGGCTCTAAAATCCATGTTTGATCCACATTTTATATGCTTAAGTTTGCAATTTTATTAGGTTTCATGTATTCCCTTCATTTTGGCTTTTAATTCTAATCTTTGTATATTTGGGATATTTTTGGCACTAAATTTGAATATCATTTTGTAGGCTTCAATTGATCATGGACCTAGATCAAATCAGGTCAGACTTGAGTTAGCATTGGATCTAGATTAAAGGGATCAAGCATCGGATTATTAGGAGCCGTCCATTCCAGAGAACGGCTAGATCTAAGCCATCGGTCAACTTCTGGTCAATCCGAGTTCAAGATAGAATCAATCCTGACAATAGATCAAGATCTGAAAATTTCAGCCAAATCAGAAGTAATCTGACCGTTGGATCAAGCTCAAGATGTTCTAGACCATCCATTCAAGAAAAGGGAAGATCTGGACCATCCGCCACTAATCTGGTTAATCCGAGCTGGGGACAGGTAGATCAGGGCCATTGATTGAGATCTGTGGAGTTTGGTTCAGATATGAAGAGATCCGACCGTTGGATGAAGTCAAATTGATCTCAGCCGTCCGTTGCTAAGTATTCAAGTTCTTCTTCTCCCAAAGCTGGCTGAACCAAGGCTGAGCTGAGTTGAGCTGGACCAAGGCTGGATCGAACCAAACCTAGTTGCTGAACTCAACTGATGAGCTAACTCAACTGCTTGGCTGAACTCAAGCTGAACAAGGGCTGAAGGGCTGAAGTGGACCGAACCCATGGACTGGCTGAACCAAAAGGGCTGAACCAAAGACTGGACCGAACTGAGACTTGACTGAACCAAACCCAATCGTTGAAGCCAAGAGAACAAAAGGGATCATCACCGCGCGACCTAGGGCATCGACTCCACACGCAGGCTCGCGGCGATTCTTCTTCTCTTCCATCTTCATCGTCGCCGCAACTAGGGTTAGGGGTTCCAACCCTAGTCGGTCGGAGTTTCGATCAACCGAGTTTGAGGGGTTCCCGACTCGTTCATCCACCTTCATCGCTGGAGATTGAATCGATCAGTTTGAGGGGTTCCCGACTCAATCCGATCAACTCCATCCGCTTTCACTTCATCGCCGCCGACCGACAGCTTTCTCTCGAGTTTGAGGGGTTCCCGACTCGATCAAAGCTTTCATCCACTCTCCACTCCACCAAAGCTAGGGTATCGGGTCCGTGCCCTAGTTGACTTCACCGCCGCCGACTCCAGTAGCCAATAGTTTCTTCCTTCATAGCAGTTCCTTCCCAGCAAGTAATTCAGTTCCAGCAATTTAGATTCAGCAATTCAATTTCAGCAATTCAGTTTCTCCTTCTCAGCCGTCGCAGTTTTTTATCAGCATCACAGCAGCTTCTCTTTTAGTCCAGCAGATTTCTTCACAGTTCGAGCAGTAGTTTCATCTTCACAGCAATCTCATTCAACCTTCATCAGATCCCAGCAGCTACTTCACAGCTTTACTCAGCTACCACTTCGCATTCGGCAGCACCATTTCCACTTCACAGCAGTTTCAATTCCAAGCAATTCGATCTTCTTAATTCATAGCAGCTTTTCTTCAGATCAGTTCTTCATCAGTCTCACTTCAGCAGCTCTTCTAATTAATTCCCTTCGACAGTTCGTTTCTTTCATAGAAGTGCTGCAGCAGTTCATCAATTGGATTAATGGGTGGTTTAATTGTGTTGTTCTTTGAGTTTTTTTGTGTTAATTGTTGAATGTTTGTGATAGTTGTTGAATGTTTGTATTTGATGAACTTCCCCAATTCAAATGGCACGCACCTTTGTCGTTTTAATACATGCTCAACTTGTGTTTGGTTAAATGCCTCTTAGAACAGTTAATTTCAATTGCGATGTTTCTTAGTTGATTAACTCTTGTTTTATGTTGCTCTTCGTCTTGCTTTAAGTTTCATGTTTTCATTTACATGCAATTAAGTTAGGTTAGATTAGATTTCTTCAAAGCTGTAGTTTTGTTCCATGTTAGTTTTGTTAATGCTTAAGTCCTAGTTATCTTTTTCTTTACTGCACTTGTAATTAGGTTAAATTAGATTTCCTTACCTGTACTGTCTTTCCTTAATTAAACTAGATTTCCCTACCTGCTTTGCCATGTCTTTTCATAGTCTTAATGCTCAAATTCAAACCCCAGTTTGATATCCAAAACCCAAAAGCAATAAAATACGATCCTGAGAATTATCATGTACCGACTACATTCGTTGGGAGACGACTCGAGTTACTCTATGCTACATTAGTTTAGAGGAGTTTGATACTTAAATTGTATTTGAAACCGTGACACGACTGAAACGGTCATCAATACCCTAAGGAAACGAAGGGTTACCAATTCTATCATCCCTTAGAACAAATGGTGTTTGTTTCAAGGCATGCTGTATTTCTAGAAAAAGAATTTCTTTTACAAGAAAACAGTGGGAGTAGCATTGAACTTGAAGAAGTTCAAGAAACTCCAATAGACATTACAGAGACACCTAGTCTAGACCTACTACCAATAACTCATAATGATGAGCTATCAGTTGAACATAAAACAACACCACTTCTTCGTAGGTCTGATAGGACACGTAATATTCAAGAGAGATACGGATTTCTCATAAGTGAATCGAACGACGTGTTACTCATTAACGATGACAAACCTATCAGTTATGAAGATGTTCTGAAAAATTCAGAAAGGGATAAATGGCTTGAAGCCATGAAGTTGGAAATGAATTCCATGAACAAAAATCAAGTATGGGACTTGGTTAACCCACCTGAAGGGATTAAGCCCATAGGGTGTCCTTTAAGGCTAGATTAGTGGCAAAAGGATATCGTCAGAAACAAGGAATTGATTATGACGAAACCTATTCGCCAGTAGCTATGCTTAAATCCATTCGGATGCTCCTGGCCATAGCAGCTCATTATGATTATGAGATATGCCAAATGGATGTGAAAATAGCTTTCCTTAATGGAAACCTGCTTGAGGATGTATACATGATACAACCTGAAGGTTTCACATCGGTTAATAAAACCAAAGTATGCAAGCTTCGACGATCCATATATGGACTAAAGCAAGCATCCAGGAGCTGGAACATCCGTTTTGATGAGACAATCAAAGAGTTTGATTTCTCACAAAATTCTGACGAACCTTGTGTGTATAAGAAGGTTAGTGGGAGTGCAGTCGTATTCCTAGTGTTATATGTCAATGACATATTACTTATAGGAAATGATATATCAGTCTTACAGTTAGTTAAAATTTGGTTGTCCAAAACTTTCTCCATGAAAGACCTGGGAGAAGCAACCTATATCCTTGGGATTAGAATCTATAGAGATAGATCAAAACGATTGCTTGGTCTTTCGCAGTCTACATATATAGACCGAGTGCTAGAAAGGTTTAGCATGTCGGAATCCAAGAAAGGTTACCTTCCCATCACGCATAGGATCAACCTTTCGAAGTCTATGTGTCCGCGCACAGAAGACGAGAGGATTTGCATGAATAAGATTCCTTATGCATCCGCCATAGGATCTATCATGTATGCTATGTTATGTACTAGGCCCGATGTATCGTATGCTCTAAGCGTCATAAGCAGATACCAGTCTGATCCAGGAATGGATCATTGGGCGGCTGTCAAGACAATCCTCAAGTACTTAAGAAGAACTAAGGAAGTGTTCCTAATATATGGAGAAGGTGATATGGTAATACGTGGGTATACAAATGCCAGTTTCCAGATAGATAAGGATGACTCCAAATCTCAGTCCAGATACGTATTTATTTTGAATGGAGGCGCAATAAGTTGGAAGAGTTCCAAGCAAGACACCATAGCGGATTCTACCACGGAA
This sequence comes from Boesenbergia rotunda, assembly GCA_024364735.1. Classification (NCBI taxonomy): domain Eukaryota; kingdom Viridiplantae; phylum Streptophyta; class Magnoliopsida; order Zingiberales; family Zingiberaceae; genus Boesenbergia; species Boesenbergia rotunda. The sequence continues at coordinate 614,010 of JAGFNQ010003472.1, forward strand.
GTGGAATATATTGCAGCTTCGGAAGCAGCAAAGGAAGTAGTCTGGATCAATAAGTTTGTCTCAGAACTTGGTGTAGTTCCAACCATTGATGAAGCAATACCGGTTTATTGCGACAACAATGGAGCTATTGCACAAGCGAAGGAACCAAGGTCTCATCAACGATCCAAACATGTGCTTCGTCGCTATCATCTGATCAGAGAGATTATAAGTAGGAATGATATACAAATTGAGAAAATTCCCACTGAAAGGAATTTAGCGGATCCTTTAATTAAGGCCTTGCCTCAAAGCAAGTTTGAGGGTCATGTTAGAGCCTGTGGTATTGGATACCGTAGCGATTGGCATTAGGCCAAGTGGGAGTTTGTTAGTGATATGAGAAAAGTGTCCTAAGGCAATCGCCTTATGATTGTAATCATTTATTTTAATAAATGAATATTCACTATTTGAGTATACATGTTTATGTATTTGATTGAGATCTTAAACTCATTTACTGAATGTCCGCAATACAATTCACAGCATGAGAGAATTTGTGATGAATTCACAACTAGTGACTATCTATACATGTGCAATTGTGAAGTATTGAAATTGTCCATAGTCGATGAATTGATAAATACGGACACTATCAATTCTGTGGAGACTAGCATGGGTTATTCTCTAATCAGCTGATTCTCACTGGCTGGTGACATTGGGATGTCCGGAGATAAACATGAATGCTAGTTAAGGGAACTAGTTCATTGGAGTGACTGGCTGTAAAACTTCATATGGTAGTCCATATATAGATATGTCAATGAAGTTCTTACTGCAGCTTAAGTACGATGTTCCTTTGACTTGCGGTGTTCAAGTCATCTTGGTCATGGAGACTTATACTTTGACATCTTAAGCAAGCATCTCCAAGGAGGTGTGGACCCAAGATGATTGGGTATAAGCCAAAGTGCCCGAAGATGTTTGAACAGCCTACAAAGGATTCACCACTCCTTGCGAGGAGATGTATACCCAAGGCCTATCGTCGGATTGTTACTCGAAGCCTTTAGCCAGAGCATGACATGTTTAGAGTATGAATCTCTTAAATACATGAGAGTAATTAGAATCCGTAGGACGAGAAAACATTACTTGGGCTAGGTGTGACGTAGTCAGTCTAGTGGGGACTGACACACATAGAACATGTCCTGAACCAAGTGGGTATAAGATGGTGAAGGGAATGGGGCACGATTCATTATAGCTGCTGAAGGGTTTCAGAATTATTTCTGAGGTCAACCGTTGATCTTTCGATTAATTGGGGATCATGATGTACTACTAGGTGCCACTCATGATCGTTCTATAATTGATTAATTATAGACGGTCAACATAAATCGAAAGCCTATTTAGTCACACGCACTACGAGTAATCCGAGGGATTTAAAACGGGTTGAAAATTGAATTTTCCAATCAAGAGAGATTAGGTTTGGTTAAGCCAAACGATAAGTCGAATCTGAATTTTTTCAGAGACGCATCGGAAGCGTAAAATGGCTAAGTCTTTTGAAGACTTAACAGATGAATTAAATAAGTTTAATTCATTGGGACGTGGCTTGGATGGGCCGGCCAAAGAGGGTCTCCATCCTCTTTGCTTGGTCGGCCACAACAAAGGGAGAGAACCAAGTTTTTGGTTCAATTTATAAAATAAATCAAGTGTGGTTTGTTTTATAAAATTATGGATGATATAAATTTTTATATAATAAACCAAGGTTTGATTTATTTTTCATGAAAATTAAAATGAACCATAGATTGGTTTATTTTATTTTATAAAATCAATCATGGATTGATTTACCATGATAAGAAAATTTATTCCATAAGAAAAAAGGAGACTTGGTCGGTTTTTATCATGAATTAAAATATTATAAAACTTGGCATGATGGAATAAGTCATAGAAAATTTATTCCATAAGAAAAAAAAGACTTGGCGGTTGAGAGGCCACTATATAAAGGACCCAAGGCAAGGCTTGGAAATCAATCGAAGTATTCTTGCCTGGGCTCTCTCCCTCTCCTCCCTTCTTTCTCTTGGCCGGCCACAAGGCTCTTCTCCCTTCTTCTTGCCGTGAGCACAAGGAGAAGCATCAAGGCGACAAAGTTCTTCCGTTGGGACGATCTTCCTCTCCGACCATTATCACCTTGGGATTGGCCGCAAGTAATCTTCCTCCTTCTCGCCGGAATTGTGATTCCGGCCAACCTTGGTAGTGAGTTTTTCCGATGTGATTACTTCTCTCTTGGTTTTCTTGTCGCGTTCTCGGAGAATCTAGTAGTTCTCGAGAACATGAAACTCGTGGCTTTGCGAAGTCATCCCGAAGATAGTCGGCGTGGACGCAAATAGAGCCGGAGCTTTCGAGGGGCGCTTACGGTTGGATCTCGTCCCTTCCTTCGAGTTACGCGAGGTAATACGTAAATTAGTTTACGTTTCTGTAAAAATTTTAAATATATGATCATGTCTACACAAGATAATATTGCATGCTTAGATGTGTGGTTAAATAATTTGAGAAATTATTCATGCTAAACCTTCCGCTGCACGTAATTAATTTTAAAATTACGAACCCGCATCCATGTCAACATGCACCCGGTCCCAACACTATCATCTCACCTTCACCCAATACTAGGTTGTTCAAGTTTCAAATAATCTTTTTCCTATAACCATTCTAAATTATGCATAAAATTAAACGTGAATGATATGACATATATTTTAAGAAAATTGCATATGCATGGCATGACAATTATGCATGAGTCAAGCAATTCAAATCATTTAATTAAGTTTCAAAAGATGTATCAAATTCTCGATTTGATACATGTCGTGTGAACCCGCGAATATGTCAACCCACTTTAACATATTTGATTTTATTAAATTTATTGTTGCAGTTTGGGTAGGATTTTATTTAATTTGAGTTTAAGTTATTTTAGAATTAAATTAAACTGGATTAATTAATTTAAGAATTAATTGAGGTTGAATTAGTTAGAAATTAATTAATTTGAATTAATTAAGATTTAATTAATTTAATTTAAGTTTGAATTAATTTGAATTAATTTAAGTTCGAATTAATTAAGAATTAATTTGAATTTGATTTAATTAAGATTTAATTTAATTGATTTGAATTAATTTGAATTTGATTTAATTAATGGATTTAATTTGAATTACATTGAATTTAATTTAATTAGGATTTAATATGAATTTAATTTAATTTGAATTAATTTGAATGTAATTTAATTAGGATTTAATTTGAATTTAATTTAATTAGGATTTAATTTGAATTAATTTGAATTTAATTAATTATGATTTAATTTGAATTAATTTGAATTTAATTTAATTAGGATTTAATTTGAATTAATTTAATTAGGATTTAATTTAAATTTAATTTAATTTGAATTTAATTAGGATTTAATTTGAATTAATTTGAATTTAATTTAATTAGGATTTAATTTGAATTTATTTGAATTTAAGTTAATTTGAATTTAATTTAATTTGAATTTAAGTTAATTTGAGTTTAATTTAATTTGAATTTAAGTTAATTTGAGTTTAATTTAATTTGAATTTAAGTTAATTTGAGTTTAATTTAATTTGAGTTTAAGTTAATTTGAGTTTAATTTAATTTGAGTTTAATTTAATTTGAGTTTAATTAAATTTGGATTTAATTAAATTAAGTTAAGATTTGAATAATTAAGGTTGAAATGATTGATTAATAGTTGTGGGTTTAAGTTCAGAATTTTCATTATTTTGAAAATTTTGACTCTTCTTTATCTATCTTTTCAAATTTTTCTAACAATTCGGATTTGTTTGAACCTTTGTGAACTTTATTTACTATGGCCTCTATCTTAGATAGTTTCATATCCTCCCCATCCTCAAAATTACATCTTTTAGTATCCTCAAAGTAGGAGGAGTAGTTTGGGCCACTAGTTAAAGTTTTGTAATAATTTTCAAGATTATCTATAATTAAGTTATTATCTAGGAGAATTTCATCTTCAAAATTATCCTCAAAAATAATATTTTCAGAATTAACTTCTGGATTATCTTTAGGATTTTCAAATTCGAATTCAGAGTTATACAACGGATTTTCAAATTTGAATTCATAATTATCTAAAGGATTTTTAAATTTAGAATTATCCTTAAGATTTTTGAATTCAGATTTATCCTTAAGATTTTCAAATTTGAATTCGGGATTAATTTCAGATTTAAATTCAGAATTAATTGTATCATCATCCGTAGAATTATCAGAGTTTATTTCAGATTTAAGTTCAGAATTAATTTTAGCAATTATTGAATTGGTATTAATGATTAAACAATTTATTTCTAATATTTTAGCCATATTCACATTTTGTAACTTGTCATTCAAAATATCTACTTGACTATGCAGTAATTCTAACTTATCCGGGAAATTATCTAAATTATTTACATAAGAAAATGCAGAAATTTAACATTTTTCAGAACATAAATTTTACGTACCTTTGCCGGACACTTATTTTTGTAGTGTCCGTATTTCTCGCATTTGAAGCATCTGATGTGATCTTTGTTCCTCCAGCTTCCAGGTGCTGGTACGTCCTTTGCTTCCGGTGGTGTAGACCGAATCTTACGAGTAGGGCACTGATTTTTGTAGTGCCCTCTCTCCTTGCATGTGAAGCATATAATATGGAATTTAAAATTTGACATTTAAAATTAAAATGTACCTGATTCACCCCTGGGCTCCCCCTCAACTCCTGGCGTTGTTGCTCCGTTGGCGGTTAGTCCGGTGAAGAGCGGCCTAGCTCTGATACCAATTGTAGGATCGGTGCCGTCGATAGAGGGGGGGTGAATATCGACCGTAAAAATTCTCGCGGAAATCTTCGTAAAACTTTCGTTCGTACTGGACTCAGAGTGTTAGTGCAGCGAAAAATAAAATAGAAAGAACATAAGGACACAGCGGGATTTATTTACTTGGTTCCCAACCCCCCAGGGTCAGTACGTCCAAGGCCTATGTACTCGGCGTGAGTCCACTATTGGTCTCCTTTCTGAAATTTCCGGAGGCGGAGAAAACCCGTCTTACAGTGTAGAAATATAATCAAAAGTAAAGCAAAGTATGTACTGAATACTAAATGCAAACCGAACAACTAGAGTTTGAAACTCGGCCGATCTGGACCTCCGAAGTGCCGCGCACTTCCTCCTAGAGCCTCCCGATCGTAGAGCCTCATCTTTAGCGTGTTGTCATCGGTCAGAATGCTCAGAATCACTTTCAGCAGTTGTGTCTGAAGTAGAGGGGTTGAAGCCCCTTATATAGGCTTCATAAGGGCGCCTGATACGTTGGGGGCGCCCCTACAGACTCGGTCAAATCTTATCCCCGCGCCGACCTCTCCGCAGCTAATAAAACCTCTGACCATGGCGCCCCGGACCTCCCAGGCGCCTGAGTGAAGGCTTATCTATGTTTCGACCTCGAAACATCAAATACAGCTTTCAACTTGGGCGCCCGTATCATCCCGGGCGCCTAACTGGAAGCCTATTCTGCTTACTTCACGAAACTGCCATTTTCCTCTTTGGCTTGGGCACCTGATCCTTACTGGGCGCCTGGCTTCAAGGCATTCAACCCAAAACTGGGTTTCCTTCATTGATCTGGGCGCTCCCATCAATAGGGGCGCCTGGGTTGGCTGTTTTCCAGCCACTTGCTTGTTTTGTCTCCGGTTCTTGGTACCTACAAGATACACAAACACAAAGCAAATATACATACAATATTAGTCTTAAGGACTTGGTTCGGACTTCGAATTTCCATGAAACCCTAGGTCGAACCGACGCAAGTTCCCACCCCTGAAAACGCGCCTTTCACCTACTCCTCTCAGGAGACGGTTGCCACCCAGTCCTTCGGGTGGACTTTTGCCCAGCAGCCCTTCGCCAGGTCTTAGGGTTTCGATGCCTAGCAGCCCTTCGCTAGGTGCCCAGCAGCCCTTTGCCAGGTCTTTGATGCCTAGCAGCCCTTCGCCAGGTGCCTAGCAGCCCTTCGCCAGGTTTTACGGTTTCGATGCCTAGCAGCCCTTTGCCAGGTCTTTGATGCCTGGCATGCCTTTGCCAGGACTTAGTGCCCAATCCTCCGAACTAGGACTTATTGCCAAGATTCACTAGGACTTTGGTCCACTTTGTTACTTCTCTCTTAACTCCCCTTTGTCTGTTTAATGTATCACTGACTTAAGTCTATTGTCAAACATTAAAACACTTAGAGGAGAACATCATTGATGCAACTTGCACCAATAGACTGCACCCTGCACCAGTTGACTGATACTCAGAAATCAGTCTTCAGCATTTCAAAACCCAATTTCAAAAATGCATAACTAATTTCACAAATCTCCAAAAATTTTCAAATTTTGTAGAGAGGTTTGTGGTACCAGTGTCTATTTGAGAATAATACATTCAAAAATGTATCTATTACAAATCTCAAGATTGATATAAAACCCAAAACTATCTAAATGGTTTAAATGAACCTTAACTTAAAGTTCTAGTTTTGACTTCATCTTGATATATCTTTCCATACCAAACCACAATGCATCTCTAATATTGGTTTATATGACATCTATACATTAAAAATTAATTTTCATACAATATGATCCCAATGTCATATTTCTTGCATGAAACACAATCCTAGTGTCCCAAAATCCAAGGATTAATTGAGACTCATCCGTCTCCAAACCATTTGGCACATTCCATGGTTCATCTAGACCTCCAAGAGATATCCTCTGAAGATCCATTGACCATGAATCCCAAATTGGCTCTTAAAGTTCCTCCTTGAGCTCTTAGCCTTAGCCACATCCCTAGGTGACTTATCTACAATTACTAGGTTACACTGGTGTACCTCCGGTGACTCTTGGCCTACAAACCTAACGTTGGACACCTTGTCCTTGGTTAAGTTCTTCTTACCCTTAAATGACATGTCCTTGTCATTTTTATACTTCTCATCCTTGTCATAGTTATATGCTACCCTAACATATATCTTTTCATTGGTATTTGAGGACCTAGATCGGTATCCCAAACCCGATCTATCATTATTGGGTATTTGGCTCCCCAACAATTTATCTAAGACTTTCTCTAATCTATCAAGCTTTGCCTTTAAAGCTTGATTTTTCCTTTTTAGGTTCTTAAACCTAGAATCGACATGTCCACCTTGGACATTTCTAGACCTACCCGTTCTAAGCATGTGTCTCCTTTTCTTGGGATATGTGTCTTGATCCTTAGGTCTAGTATTCTTAGATTTATCATGAAATGATTTCCTAGGGTTATAATTTACAATGACCATATTTCTATCATGATATTTAAATCAAAAGTTTTGCTTGGGTAAATAATGTCAATTATTTCTAGCATGCATGGGAAAATTTGAATTTGAATTATACTTGAAGTTAGGGATTACTTCCCTTACCCTTGGAGCTCCCTCTTGACTTGAGCTCCTCTTTTTGTTCTTTTTCTCCCATTTCTTCAAATTCTCCAACTTCTAGAATTCTCCCTTCCTTGAGCATTTGGTGTAGTAGTGCCCCCACTCACCATATGTGAAACATCTAATGTGTCTTTCTCCTTCATCTCCCTACAACTCAAATTAGATTTTAAATGAATTGACTTGAGTTTAGGGGTTACCTCATTCTTACCCAATGGACGCTTATCCTTATAATGTCCCTTCTCATTGTACCCAAAGCAAATGATGTGATCCCTGGATTTTGCTTTAGTAGAGGTACTTACAAGGTTGACTTCTAAGATCTCTTCTTCATTTGTCTTTGTTAGGATCGATGGCTCGGCTAGAGGGTGGGTGAATAGTACGTCTCGGTTTTTCTCTACAATAGGGTTAGCACAATACAAAATATAATGAAAATGTAAGATCCAATGCTAACTCACAGTACTTTTACTTGGTATCCACCTAAACAGGTGACTAATCCAAGGATCCACGCGGTTGCAAACTCTCCACTATGAAACCCTCCTTCAAAGGTGGAGAAACCTTTACAAACATTGTCTTCTTCCTCTCTACAAGATGTAATAGAGAACTAGAGGAAGAACTAAGCAATATGGGCACTAGCGGCACTTTGGTACAGTAAAAAACCGTACCTTCCTCGTGCCCAAAAGTCCCTCTAAAATAAGAGTAAAAAAAAGCTTCGCAAGCTGCCCAACCCGCACCAGTCGATTGCCCCAGGGGCAGTCGACTGGTCTAGCTTTAAATGCTAGCCAACGGCTAGTTTTTCGAGGTTACCAGTCGACTGTCCCTGGGGCAGTCGACTGGTCGAAGGCTGAAAACCTTCTGTGAGTTTTGGCAGTCGACTGCCCTCTGGCCAGTCGACTGCCCAGCCTCTAAACTAACTTACAATCACTCCAAACACTCTCCTTCACGTATGCCTTCAGGTATGCTCCCTTGGCTTGCCCCTTGAAGTCTTCTTCTTCTGGCTATCGTCCCTCAGATGCGCACACAAGCCTTCCTTGGCTTGCCTCCATGCCACCCTTCATGTGTGCTCTTGAAGTCCACTCCCCGGCTTACCCTTGGAGCTCTCCTCCCTCGACTCTCGTCCCTCGAATATGTTCTCCATGTGTGATTCTCTAAGTCCTGCAAACTCAATCACACATATCAAATACAACATAACACCCTAACCTTAAATATATTGGCACACACACATCAAAACTATGATCTCCCCGATCATTCTTGGGCTGATTGCCTCAACAATCTCTCCTTTTTTGATGTGTGACAATATGTTTAAGTTTAGGGATAAAAATACCAGTCAACAACAGTAAATGAAAATATAAAACATAGCACCATCTAAGAGGAAACCTCCCCCTTAATCTATGTCATTTCAATTTTTCATCATAATCCAATATTAAGTCAAGATTTTATCTAAAAATCTAATTTAAACTACTCATTCTCCCTCTTTGATACCATCAAAAATGATTGCCTACAGTAATACTAACCTAAGGCATCAAATGAGGGAATCCTCATTTCTGAAAAGAAATTGCAGAAACTGAATTTAGTCGTATCAGTCGACTGCCCATGGGGCCAGTCGACTGATACTCTGTCAGTCTGAAAAATGAGTTTCTGAGCCGAATTTCAAAAACCTCCCAGAAATTCCAGAAAATTCTAAAACTTGTAAAAACTTGCAAGCATGTTTCTTGTAAGATACTCTATTAGGGAAAAATATCATTTCGTGAAAAATTTCAACCGTGCTTGACTTTTGACCAAAGTCAAAAATCCTTGAAAATCACTAAGTTTGTATCAAAATCTCAACTTAATTTTGCATTCATATATCTTCTAAGCTTATGGTAACACATATAAGACATAAAATGGTTTTCAAATATTTAAAATGTCCAACCATGATCTTTGGGCATAATGTCCATTAATTAAACACTCGTTTTCCCCATGGTTGGTCTATTTTTCATTATTTGATACTTCTAATGACCCAACACTATGCCACAAGCACAAGTGGATCATTTGTATCATCCTAACATCTCATATGTATGAAAACAATCATTAAGCAAAGTAATATGAGATGATCACACGTTAAGCCTTATTTTGCTCAATTCATCATGAAATTCGACTATGGGCTACAAACTCCCCCTCAATGTCTTAAGTCAACCAAATTCCAAAAATTCGAAATTCTAATACTATGGTTGACTTATGCCAAATCCTCTAACCCTTGAGGATTGACTTTGGTACCCAATAGTAATGTTTCCTAATTGGGTTAACCAAGTACTCCTTAGGAATCCATTTCTTACTTAGGGTCTTGGTCTTTGATTGTCCTCTAGCAATTAGGCAATGATAGATTTTTTCATTGTTAGACTTCCCAAAACCCAATCCCTCTTTCCTAAAGCTTGCTCTTTGGCTCCCAATGATCATATCTAATGTTTTTGAGTCAACTTCAAACTTCCTAAGTGCTTGGGTAAGACTATCTACCTTTTCCCTTAAATCCTTATTTTCTTTTTCTAAGCATGGGTCATTTGAGATAGAAGAAGAAGCATGCTCATTATCCTTAAATTCCATGGATGCTAATTTATCCTTTAACATGCAATTTTCCCTTTTTAAGCACTTAATTTTTCTTTTTAGCATCAACCAAATCATCACTAGTACTCGAAATTATCTTTACAAGAGTTGAAGTGGGTAAGTTGTATACCTCACTTACCGAGAAGTCCGATTCCGAAGTGGAGCCTCCCCCTTCACTTGAGCTTCCTTCATCTTCACTTGAGCTTTTCTCCTCTTCAAATTCGGATGTCGTGGAGGCAAGGTCATCAATTCCCATTAGTGTAAAATGGGATACAAAGTGCTCCTCCTCCTCCGATGAAGATGGATCATCCCATGTAGCCTTCAAGTTTTGCACCTTCTTCTCATTCTCTTTTGATTTCTTCTTTCCCTCTTTCTTATTTTCTTCCTTCTTTTTCAAGAGAGGACACTCATCTCTCATGTGTCCTTCTCCTTGGCAGTTGTAGCAAATTATCTTTCTTGATTTCTGTTTGCTCCTTGATTCTTTCCTACCATGAGACTTGTTTGTAAAAAATTATTTAAATGCTTTTCTTACCTTTCTTACCATGTAGGCTTCCGCATCACTACCCATGGAAGCACTCGATTCCTCCAAATCGGATGATGAGACCTCCTTCTTCTTACATTTTCCCTTGTTTGCCACAAGGGCTATACTCTTTGGCTTGTAGTATGATTCTTCGATCGTTCCTCCAACTCGAGTCTCATGAAGCTTCATGGTTGAGAAAAATTCCTCTAGAGACGTTTTCTCTAGATCCTTGAAAATATAGTACGAATCTACCATTGAGCTCCAAGTTGATGTTCTTGGAAAGGCATTGAGGGCTTTCATGACAATGTCTCGGTTGGATAATTGTTCCCCTACACTTGTTAGCACATTAAGAATTTCTTTAAATCTAGCATGTAAGCTTGTTACCTTCTCCCCTTTGTCAAGCTTAATGTTATTAAGTTGGGACCGAAGAAGATCTCCTTTCGCCATTTTTGCTTCCGAAGTGCCTTCATGAAGTTCCACTAGCTTTTCCCATAAGTCCTTAGCACTTGAGTAGTTTCCAATCCTTGTCACTTCTTGTTGAGGAAGCACACTAAGTAGATGATGCAAAACTTTTGAATTTGCCACGTGATCATCTTTTTGCTTCTTGCTCCACCTTACCTTCTCAAGAAGCTTGTTTTCTTGGTCCCTAGGCACTTCAAAACCATTTTCCATGATTAACATAATATTGAAATCGGTATTGAAAAATACCTCCATTCTCTTCTCCACCATGAAAACTCTCCCTCGAATTTTGGCGGTTAAATGTGCGAGCCGACCATTTCAATGATTGCTCTTCTTGGTGGTTAGTCCGTTGAAGGCGTCCTTGTGCTCTGATACAACTTGTTAGGATCGATGGCTCGGCTAGAGGGGGGGGTGAATAGCACGTCTTGGTTTTTCTCTACAATAGGGTAAACACAATACAAAATATAATAAAAATATAAGATCCAATGCTAACTCACAGTACTTTTACTTGGTATCCACCCAAACGGGTGACTAATCCAAGGATCCACGCGGTTGCATACTCTCCACTATGAAACCCTCCTTCAAAGGTGGAGAAACCTTTACAAACGTTATCTTCTTCCTCTCTACAAGATGCAATAGAGAACTAGAGGAAGAACTAAGCAATATGGGCACTAGCAGCACTTTGGTACAGTGAAAAACCGTACCTTCCTCGTGCCCAAAAGTCCCTCTTAAATAAGAGTAAAGAAAAGCTTCGCAAGCTGCCCAACCCGCACCAGTCGATTGCCCCAGGGGCAGTCGACTGGTCTAGCTTTAAATGCTAGCCAACGGCTAGTTTTTCGAGGTTACCAGTCGACTGTCCCTGGGGCAGTCGACTGGTCGAAGGCTGAAAACCTTCTGTGAGTTTTGGCAGTCGACTGCCCTCTGGCTAGTTGACTGCTCAACCTCTAAACTCACTTACAATCACTCCAAACACTCTCCTTCACGTATGCCTTCAGGTATGCTCCCTTGGCTTGCCCCTTGAAGTCTTCTTCTTCCAGCTATCGTCCCTCGGATGCGCACACAAGCCTTCCTTGGCTTGCCTCCATGCCACCCTTCACGTGTGCCCTTGAAGTCCACTCCCCGGCTTACCCTTGGAGCTCTCCTCCCTCAGCTCTCGTCCCTCGGATATGTTCTCCATGTGTGATTCTCTAAGTCCTGCAAACTCAATCACACATATCAAATACAACATAATACCCTAACCTTAAACATATTAGCACACACATCAAAACCATGATCTTCCCGATCATTCTTGGGTCGATTGCCTCAACAGTCTTGGCTTCCTCTTCAACCTTGGATGAAGTGGATGATGCTTCTTCATCTTCTTGTACCATTTCACTTGAGGAGATGGATGATGCTTCTTCTTTTTTCTCCTCCTCGGATGTTAAGCTCATCTCCTCATCGGATTGATTCTTCTCCTCCTCTTAGACCATTAAAGTCATCTCTTTGGGCTCTTCTTCTACTGTAGACTTCTCATGAAGAGCTATCATATTTCTCCATAGCTCATAAGGATTCTTATATTCACCTACACCACTTATCACATCATTAGGTAAAATATTAATTAAAATTGATATTACCTTATTATTTGCTTTTGATTGTGATTGTTGCTCCTTGGTCCAATATTTTGGTCGGAGCTTTTTCCATACATGTCTTTTGGAACTTCAAATGGTTCTTCTATGGCTATCATCATATCCTAATCCATGTCGAACCATATCTTCACCCGCGACCTCCAATACTCAAAACTTTCGCGATCATATGGAGGTGGAATGGTAATGTTGTCCCCCAATCTTTCTCTAAACTCCATTTTCCTCTAGCGCTTTGCTCCTTTGGCGATTAGTCCAACAAAAGCAAACCTGCGCTCTGATACCACTTGTTGAGACTTGATCGTATGGCTAGAGGGGGTGAATAGTCAATCATCCACTTATCATTTTCGATTTGCTCCTACACTTGTTAGTTGCGTAATATAGAAATATAATTAAACTAAATAACAAAGAACAAACGCTAACACTAAACCTTTAACGTGGTTCGGAGATAAAGCTCATGTTCCACGATAGTCTGTAAGATGGACGATCCTGATCCGTTGATGAATGACTCCTTGGAAAACCTCCAGTTATTTTCCCATAGCTCCTTGTGGGTGGAGAACCTCACCATAAATTCGCACAAGATCTCTGAGCACAAAGACTACTAATTGGCCTTTAACTAAGACCAATTTCATCAACCCTAGCTAGCCAAATCGAGCTCCCTTAAATAGAGCTCGTGGTTGAACTAACCGTTACTAGTCGTTTGGTTCCAACACCAATCGACTAATCTAGCTGAATTCGAACTTTACAGTCCAACGTTCGAATTCCTAGCCGACACCAGTCGATTGTATAGAAAATTAGTCGACTGATCTTTCTGTGACCTCTACCAGTCGACTGATCCCACACCTAGGGTTTTCCATCTCGAATACAATTCACTCAGCACTCAGACCCTCATGATTCACTTGACTCTTCTTGTAGCATCGACATGTTACCTTTAAGCCTTCTTCGACTTTAACTCTCATTTCTTGGATGCATACAAGCCCGCGGCTTGTCTCCACATGTTATCCTTCGCGTATGCCTCAAAATGTGCTTCCCTCAGCTCATTGTTCCTGCCTTATCCACGATCCCTCAGATGCACCATCCCTCATCGAACCCAAAGCCATCAAGCCGAGTCTATGTGTATCCTACAAAACCTGCACACTCATATATACATATCAAATATAAGGGTGAATCTAACTTAAACCCTTTGTCCAAACATCAAAACACATAGTTCCACGAACCATAGATTATCTCAACAGGGGTGACACATGACATTGCATTATGTGCATATGATGTATTATCGTATTTGATTGTATTTGTTGCACTTGTTTGAGCTATGGTTGTTGCATATGTTTGACATGCACATATAGGAGATATTTTTGTATATGGTTTTTATAATATTGCATTACTCGTGTGGTATGAGTCCACTAGTGTGGTATGAGTTTACTGTGGAGGGTTACATGAGATTTTCTGATCTAGTTTTTCGCTTAGGATAGGCTGACTTTATGCATTTCTGTTTTTCATATGAGACTGTATCCGTTGATTCTTTACTGCTTGCATAGCTTATTTTTATACCAAGCATATCTGTTTATATACCCATTAGTTTACTTGGACTCATCCTGATAATTTTGTTTTCATTTCCAGGCTGTTAGACTTGGTGTCGCCAGAAGAGCTCTTGCAGTTAGTCCCTATTCGACGAGTTGACGACCTTGTATTTGTATTTGACGGTATACTGGTTTTGTTTCTATTAGTGGATTTGTACTTCCTTTCGGACTTGTGATTAGTATTGTATGTGTGTGTTTGACGTGATTGAGTGTCCTAGAGGGGCTTATGTGTTGTTTGCTTTTGTTCGATGTAAGTTGGCACCATCTTTTTAGTTTGTGTGTGATTGTGTCTCTTTTATTTCTTAATATTCCAGTTGTGTTAACTGAGATTTATAGAAGCCGTGTGGGTCATTGTATAAATATTTTAGATTATCCATTATACAGAAAAGTATTGTTCGAATTTTATTAGACGAGCGACTCTTCTCTCAGGACATGACACATTCTCTCTGTAATTACGATGGACTCTTAAATTCTAAATCTTAAATCTTATATATAATAATTTAAATTTTATTTTTATTATTATTATTAATTTTAATTTTATCGTACATATCTAAAACTTTCACAGGAGAAACGCATGTACAATTGCTTTAGACATTGAATCACCCATGAAATGACCGACACTCATTAATGTGCCGCAAATTCGCCAAATATGAACCTTTCCTTTCTTGCAAGGGCATGATCTAACAGTAAACCTGCCACGTGTCGAGGAAGCGAATGCAAATTACAGGTGTAATTAATCATATTCCTTGTCCCTCTTTCTCGACAGCTAGTAGCTGGCGTTTTATCGACGTGACAAGGATTTATTAATTCTTAAATTTAATACTCAGTTTACTAAAATGAATTATAAAATGAACCATGTGTAAAAATTCACTGCAAAAAATTCATACCTTCATTTACCTATCGAGGATGGAAGAAAAAGAAATCTGATTTACACGATTAACTCACAACGTTTGGCTTGTGGCCGCTGATGGGAAAAATTATAATTCGTCTTTGACTCTTATATATGTAATTTTCTCTTTGAATTATCTGTCATTCACAGTATTAATTAAAGAGAGAAAAGGATTGAGAGGAAAAAGGGAACACGAGGAAAGAGTGGCTATTATTGTTTTTGTGAAGAAGAGAAGACCGATGAACAAATTCAAAAATATATATATATATATATATATATAATATATTAATATATATATAATTTAAGGGGGAGTTTTAAATATTGAACAAGAGAGGGCTAATTTGCAAATGTCCCCTTACAATTCGTTCCTTGGTTTTCTTCTCTTCGCAAGCGCGACGTTGCGCCCCCTCTCGCTCGCGATCACCTTCTTCCCAAAGATCACCGGCACCGCCCTTCGCATGGAGCCAAGACACAGCACCGCTGCCGGCATGTGAGAGTCTCTCCTCACGCAGCCCTTGTTTTCCCTTGATCGTGCCCTAGCGCTGACGCTGGCAGATGCCCCTCACCGCCGGCTGAGTTCGCACGACCCGATCTATTGCTGCCACCATGCGTCGATTCATCGCCGCCACCATGCGTCGATCCATTGCCACATCGTCGACCACGCACCGACCACGACTGGGGCATCGATTTTCCCCAACCGGCACAGCCCTTCTCCAGAGTTGCGATCTGCCTCTTTATCACTCAACGCCGGCATCCACAGCCTCCCTCCGTCCATGGGAAGCCCTCCTTGGATTCTTCGGCGAATGGGTACCTAACAAAGCTCCAAGGAAATTGTAAGTTTGGTACTTTCGGGTTAGTCCACAGTGATATACTTGTAAAACAGTTGAGTTCTTGTAAGTGTATATTAGAAGGTTGGTTTGACCCCTCCTAATATGATTTTTTCCTTTTCAAAAAAATAATAAAAAAAATAAACTCCAAGGTGCAGATCCGGATCAGTGCCCTGTTGAAGCTCTCTCCTCGGTGGCTGAGCTCGTCGGATCCTGTACGGGGAACGTCGTTGGTGAATCTCAGGTTAGATCGGTTAATTAGGTTTAATATTTAGAGATTTTCATGGTGGTTTTGATGCGGATTAGTAGGTGGGAATTGGTGCTCGAATCTGATTATGGATCTTAGAAATGGATGTTGGATTTGAATCTTGTTATAGGTTAGTTTGTAAAAACTCTTTGTCGTGTGCTGTGCGAGAATTTGTAGGACAACTTAGCTTGTTGTAGTTGTAGAACATAAGTAGTTTGTTAAGTGTGAGCATGTGCAGTATTAATTGAGGGTATTACAATGTGTATGGAGAGTTTTGTGTGTCTATATATGAGAGTGATTTATTTTCGCAGTTGTTGGAGGTTTGGATTGGTCCGAGTCAGTTTGGGTTTGTGGCTGTTTGATGATGATACAGTGCTTAAACCGTGAGTTGATTGGGAGCTGGGTATTGTTTTGAAGGTTGCCGTGAGCTCTTTGGGGGATGCCTTCTCTGCCGTGGGTGCCTTTCTTCTAAATTTGAGTTAATGGTGTGGTACAGTTGAAATGTGAGTTGGTTGTTGCCATGGACACCCATGGGGAAAAGTGTTATGCTATGGGATGAATTAGGGCCTTACTGTGAGCATCAAATGCGTTCTAGGTTTGGGGTTGGTCATGAATTACTCTTCTTCTAACTCTAGTTGGCTTATGGATATGGATGCTTAAGAAATTAAACCAAATTTGGATAATTAGACTCGGTGGGGAATTAATCATTTAATTTCGACTAATTAAATGAAACGTGATAATTAGGATGATCCTAATTAGTTATAGTAGCTGTTAATCTCATGGAGGATTTTTGGGATTTAATCTAATGACCTAATCTTAATGGTTGGATGAGAAAGAACTAATCGTTGTCTAGGAGTTAGCTAAGTAGATTTTGTAATTACGATTTATCCTAATTTTATTTATATGTAGTTTAGCTACTTTATAGTTGTATTAATAGCTAAACTGTGTCCTTGATATATGACTTTGATCGGATTTGTATGTTGATCGTTAGGGAGTTCTTTCTAACATTACACACTATATTTATAAGGTGAATATTTCTTGCTTGATTCTATAGCTCCATTTATCATAAATGCAAGATTATTTCGTTATCTGAGTAGGTTTATTTTCCTTAAGTCTATTTTATTTGTATTTCTTGCTTGATATTTTTCTTTGCTTGATTATTGAGTAATAATCAAAGTTTTCAATTATACAGTCTCAACTCTAAAAGTACCACAGGTTGGTTTTGAAGTGATCAACTAAGTGAAGTTAGGTCCTTGTCTATTTTGATCCCTGTGTTTAAGTGTGCAGGAGTGTAGGAGCGCAGGAAGTCAAATGAAAGACGTAACAGATGAGAAGGATGACATGGGAAAGGGAGCCGACAGGCTCTATGCATTTGAGAGACATGGAGGCTGCGGAAGAGTACACCGATTGAATGAGAAGAGCTTGTGCGATGTCCGAGTGATGAGAAGCCGGGGAGGAAGCTCGTTCGAAGCAAAAGGCTAAAGTCGGATTCGGGTGAGCCTAACTCTGGTTGGCCAAAAATCACCCAAGTGGAACAAGGATGAAAAAGTCAAAGTCAACATGCAAAGCAGCAGCTACGTGCAAATGCAAAGCTGAGGCACCTCATATCAGAACTAAGGCGCCTCGAGTAAGAATTAAGGCGCCTCAAGCCAAATTTTATCAGCATCTTACTATTGCTCAATGGATAAAATTCTATCCAATCTGATGTGCCTTAGATCAACAGTGTTCTGGAAGGAATCGATGTCGATGGCCAGTCACCAGAGTTCAGCCTACGAGGATGATGACGAGAGAGGAAGAGCTCCCGCCCTGCGAGATTAACACGAGTGTTAAGAGGAACATGCCGGAGGTTGGCCGGCGGAGCCCACTCCGACGCTCAAGTCAGTACCTGAGTCTCTTAGATGAAAGGAAATAAGGAAAAGTGTGAGTCAAAATGAGCGTAACCTCTTTACCTGAGGGGTTGGAGTACCTTTTATACTTGAGGCGGCAGTCACACGTGCCCCTATGTTCTTCTTCACGTCCCCTCAATTGCCAGTTACTGGATCATCCTTTGTAACGGTCCTCGCAGCCATTCAATCTGGGTCGTTGTGATAATTAAGGCTTTAATGACCACGTATTATGGGTCATTATTATCTAGTAATTATTAGTGGTAATTATCCACAAATTCAAAGAAAGGAAACAGTTACTTGAGGTCGGGTGATCCTTGGGCTCCGCTACCCCGAGGTGATCTCGGGGTCCTTTGGCCCGGGGGACTTAGAGGTAGAAGTACGGTGTCCCGGTGGACTTAGAGGTAGAAGTGCCCGCGTTAGGTCAATCACCCGTAGAACTTCCCCTAGGTTTCTTTACTTTTTTTCCTAGAACAGGTAGAGTTAGGACTTCGCTTCCCTATTCCTCACTTCTTCATGAGTGTCTCCTCCTACTTCGACATTCCTCTCCACCAGATGACCCCCAACGCCTTCGCTCAGATGGGCGGGGCGTACATTGTTTTTAAGCTTTTCGATATCCTCTTGACCCCCCATTTTTTCCATTTCTTTTTCGTTTCGGTTGGCTCGCGAGGGGCGTTTAGCTTTACAGCCCGCACAGGTCATAAGTTCTTAGGGGGTCTTCCTTCCTCCCACAAGGGATGGAAGGAACGTTTTTCTTTATCCGACTCCCCCAGCGTCCCTTCAGTCCTAGTCGTTGGATGGAGAGCCTTCCTCCCATCCCAGACCTCGGAGACTTCCAGCAGGATGCAGGATACCAGAGGGTGAGGGGTATCCTGATTGGGATGGAGTTCCACAGCCTCCAGCTGGTACACTGCGAGGAGCTTCTCTACAGGGCTGAACTCAGCCCGAAGATCACCAGACTTAGCCCCAGTCTCCGTAAGTTCTCCTTTTTGGTGAATATCCTTGTTAATTCTAACTGATGTCTTTCCGTCTTTGTTCTGCAGACGACATAATGCTCTCGCGAGTCATCAACCGACTTCTGAAGTGGGAACAAGCCAACGAGGAGGCCCTGGTTCCCACTCCAATTCCTTCTGCCCCGGTGGGTGTCCTGGCTGAGGGCTCTGAGGAGGTGGCCCAACGACTAGGGAACCTAAGACCCACCTAAGGCCCCAAGGCAGTTGAGTTGCCCGCTCAAGCAGAAGGGGATTCTCCGCCCTCCCCAGCCCAAGCAGGAGATGGGGAGACCGCGCCTGTGCTCCCCAACGAGCAGCAGTCACCCCGACACCCGAGAAGAAGCGATCGAAACGGCTCGCCCACAAGTAGGACCCCTTGAAGAGGTTGAGGAAAATCTCGACCTCGAAGCTTCCCCCAGCTGTTGATGAGGAGGACATGGTGCCTTTGTCCCAGAGCCTTCAGAAGACGCCCTCTTCTCCTTCTTGGATCTCCACGGATCTGGTCGTCCATGCTCTAACCGCCTCGACTGCTACACTAGCTACTCTGCGAGGCAAGGAGGTGCTGCCTGGTGTTCCTTGTGTTGAGACAATCTATGGTCCAGAGTGACCAAGTGTTTTGATGTTTGAGCAAAGGGTTTAAGTTAGGTTTACCCTTGTGTTCTTATATGTGTATGTTGAGTGTGCAGGTTGTACAGGTACACATATTGACTTGACTGGATGGCCTCGGTACGGTGAATGGTGGCATGGAGACAAGTTGGAGGCTTATATGCACCCGAGGGACCTTGGAGAGCAGGGACGATGAGCTGATGGGCGCGGACTTCGAGACATGCATGAAGGATGACATGGAGGTAAGCTGGAGGCTTGCGTGCATCCGAGGGACGGGAGCCGAAGATGAAGAGGGCGCGAAGGGAACAGTCGAGGCTGTGGATGAGGAGTCAGTCGAGTTGTGAGGGTACGAGTGGTGTGTGATTGTACTCGGGAAATCCTAGGGTTTGAGTGCGGAGTGGAATGTACTCAGGAAGGGTAACCTTAGGTATGTGAGTAGACCAGTCGACTGGCCTGAGGACAGTCGACTGATGAAACTCACAGAAAGGTCTGAGCCTGGGACCAGTCGACTGCCCTGGGGCAGTCGACTGGTAGGTGGCTAGTGAGTTGGCTGAGAAATCGAATGTTAGGGTGCAACGGTCGAATTTCAGTGGCACCAGTCGACTGCCCTAGTCTTATTTAAAGAGGACTTCATGGTGGCTGAAATTCTTGACGAAACTCGCTTGGGTAAAGTGAGTTAGTAGTCTTTTGTACTCAGATAGCATCCGAAGTGTTGTGGTGAGGTTTCTCCACCCACAAGGAGCGACAAAGTTAGCCGGAGGTTATCCGGGGTGTGATCCACCGATGGATTCTTGGATTAGTCACCCATCCAGGGTGGATACCAAGTAAATCTTCCGTGTTAGCATTGGTTAGTATTTGTTTAATTATTTTTATTGTATATTCTGTTGTGCAACTAACCGTGTAGGAAGAAAGGCGTTCGAAAGTTGCTATTCACCCCCCCTCTAGCAAACACATTTGATCTATCAATTGGTATCAGAGCGAGGACCGCTCTTGATCGGACTAACCACAGAGGGAGCACACGCTAGAGGAAAAGAATCATGGAAGACAAATTTGAAGACGACATCTACACTCCGCCGGCCTACGACCATGAGAATTTCGGATATTGAAAATCGAGAATGGATGCATGGTTCGGAATGGAGTGGGACCTTCAGATCACGCTTGAAGAGCCCTTCGAGATTCCAAAGGATAAGCACGGGAAGAGGCTTAGACGTAGGCATTGGAATCAAGAGCAACAAGGACAAGCAAGGGCAAACGAAATGGTAATGGGTGTATTGATTGATATTGTGCCTAACAAAATTTTGAGTTGTGTAGGGGCATACCAAAATGCATGTGAACTGTGGAGCAAATTGAAAGAATATCATGAAAGTCCTACACAAGCTCAAGAGCCCAAGGAAAAAAGTCAAATGAGTCAAGAAAAAGAAGAAGAAGAAAAGGAAGTATCTACATCTTCAAGTGAGGGAGAGAGTGAAAGATCATCAACCTCCTCAAGAGAAGAAGAGGAGGTATCAATTTCGAGAATTGAAGGGGAGGAGAGACCGTCAACCGTATCGGATCAGGAGGAGGCATCCACATCATCAAAAGTTGAAGAAGAAGTTCCAACCTCCACCAAAGTCAAATCAAAAGAATATATCACATGCTTTGGTTGCAACGAAAAGGGGCACTACAAAGACAAGTGCCCTAAAGATAAAAAGGAGGTAAAGTCTAAACTCGTTTCAATTCAGTTAAATTCTAACAAGGGTTGTAGGAATGAGGAAGCCCAAAACAAAAGAAGGAGGATTCGATGCTTTACGTGTGGTGAGCTAGGGCACTACCACACCAAGTGCCCTAGAAAAGATGAGCTAAAGAAAATGGAGCACTTGAGGAGATGGGAGAAAGAAGAAAGGAAGAAGAGAAGAAGCCCACATCAAGGAGAAACTCCAAAGGTAAGGAAGGTAACCTCTAATCTTAAGCCAAAGTTTAATTCAAATTTAAATTTCTCTAGGCATGATAAAAATGGAATTAATCATTCATCCATGCATGCTAGAAACCATGACAACTGCCTACTTGTGCACAACTTTGGATTTAGATATAATGATAGGACTAGGGTTAACAAGGTAGATCATAACCCAAGGAAAAGCATACATCATGAGCCCAAGACCTCTAGACCTAAGGATCATGGCACTAATCCCAAAAAGGGAAGGAATGTGCCTAGAAAGGAGGGTAGACTTAGGAATGTCCAAGGTGGACATATGGAAACTAAAGTTAGGGACTTGGCAAGGGAAAATCAAGCCTTAAGGGCAAGGCTTGATACATTAGAAAATGTCCTAGAAAGATTCACCGTTGGATCTAAGGGCTTAGACATGGTATTAGGTAGTTTAAAATCCAACTATGATAGATCGGGGTTGGGATACCGGTCTAAGACCTTCAAGGCAAATGAAAAGAAATATACTGGGGAAGCATATAGTCATGGCAAGGAGGGTCAGTCTAAGGATGGCAAGAGGGTGTCATCAAAAGGTAAAAAGGGTGACTTAACCAAGGACAAGGTGTCCAAGGTTAAGAAGGTTAGATTTGTAAGCCAAGAATCACCGGTGGCACACCGGTGTGGCTTAGTGTGGATCGAGTCACCTAGGGAGGTGGCTAAGGCTAAGAGCTCAAGGGGGAGCTCTAGGAGCCTTTGGGGTCCATGGTAAAAGGATCTCAAGAGTTTCTCTCCTAGGAAATTAGGTGAAATGTGCCAAAAAGGTTTGAAAGGCTTAGGTGAGTCTTAATCCTAGGTGTTGACACATTAAAAGGGAATTTAGGGAGAAAAGAATGAGAATACAATTATATTGGGTAAAATTGGGTTTTAATGTGTGAATACCATGTAATTCAATGATAGAAATGAACTATAATCAAGGATAAAAAGAAACAGTGAGGAGGAATCACAATTGAGACTATTGGGATGAGTTTCAATAATACACTTTAGGATACGTTGAGTTTCGTGCCAATCTTGGGATCCGGAGTATATTTGTTTGGAAACGTATTTTTCCCAAGTAGACATTGGCACCACAAATCTCTCCACGAAATTTCATAATTTTTGGATATTTGTAGAATTATTTAGGGATTTCTGAAATTCGACTGAAAAACTTGAAATTCAGGTACCAGTCGACTGCCCTGGGGGCAGTCGACTGGTCTCAAGCCCAGAAACTCTCTGTAAGTTTTGACAGTCGACTGTCATACGGGCAGTCGACTGATCAGTGAGAGTTTGCAAAGAAAGGCCTATTGGATAGCAAGAAATTTCAAAATTAGATTATGGGATATGGTTTTGGATTAAAATTCTTGTGTATGATTTCATACTCCTTGAATGAAGTATTATCCCATGATTTAATAAGGCTTTGTTGATATCTTGAAAATCAAGGAAGAATTGATAAGTTTCCCAAGGTATCTAGGACTTAGAGGTAAAAAGGGGAAATTGAGGACAATTCCTTGTGTAAATTGATGATGGTTAGAATTGACAAATACAAGGAATCATGAATTGAGGTCAAAATTGATACAAAGTGTCCATCCTTGGGAAAATTAGAGGATTGTACCAAAGTCAAGCACACTTGATAATCTTAATCAAATCATATTTTTCTAGGATAGGGCATATCCTAGCAAATGTGCTTGCAAACTCTTAAACTTTTTCAAGGTTTTGTTGAGTTCTTATTGGCACTAGGGATAAGGTTGCTTGGGGGCAATCCTTTAAATGGTGTCCAAGGGAAAAGAACTTGGTTGTTAGGTCGGGTAGAACCTAATTTGAGTCTATGGTGTCAAGTGGGTAGAACTTCACCTAGGAATATCGAAAATTTGGAGAAGCCATAGGTTAAGGGGAGGTTGCCTCCTAGTTGCCTTAATTTTCATAGAAAACTTTTTGGGTTTTGTGTCAAACTTGGGAACGGTGATAGATACATTATGAAATGTATTTTTCTTAAGTAGGTATGAGTACTACAAAGTTCTCCATGAAATTTGGGAATTTTTGGAGATTTGTGGAATTTCTTGCGCAATTTTGAAATTGGCCAGAAAACTGATAAATCAGAGTATCAGTCGACTGCCAACAGGGGCAGTCGACTGCCCAGGGCTGATTTGTGTATCAGCAACTGGTTTGGTGTCCAAATGATAGGAAACAAGTGTATAGGGGTTTAATACACTATGTTTAGGATCATTGGGGATTGAAAGAACCAATAATTGGGATATTATTGGAGTCTTTTTGATGTTAGGCAAAGGGGGAGAAGTTTGGGTTTAAGTTGGGAAACCAAACTTACCTTTGCAAGAAACCCTAGGTTTAGAGGGAGATGACATTAAGGGGGAGCATGGTTGCTCCATTCATGGCGTAAGGGGAACCTTGGAGAGGTTCTTAAAAAGCCTTTGTAAGTCCAATGTAGGGGGAGCTTGGGAGAAACTTTAAAAAACTCGTTTTGGTGAAAATCCTAACTTGGAGGGTTAGGTGGTGAAAAATCCTAACTTGGAGGGTTAGGTGGTGGAAAGGCCTAACTTGGGAAGTTAGGTGTGTGAAAATTCCTAACTTGGAGGGTTAGGTGTGGGATGCCTTGGGATAGGATCCCGTTGTGAAAAATTCCTAACTTGGAGGGTTAGGTGTAGGATGCCTTGGGATAGGATTCGTATATGCATTTGTTTTAGCATGGTTTTTGCTATTGACTACTATCTTGCTTTCCCTAACTTAAACGTATTGCCAAACATC
The DNA here is from genome assembly GCA_024364735.1 of Boesenbergia rotunda. Taxonomy (NCBI): domain Eukaryota; kingdom Viridiplantae; phylum Streptophyta; class Magnoliopsida; order Zingiberales; family Zingiberaceae; genus Boesenbergia; species Boesenbergia rotunda. The sequence goes on from JAGFNQ010003472.1 coordinate 638,297, forward strand.
AAAAAGGGGGAGATTGTTGAGGCAATCTGTGGTCCGGAGTGACCAAGTATTTTGATGTTTGGGCAAAGGGTTTAAGTTAGGTTTATGATAGATTCCATTTTATTGATTATTTGAGTTGCTAAAATCCCTGTTTGATCTATGTTTTTATTGCTAAAATTGTGAAATTGTCTAGGTTTTAGAACTTATTCATATTTTGGACTTAAATGCAAAATGACACATATTTGAGTTAATTGGCCACTAAATTCTTGATTTAATTTTTGTAGGCATCAAGGTTCAAGGATCTAGGGCATATTGGGTCAAACTCGAGTTGGAAGTGGCCCGGATCAGATTATCAAGATCACGATTAAATCTGAGCCGTTCGATTCGAAAGCGGCTAGATCTGAGCCATCCGGGATGATCTGAAGCCATCCGAGCTAGGGCTAGGGTTGATCAAGCACCCTGATCAAGATCTGAAGGTTTCACCACAATCAGAGCTCAATCAACCGTTGGATCAAACTTGGAGGGCTCTAGAGCGTCCAATCACAGATAGAGTTGATCTGGACCGTCCGTTGCATATCTGGAGGATCCGAGATACCACGAGGTAGATCCTGACCCCAGATCATCATCATAAAAGTTTGGCTCCAATCAGACCAAGATCAGCAGTTGGATTGAAGCAAATCAATCTGGACCGTCCATGCATGAATACTTAAGGAAAATTTTGGCCGCAGCTTCCCTATCGCATCTTCGCCGCTACAGTGTCTTCCCTTCCGTGTGTTCTTCGTGTTCTTGCGTTTTTCTCTCCATTCGAAGGCGTGATCCCTCGACTCTTGATTCAGAGCTAGTGCTAGGTCGTCGAGGAAGCCATCAGTGAAGTTTCTGGATCAGATTTGCTCAATTCGCAGTACTGTTGAGAGGTTTCCGCAGTTCTGGTCACTTGGCGTCTTTTGATCGGCTGTGCTCGATCACACCCCAACTGAGCTATCTAGAGGGGTTCCCTAGAGAGTTTAGATCATCATCCATCCATTTTCGCACACCGATGCAGCCGAAATGAAGATTCCGAGTGGAAATTTCAGAAATGAAGCAATCTGAACTTGACTCAATCGCAGATGACATTTTCTCCACGATTTGCTGAGTTTGCGGGTCCGATTCTCTCCCTTGCTTGACAACCAAGGAGTACCTGAGCTGAAGAAGGAATCGAGGAGTAGATTTCCTTAGTTTAAATCTTGTTTTAGCTGTAGAATTCAATTCTGTCGAAATCTGTCCTGTTTTCTGCGATTTACAGTTTTCAGTTATCTTAGTTTGTAATTTCTGAGTTGTTTAGTTTAATTAGGATTCTAATCTTCAATGTTAGTAAGTAGGGAACTTGTTTAGTGATAGTTTAAGTCAGATCACAGTTTGCTTTAGTTTTAATCCTTGCGTGCCAACTTCAAATTGTTGCGTGCCAAGTTGTTTCCTGCGTGCCAAGTTGTTTGCCGAGTATCCACATTTTCAGCCCCTTTAGACTAGTTTTTGTTAAATAGTTGCTAGCTAAGTTTCCTTGCATCTAGACTAGTTTCTTTAATTTGTTTTGCACTAGCTAGTTTAGTCCTTAATCTATTGCGAAAACAGGAAAATTTGTAGCTTAACTTTAATTTCTGCAATCTAAATTTCAGCATTTGGTTTCTAATTTCTGTGCTTTTCTATTTCTGATCTCAGTTTCGATTCCTTGCCTTAATCTTGCTTAGTTCTATCCTAAAACTTTTGTTTCCCAAACGAACCAAACAGTTTTAAGGTTTGGGCTTCAAGTTTACTTACTTAGTGAATTGGAGCTAGTTTTTGGCACAAAGGATTCTCCTTGCGTGCCAATTGATTTGGCTCCATTTGCATCCGAATTGAGCTTGTATTTATGGCATGTGAGTGTGTTTGAGTCAATAAGTTTACATGTCAATCATTTCCGAATTTTATTGGCAATAGTTGGTTCCCAAAAAAAAAACTATTTAGCTAGTTGAGTTTAAATTGTGTGGTTGAGTCCTAATCTCGCATGCTCTTAATTGAGTTCAGCTCACTGATTTTCGAAAACTTCCATCCTTGTTTTTACTTCATTGCATAGCATTCCAATTTGTGTTTGAAATCAGAAATCAGTATTCAAAAACCTTGTAAGTGTTTGGATTTAGTTTCCATTTATTGAGTTTTTAAGTGCCAATTTCCTTGTTTAGTTTATTAAATCACAGTTCCTATTCTTAATTCTCCATTGCAATTTCAATTTTGATTGTATTCCAATCCCAATCACTTATTTCGAAACCCAAAACAAAAACGATACATAAACACGAGTTTGAATCAAACTAGACAACTATCCCCGAGAAAAATACGACCTGTGGCCCCTATATTACATTTCCATATTTTTGATTGTAAAAGGGTTTCCAGTTATTCATTGATATTTAAAATTTGATGAGCCCATACATTTCGTGACAAATTAATTAGTATATTTGGGCGCGTCAAATTTTTGGTGCCGTTGCCGGGGAACTGTTAGTTGACTTGTTTGATTTTAGCTTGTACACTTATTGCACATCATTCTTGATTTATTTTTTTTTGTGCTTATTGTCATATCTTTGGAGTTGATTTTATCTGTTTACTTGTTTATCTACTTTTACTGCGATTTGTTCTATTTTTATGACCAGGTCTCTAGGTGCTGAATTAGAAGATTTCGATCCTGAGATTGAGAGGACTTTCAGAGTCAGGAGGAGCCAGGCCATTCTTGCTGAGACTACAGATATTCCTCCCACTCAGACTATTTTTACTCACTCAGGCAGAGACATGGCAGACCACCAGAGAAGCATGAAGGAGCTTGCAGCACCTGACGCTGCATTTCAGTACTCCAGCATAGCCTATCCAGAGCTGGGGGAAAGTTTTGAGTTAAGATCGGGACTTATAAATTTGCTGCCGAAGTTTCAGGGTTTATCTGGGGAGGATCCAAACAGACACTTGCACGAATTCCATGTGGTGTGCTCTACTATGAAGCCTCAGGGCATTTCTGAAGAAGACATCAAGCTGAGAGCTTTCCCCTTCACATTGACAGGAGCAGCCAAGGACTGGTTCTATTATTTGCCTACAGGGCATGTGTCTAGTTGGATCTCCATGAAGAAAGCATTTTTAGAAAAGTACTTCCCAGCCTCAAGGACAGCTATAATCAGAAAAAGTATCTGTGGGATTCAGCAAGTGGTTGGTGAAACATTGTATGATTACTGGGAAAGATTTAACAAGTTGTGTTCAAGTTGCCCCCAGCATCAAATCAGTGAGCAATTATTGATTCAATATTTTTATGAAGGACTGCTGCAGATGGATAGAGTCCTGATAGATGCTGCAGCTGGAGGGGCCCTAGTGAACAAGTCACCAATGCAAGCTAGGGAGTTAATATCTAATATGGCTGAGAATTCCCAACAATTTGGAGGCAGAGCCTTGACCACCAGAGGAGTGGGAGAAGTTCAGGTAGTTCCTACTGAACAGAAAGAAATGAGGGAAGCAGTGGTGGAGCTCACATCACTCATTAAGCAAATGAAGGTTGATAATGCAATTAAAGGCTCAAATTCTTCAGTACCTCCGCAGTCTAGTCAAGTGATAAGTGTGTGTGGCATTTGCTCTAGTCTAGAGCACACTTCAGACTCATGCCCCACCCTCCAACAGGACGAGACAGTAGCGGCTTTAGTGAGAGGACAATTCCAAGCAAGAAACAATCCTTATTCCTCCACTTATAACCCCGGTTGGAGGAATCATCCTAACTTGAGATATGGGAATGCTTTCTGCCAACAAGAGCCTCAAACTCAGTCATCACAGCAGCCCCAACCAAACTTACAGCAGGCCCAACCAATTCAGAACACGCAACAACAATTTCAGCCATCAAACCAAAGCTTTCAGCCTTCGTTTCAGCCTAGTTCCCAACATTTTCAGCAACAATTTCAGTCATTTGAACCTCAATTTCAGCAACCTTATCAAGGGCAGCAAGGCTTTCCATCATTCCCAGCTTTCCAAGCTCCAAATCAGCAGAATTTCCAGCCATCACAGCCCATGATTCAGAATTTTCAGCCCTACAACCAAGGGTTTCAAGGTCAAAATTTTCAGCCCTCGCCATCTAATTTTCCAGCTCCAAATCAGTATTTTCAAGGTCACAACGCCCAGAAAAGTTTCCATGTATATCAACCATTTAATCAGCCCTTCAATCAGGCAAATCAGTTTGCATATCAGCCCCAACAGTCAAGCTTTCAACAAAATCAGCAATCAAAATTTCAGCCTTCTACTTCATCGTTCCAGGGACCATCGAAACCATATGCTTACCAAGGAGGTTATGGGAGCTCAAGTGGAGCAGATGCTCAGCAGCAGCAAATGATGGAGATGCTACAACAAGTTGTGCAAACACAACAACAACAACAAGGTTAGCAACAAAATGTCGAGAGACAATTAGGGCAATTGGCTAGTGGAATTAACCAAAACCAAGCTCAAGGATCAAGCCAACTTCCTTCCCAAACTGTTCCTAATCCAAAAGGGAATGTGAGCGCTATAACTTTGAGAAGTGGGAAGGTCACAACATCACCTAAGAGTCCAAGAGCAGAATTTTCAGGCAGCCGGACAGCAGCTCCAATTCCGGCCCAAAACCACACTAAAATGAGTTCAAATTCAGCTGATTCCGACCCTAGCCCGTTCCCAACTCAATCCTCAAGCAACACTCCAAATTTGGTGGAAAACGGAGAAGAAAACAGGCCGAGACGCAAAGGACAGCAGCTGTTACGCAGGGGACAGCAGGGCAGAATTCAGCATCTACCTCCTTACCTCCGGCCAAAGTTGATGACTTTAGGGTTCCTTTACCTTTTCCACAGCAGAGGACACATGCCAAAAAGAAAGTGGAAGAAGAGAAGGCCAAAGAATTTCAAGAACTTGAGAATCTTTTTAGCAAGGTGCAGGTGAATGTGCCATTGCTTACCATGATCAAGCAAATTCCTAAATACGCTAAGTTTCTCAAAGATTTGTGCATTCACAAGAAGAGGTTGAAGGGGAATGAGTTAGTTAACATGGGCAAGAATGTTTCAGCATTATTTCAGCAAATTCCTCAGAAATGCGAAGACCCAGGAGTTTTTACTGTGCCTTGTGAGATTGGAAGCAGTTTATTTCAGGATGCTATGTTAGATTTGGGTGCTTCCATCAATGTGATGCCTAGGTCAGTTTTTCAGATGTTGGGCATAGGCCCTTTACAGTCTACAGGAGTAGTGATTCAGCTGGCTGACAGACGCCAGACTCACCCAGCCGGAATGATTGAGGACGTGCTTGTTAAGGTGAAAGAGTTGATCTTCCCAGCTGATTTTTACATATTGGACATGGAGGGAGATTTCCTTGCACACCGTTCTCCACTTATTTTAGGCAGGCCCTTTCTGAAGACGACCAGAACGAAGATTGATGTATATGCCGGGACACTTTCTATGGAGATTGGAGACACGATTGTACAATTTAGCCTTTTTGATACCATGAAGCATCCAAGAGAGGACCACTCTATCATGAGCATGGACATTCTAGAGGAGCTGGCGCAGACTGAGTTGGAGGCTGAGGGATTTCTAGATGATTTTTCTGGAGGAGCTACAGATTCAGAGGAGGCTGAGAGAGTACTGACTGCTGATACTGAGGATTTTACAGAAGACATTTCAGACACACTTCCAGCTGGTGACATTTTTCTAGGTGTAGGGGATTGCACAGAGCCCCAAGGATCACCTATTTTTACTGATATTCAGAGTGTAGGGGATTGCACTAAGCCCCAGGGACCACTTATTTCTACTGAAGAGGACCAGAGTGAATTGAAGCCATTACCAGGTCACTTAAAGTATGCATACCTAGGAGAGGAGCAGACTTTTCCTGTTATTATTGCACAGCATTTGGAGTCAGAACAAGAGGAAAAATTATTGCAAGTCCTGAGGCACTACAAAAAGGCAATTGGGTGGACACTATCAGATATACCAGGTATCAGCCCAGCTATCTGCATGCACAGGATCTTTTTAGAGGAAAATGTCAAACCTGTGAGGCAACCACAAAGGAGGCTCAACCCACTTATTTTGGATGTAGTAAAGAAAGAGGTGACTAGACTTCTACAGGTAGGTATTATTTACCCTATTTTGACAGTCAGTGGGTTAGCCCTATTCATGTGTGCTAAGAAATCTGGAGTGACCGTGGTGGCAGATGAAAGTAATGAATTAGTACCCACCAGAGTCAAGAATTCCTGGAGAGTCTGCATTGATTACAGGAAACTCAACAAGGTCACAAGGAAAGATCACTTCCCTCTACCATTCATTGATCAGATGCTTGAGAGACTGGCAGGGAAGTCACACTACTGTTTCTTGGACGGATTTTCAGGCTATTTTCAGATTTGCATAGATCCAGAGGACCAGGAGAAGACCACCTTCACTTGCCCCTTTGGCACATTTGCCTATAGACGTATGCCCTTCGGACTCTGCAACGCACCCGGTACTTTCAGAGATGTATGGTGAGTATATTCGGTGAGTTGCTAGAGGACTGTATGGAGGTATTTATGGATGATTTTCAGTTTATGGCACGTCTTTTGATTCATGTCTGAATAACTTGTCTAGGGTTTACATCGTTGCATTGAAACTAACCTTGTTTGAATTTTGAAAAATGCCACTTTATGGTAGAGCATGGGATAGTTCTTGGACACATAGTCTCTCAGAAAGGTATTGAGGTAGATCCTGCTAAAATCAGTGTTATTTCTTCTTTATCTTACCCCGTATGCGTACGGGATATTCGAGCTTTTTGGACATGCAGGATTTTACCGCAGATTTATTAGAGACTTTAGCTTGATTGCTCGGCCCTTGACACGACTTCTGCAGAAAGATGTTGAGTTCCATTTTGATGAAAAATGCAAGGAAGCTTTTCATAGGCTCAGGGAGTCTCTTACCTCAGCCCTATTATTACATCACCTGACTGGTCTTTACCTTTTGAATTAATGTGTGATGCTTCTAATTTGCAGTGGGAGCTGTATTAGCACAGAGGGTAGATGGAGCACCAATGTCATTTCCTATGCCTCCAAAACCCTAGATGCCCCCAAGCAATTACACCACGACTGAAAAGGAGCTTCTTTCCATTGTTTTTGCCTTAGATAGATTCAGATATATTTATTGTGTTCTCATGTTGTTGTGTTTTCTGATCATGCAGCATTGAAGTACCTCTGAAGAACCAGATGCGAAGCCAAGGCTTATTAGATAGATGCTACTACTACAGGAGTTTGACTTGGAGATACGAGACAGGAGTGGCAAGGAAAATTTAGTAGCGGACCATTTGAGCAGATTGGAGGGAGATGGAGATCCCACGGCCATAGATGATGATTTCAGAGATGAGCAGCTTTTACAGATGCATGGTGAGTCACCGTGGTATGCAGACTTAGTGAATTTTCTTGCAGCTCATGTTTTTCCTACACACTTTTCGAAAGCTCAAAAGGATAAGTTTAAAAGTGATGCAAAATATTATGTGTGGGATGATCCTTACTTGTGGAAATTTTGTAGTGATCAAATCATTAGGAGATGTGTACCAAATCATGAGTTTCATTCTGTACTCACTTTTTGCCATTCTTCAGCATGTGGTGGGCATTTTGGACCACAAAGGACTGCTAGGAAAATTTTAGAATGTGGATTGTACTGGCCCACCCTGTTTAGAGATTCATATAGGTTTTGTAAATGTTGTGATAGATGTCAAAGAACAGGAAACATAAGTGCTAGAAATGAAATGCTCAACAAACTATTTTATATGTGAGATATTGATGTGTGGGGTATAGATTTTATGGGACCATTTCCTGCTTCTTTGGATTCTTGTACATTCTTAATGCTGTTGATTATGTTTCAAAATGGGTGGAGGCCATTCCCCATCAGGACTGATGATTCATCTGTGGTTGTTAGTTTTGTCAGGTCAAACATTTTTTGCAGGTTTGGTATTCCAAGAGCTATCATAAGTGACCAAGGATCCCACTTTTGCAATAAGCACATGAAGGCTCTTCTTAATAAGTACGGGGTATTACATAAGGTTTCTACTGCTTATCACCCCCAAACAAATGGACAAGCCGAGGTGTCAATAGAGAAGTCAAATCAATTTTGGAAAAAACTGTGGGACCTCATAGGAAGGATTGGAGTAAAAGGCTTGAAGATGCTTATGGGCATATCGCACCGCTTACAAGACACCCATTGGAATGTCACCTTATAGACTTGTGTATGGGAAATCATGCCACTTACCTGTAGAGATTGAGCATAAGGCGTACTGGGCAGTTAAAGCTTGCAATTTTGATGCTACTAAGGTGGGAGAAGAAAGGAAGTTGCAACTTCAAGAGCTTGAAGAAATCCGGTTGGAAGCATTTGAGAATTCAAGGATCTACAAGGAGAAGACTAAGAAATTTCATGACAAGCACATTGTGGNGCTATCTACCCAAAGTGAAAGGGGAGTTCACTAAATTTTGCATTCATTTTTCTTTGTATATACCATTCCTTACTTTTTGCAAAAATAACTTCAAGTTTGCGTGAGCAAGAAGTCTTCTCAAGTAGATACTTTTAAGTTTCAAATAAATTCTTCAATGTAAATACCATGTCTTCTCACTTAGTACATTTTCATGGTACTAGGAAATAAATGCTTAAGATACATGACATGAATAAATAGAATCATTGTAAATATCATTTCTTATGCTTTTAGCACTTTTCCTTACATGAGTAGAAATAAATGCATCCCTCTAGATTTGCTTCATGTCATGTTAGGCTTAGAATTTAGTTCATGGATGAAATCTTGGATGCTTGAGTACGATTTTGCTTTGGAGTCTTAATTGAGGATTTGAGATGGATTATTTTTACCTAGTGAGATTTAGCCTTATTTTGTGATACACATATGTTATTGTGCTCTAGAACTTGCTTATATTCTTTCAAAATCATATTTCAATGGATGGATCACATCTATAGAAACTAATCATTTTATTCACCTCTCCACATCAATTTGTCTATTCTATTCTAGTTGTTTTTCATTATTGCTAATCTTAACCCTAATTTTTCTATGGATTTGTTTGCTTGGGATGTTTTCTTGATGCTATTTTGCCTGAGACGGACAAAGAATTAAGTGTGGGGGAGTGATTGGTGATTTGGAAGCAAGTTTCATCAATGATGCATTTCATGTCGAAAAAAATAAAAAATAAAAAAAATATTTTGTGCCAAGTAAGTGATGTTTGGTACCAAGAATGAGTTAGAGAGATGGAAGCAATTGGAAATTGAGTTTCCCTATCATACTTTGAAGATTTAAGTGGCAAGCAAGTTTGAAACAATTGCACCATCTGAAATCTCTTTGCAGCTGGGCAGTTCGGAATAAAAAAAAAAAGAAGAAAGGGAAATTTTTTTTTTTTGTGCCAAAGTCTGAAAGTGGCACACAATTGCAGCTGAAACAAGTTGAATTCCAGCTGGAAACAATTGGGATTGAAGCTGAAATCAAGCTGAGCAGCTGCTGAACTCAAGCTGCTGAATTCGGCTGGACAAATCTGAAACAAATCTGGACAAATGAGGAAAGCTGTGCCAAGGTTTTAAATAGCACATAATCAGAAATTGTAGCAGCCGAGTGGCTGCTGAAATCAGAGAAGTTGGAGCTGATTGTGTTGAATTTGCAGCTGGGCAGAATGGAGAAAGCAGAAATCTGATGCCAAGTTTAAATGCAGAAATGTGTTTAACTGAAAGGTGCTGAAAAATCCATGCAAGGCAAACTGCTGTGCCAAGTTCAAAGGTGCAGAAATCGTTTCAATTTGAAGCTGAAGGGAAGATTTCTTGGCTGTAAATTCAGAAATTGTTGCTCACGGGAAGGGATGAATTGAAGCTGATATTTGATCAGAATTCAAGCACAAACAGAGTTGCAAGACTGTTGGCCACAACATAGCTGAATACTGATTTTAGGGTTGGACTCAAAGGTAGGGAAGTCAAGAGCAGCCACCTGTTGTTGTAAACTCTGAATTGAAGCTCAATTGCAGGCTGATAAAATTGAATTTCCAGCCTACTTTAATCACCAACAACTGACTTGGATTGTAGGGAAGCCTCTCGACAGTTATTAGAGTTTATGGATAATCAGAAATGTTGAAAAGAGCTGAACACAGCTGGAAAACCTGAATAATGAACAAATTCTGTTCTGTGCAGAATTGATGTGCTGATCTGAATTGAGTTGCAAAAGTGGGTTTCAAGGGCTACTAATCAAGGATTAAGTGAGCCATCTTCACTAGCATTTAGATATTTCGAAAAGCAGCAAGCTAAGAATGCAGCTAGGGAAGAAAAAGAAAAAAAAATCAGGGTCAAAAGGGCTGAGAATGCAGTTTGTATCAACCTAGGGTATGAAATTGAAGCACATGGCAAGGGTTGAGTTGAATCTGATATTCCATAGGAAATTAGAGCTTAATTGAGGCTGATCAGAAGCTGAACATAGCTGGAAAAATCTGATCTAATGCAGGAAAAATTTGTGTCAAGTGTAAACCGAAATTTGAGTTTTTGAGAAGCTGGATCAAGATATTAATTGCAAATCGTATCTGAAGTTGAAGGTGCACATTCAACTTCAGATCTGAGATTGAAGCCGTGGATGCTAGAAGCTGATAAGCAGAGAAAGAAATGGAAAATGCAGTTAAGGCAAGTTTTGGTTCACAAGTTTCAGATAACAAGTTTCAATTATCAAGTAGTTTTGTGCCAACTTGCGAATCACTGCCTAGTTGATGGAAATCAGGGAGTTAGTCAGTCTGATGACAGAAAAATCTGTGTAAAGTAAAGGAGAAATAGCACGCAAGTGGAAAATTGGAGTAGGAAGTTTAGAATTCAATTGAAATCAAAAACACTCTGCACAAACTGAATTTACAGCTGATTGAACTCTGAATTTGCAACTGATTGCAGTTGAAATCTGTATCAGATTGCATCAAACAAAAATTGCAGATCGGGAACATCATGTTAATGTCTGATTTGAATCTAAGTTCAAGTGCAAAAATCTGTGCAGGGATTTCATGCAAGCAGTTTTACACAAGTGTGGTATCAACTTGAGACCGGAATTGGATTGGATCAAGAATTGGGAAGTCTGAAATTCAGCTGTTTTTCCGAGATCTCAAGCTTTCCACTACTCAGACATTTGCACTAATTGCTTGGGAGAAATCAGTGATTTGAAAAAGCTGTCATAGTGGAGGCTGAACTTGAAACAGAAGGAATAAGAAAATTGAAGTGATGTGCTAACTTTAAGGAGAAATGTATCAAGAAATGCTATTAAGGTCAATGGAGGAGATAAATCAAGGATAAGGCAATTTAGCATGTGATGTAGCTGCTGGAATCTAAAAAAAAAAAGAGAAGATCAAAAATAGAATTCAGCATGTTGACAAAGAGAACAAAAGCAAATGGCACACAATTGAAGGAAGAGTGGCACATGAAGGAGTTTTCATCCAAATCAAAGGGCTGTTATCAAAATCTGACTTTTTGCATTTCTATATCACTAGAGGACTATTCAGAGAAGCAAAAAGCATCAAAAATATCCTCAAGCACTCAAGTCTTCCACTTATTCAAATTTTCTACTTTCTTGGCTCTTATTTCATTTCTTATCATATCTATGTCTTTCAAATGTTTTTATAGATATTGATCCTATTCTTGATTAATGGTGGAGAGTAGATACTAAGCAAGCCTATGGTAGTGCAAGAATCATCTGTGTTTGAGTGAGCTCCACTTCCATTAGCAACTTAGAATTTAAGGAGAGAGCCACCACTATTTTCCTGGAAAGGCTAGAGATTCAAATTCATCTCAATGACTCATGATAGATGAAAAGGCCAAGTTGTTGATTTAAGGACAAGATAGTAATCCATAGAGCTTAGATTTATGAGAATTGGCAACCCTAGGTAATTTCTTTTCAATTGCTTCTAATTATGCTTAAGTAAATCTAGGGGATACATCTTTACTGTTTTCGCGAGACGCTCAAGGCTAAGTGTGGGGGAGTTGATAGATTCCATTTTATTGATCATTTGAGCTGCTAAAATCCATGTTTGATCTATGTTTTTATTGTCAAAATTGTGAAATTGCCCTAGGTTTAGAACTTACCTTTATTTTGGACTTAATTGCAAATATACAAATTTTTGGATTATTTTGGCCACTAAATTCTTGATCTATTTTTGTAGGCATCAAGGTTCAAGGATCTAGGGCATATTGGGTCAAACTCGAGTCGGAAGTGACCCGGATCAGATTATCAAGATTACGATTAAATCTGGGCCGTTCGATTCGAAAGCGGCTAGATCTAAGCCATCCGGGATGATCTGAAGCCATCCGAGCTAGGGCTAGGGTTGATCAAGCACCCTGATCAAGATCTGAAGGTTTCATCACAATCAGAGCTCAATCAACCGTTGGATCAAGCTTGGAGGGCTCTAGAGCGTCCAATCACAGATAGAGTTGATCTGGACCATCCGTTGCATATCTGGAGGATCCGAGCTACCACAAGGCAGATCCTGACCCCAGATCATCATCATAAAAGTTTGGCTCAAATCAGACCAAGATCTACCGTTGGATCTTCTCAAATGAATCACAGCCGTCCATCGATTCCTATTTAATCAGAAACTCCCCAGCGCTTCTGCTCATCGCGTCTTCACCGCAACTCTCGAGTTCTTCGTTTTCTTCATCGTTTTCTTCCATCTTTCATCCAATTGAAGGCGCGGTCACTCAATCCACCATCAAATCAAGGGCTAGGTCAGTGAAGGGAAGCTCAGTGAAGTCTCAGATTGGATTTCTACTCAATATTGAAGCTGCGTGAGGTTTCAGCAGATTCACTACTCGAACTCATCAAGCTCAGCTGTGCTCCATTTCCATTGCATCCGAGCTGACCAGAGGGGTTCCCTGGAAGGTCTCGGACACTCCCAAATCCAAATCGCAAGTCACCACAGCAAAATTGATAAGTTCGGAAGCTGAATTTCAGTTTGAGCATGGATTTGATCTGTTTCAGTAGCAGAGGTGTTTCATCACTGATTTGTTGAGCTTGCGGGTCCGAAGTTCACTCTTGATTGACGACCAAGGAGTTCTTGAGATGAGGAGGGGTTGAGGAGTAGTTTAGATACTTAATTTTCCATTGTTTAGTTGTCATTTACAGTTTTGAGCAAATTCTGTTTTGTTTCTGCAAAAATTCAGTTTTAGGTTATCTTAGTTTTCGATTCTGCAGTGTTTAGCTTAATTAGGATGCTAATCTTCAATGTCAGTAAGTTAGGAACTTGTTTAGATGACAATTAGATTAAAATTCAGTTAGTTGTAGTTACAATTCTTGCGTGCCAAGCTGTGTTGTTTGCGTGCCAAGTAGAATCTGTTTTGTTTTCTTCCTTTCGGTTTCTGAACTTGCATCAGATCAGATTTCTTGTTTCTTAGGTGTTAATTCTTGCACTCGAGTTAAGTGTAGGTTTCCTTAGTTAACTTAGAGCTTAGTTCCAACTTCTTGCAATTCATTCTGGGTTTTTATGTAGCTAGAGCTGAATTCTGCACATTGAACCTGAATTAATGCATTTCCAGCTTTTGATTCCTTTTGCCTTGCTAGTTCTGGTTTTAGTTTGAATCCCTTTTCAGAATCTTGCTTGTTTCCTTCCTAATACCGTTGTTTCACAAATTTCTTGATTTGAATCGATTTTTTTTGGCACAAGGAATTATCCTTTTGCGTGCCAACTGATTTGCAATTGTTGACATCTGAATTTAATTTGCTTTTGGCATATGCTTGTGTTCGAATTCAGTAAGTTAGGATTCACTCAATTCTGAATTGGTTGGTAGTGGTATATTTTCAAAACAAAAAAACTCTATAGTTTGTTTAGATGAGTTGTTTGCTTAATCTAGTCTATTTCGCATGCATTGATTTGTGTAAGCTTGATTAATTCCGAAAACTTCATCATTGTTTTATTTCCTTGTTTAGCATTCCATTTAGTGTTTGAAATCAGAAATTAGTGTTAAAAAGAAAAAAAATTTGGTAAGTGCTTCATTAGGTTTCCATTAGTTGAGATTTCCCTTTAGTGCTACTTTCTTGCTTAGTTCATTAGCTTAAGATTTTTCCTTCTCCATTGCAATTTCAATTTTGATTGTATTCCAATCCCAATCACTTATTTCGAAACCCAAAACAAAAACGATACATAAACACAAGTTTGAATCAAGCACGACAACTATCCCTGAGAAAAATACGACCTGTGGCCCCTATATTACATTTCCATATTTTTGATTGTAAAAAGGGTTTCCAGCTATTCATTGATATTTAAATTTGATAAGCCCATACATTTCGTGACAACTTTAATTAGTATATTTGGGTCTGTCACTACCCTCCAGTGGTTCCTTTCCCTTAGATGATTTTCTGAAGAATGGAATAGATCATGCACATAGGTTAAGTCAATTGAGCAAGAGTGATTTGATAATAAAAACACGGGTTGAATCATAGACCCAAGATTTGATCACAACACAATAATCAAAAGGACACAAGGTAAGACATGATGATATGAAGATAGAGTCAATCAAAGACACCAGATTTAATCATAGGAGATGTAATCAAGTATAAGGTAACATCGATCAAAGATGGGACATGGCAACGATGGGTTACGGCCAAAAACAGAAACATCAAAATAGAGACCATGATTAGCGAAAATACAGACATTATGAACTGATCTGCAAGGAAGACTAAATCAAAAACTCACTTTAGTGCCATTGGTGGTGATCTGAGCGAACTTGAAAGCTGGAAGGAAAGCTCGCGCAGAAGAAAGCTCTCGGCGCAAGACAGACGCGCAGAAACCTTGAGTAAGTAGAGAACTTGCCGAGAACAGAGAAGAGCTCGTAGAGATCTTCACAGGAACTCGCACCCAAGGTCGAGGGAGACGCAAGAAGAGGACTCACACACAACAGAATGATGCGCAAGGGAGAGTTTTCGGCGCTAGGGTTCGGCAATGAGGGGTTTTGGAAGAGTTAATCGGTTGGTGGATCGGTGCACCAACCAGATTTTAATGCGATTGAACGGATCACCGTTCGATCTGAGAGCGCCCAGACTGATCAGGTGTTGGGACCGGGTGCATGTTGACATGGATGTGGGTTCGTAATTTTAAAATTAATTACGTGCAACGGAAGGTTTAGCATAAATAATTTCTCAAATTATTTAACCACACATCTAAGCATGCAACCTTATCTTGTGTAGACATGATCATATATTTAAAATTTTGCAGAAACGTAAACTAATTTACTTGTTACCTCGCGTAACTCGAAGGAAGGGACGAGATCCAACCGTAAGCGTCCCTCGGAAGCTCCGCCTCTATTCGAGTCCACGCCGAGTATCTTTGGGATGACTTCGCAAAGTCACGAGTTTCGTGTTCTCGATAACTACTAGATTCTCCGAGAACGCGACAAGAAAAATCAAGAGAGAAGTAATCACATCGAAAAACTCACCACCAAGGTTGGCCGGAATCACAATTCCGGCGAGGAGGAGGAAGATGACTTGCGTCCAATCCCAAGGTGATGATGGCCGAAGAGGAAGATCGTCCCAACGGAAGAACTTCGTCGCCTCGGTGCTTCTCCTTGTGCTCACGGCAAGATGAAGGGAGAAGAAGGGAGAGGCCGGCCAAGAGAAAGAAGGGAGGAGAGGGAGAGAGCCCAAGCAAGAACACTTTGATTATTTCGAATGAATTCCAAGCCTTGCCTTGGGTCCTTTATATAGTGGCCTCTCAACCGCCAAGTCTCTTTTTTCTTATGAAATAAATTTTCATAAGAAATTTATCATATAAATTTTCTATGACTTATTCCATCATGCCAAGTCTCGATTTTATATCATGGTTAAAATCATATTTTAATTCATGATAAAAATCAACCAAGTCTCGCTTTTCTTATGGAATAAATTTTCATAAGAAATTTATTATATAAATTTTTCTTATCATCGAAAATCAATTCATAATTGATTTTATAAAATAAAATAAACCAATCCATGGTTCATTTTAATTTCCATGAAAAATAAATTTCTTTATATAAATTTCTTTATCACGGTAAATCAATCCATGATTGATTTTATAAAATAAAATAAACCAATCCATGGTTCATTTTAATTTTCATGAAAAATAAATTTTATATAAATTTCTTTATCATGGTAAATCAATCCATGATTGATTTTATAAAATAAAATAAACCAAGCCAGGGTTCATTTTAATTTCCATGAAAAATAAATTTTATATAAATTTCTTTATCATGGTAAATCAATCCATGATTGATTTTATAAAATAAAATAAACCAACCCATGGTTCATTTTAATTTCCATGAATATTAAACCAAACCTTGGTTTATATAAAAAATTTATATAATACAAAATTTTATAAAACAAACCACACTTGATTTATTTTATAAATTGAACCAAACAATTTGGTTCCCTCCCTTTGTTGTGGCCGGCCAAGCAAAGAGGGTGGGGACCCTCTTTGGCCGGCTTATCCAAGCCACGCCCCAATGAATTAAACTCATTTAATTCATCTATTAAGTCTTCAAAAGACTTAGCCATTTTACGCTTCCGATGCGTCTCTGAAAAATTCAGATTCGATTTATCGTTTGGCTCAACCAAACCTAATCTCTCTTGAATGAAAAATCCAATTTTCAACTCGCTTTAAATCCCTCGGATTACTCGTAGTGCATGTGACTGAATAGGCTTTCGATTTATGTTGACCGTCTAAAATTAACCAATTATAGAACGATCATGAGTGGCACCTAGTAGTACATCATGATCCCTAATTAATCGACAGATCAGCGGTTGACCTCTGAAACAATTCTGAAACCCTTCAGTAGCTATAATGAATCGTGCCCCATTCCCTTCACCATCTTATACCCACTTGGTTCAGGACATGGTCTATATGTGCCAGTCCCCACTAGGCTGACTACGTCACACCTAGCCCAAGTAACGTTTTCTCGTTTTACGGATTCTAATTACTCTCATGTATTTAAGAGATTCATACTCTGAACATGTCATACTCTGGCTAGAGGCTTCGAGTAACAATCCGACGATAGGCCTTGGGTATACATCTCCTCGCAAGGAGTGGTGAATCCTTTGTAGGCTGTTCAAACATCTTCGGGCACTTCAGCTTATACCGAATCATCCTGGGTCCACACCTCCTTGGAGATGCTTGCTTAAGATGTCAAAGTATAAGTCTCCATGACCAAGATGACTTGAACACCGCAAGTCAAAGGAACATCGCACTTAAGCTGCAGTAAGAACTTCATTGACATATCTATATGTAGACTAACATATGAAGTCTTACAGCCAGTCACTCCAATGAACTAGTTCCCTTAACTAGCATTCATGTTTATCTCCGGGCATCCCAATGTCACCAGCCAGTGAGAATCAACTGATTAGAGAATAACTCATGCTAGTCTCAACAGAATTGATAGTGTCCGTATTTATCAATTCATCGACTAGGGACAATTTCAATACTTCACAATTGCACATGTAGAGATAATTACTAGTTGTGAATTCATCACAAATTCTCTCATGCTGTGAATTGTATTGTGGACATTCAGTAAATGAGTTTAAGATCTCAATCAAATACACAAGCATGTATACTCAAATAGTGAATATTCATTTATTAGAATAAATGATTACAAACATAATGCGATTGCCTTAGGACACTTCTCTCATATCACTAACAAACTCCCACTTGGCCTAATGTCAATCGCTACGGTACCCAATACCACAGGCTCTAACATGACCCTCAAACTTGCTTTGAGGTAAGGCCTTAGTTAAAGGATCCGCTAAATTCCTTTCAGTGGGAATTTTCTCAATTTGTATATCATTCCTACTTATAATCTCTCTGATCAGATGATAGCGGCGAAGCACATGTTTGGATCGCTGATGAGACCTTGGTTCCTTCGCTTGTGCAATAGCTTCATTGGTGTCGCAATAAACAGGTATTGCTTCATCAATGGTTGGAACCACACCAAGTTCTGAGACAAACTTCTTGATCCAGACTGCTTCCTTTGCTGCTTCCGAAGCTGCAATATATTCCACTTCCGTGGTAGAATCCGCTACAGTGTCTTATTTGGAACTCTTCCAACTTATTGCGCCTCCATTCAAAATAAATATGTATCTAGACTGAGATTTGGAGTCATCCTTATCTGTCTAGAAACTGGCATCTGTATACCCACGTATTATCATATCACCTTCTCCATATATTAGGAACACATCCTTAGTTCTTCTTAAGTACTTGAGGATTGTCTTGACAGCCGCCCAATGATCCATTCATGGATCAGACTGGTATCTGCTTGTGACGCTCAGAGCATACGATACATCGGGCCTAGTACATAACATAGCATACATGATAGATCCTATCGCAGATGCATAAGGAATCTTATTCATGCAAATCCTCTCATCTTCTGTGCGCGGACACATAGACTTCGAAAGGTTGATCCCATGCCTGATGGGAAGGTAACCTTTCTTGGATTCCGACATGCTAAACCTTTCTAGCACTTGGTCTATATATGTAGACTGCGAAAGACCAAGCAACTGTTTTGATTTATCTCTATAGATTCTAATCCCAAGGATATAGGTTGCTTCTCCCAAGTCTTTCATGGAGAAAGTTTTGGACAACCAAATTTTAACTGACTGTAAGACTGATATATCGTTTCCTATAAGTAATATGTCATCGACATATAATACTAGGAATACGACTGCACTCCCACTAACCTTCTTATACACACAAGATTCGTCAGGATTTTGTGAGAAATCAAACTCTTTGATTGTCTCATCAAAACGGATGTTCCAGCTCCTGGATGCTTGCTTTAATCCATATATGGATCGTCGAAGCTTGCATAGTTTGGTTTTATTAACCGATGTGAAACCTTCAGGTTGTATCATGTATACATCCTCAAGCAGGTTTCCATTAAGGAAAGATATTTTCACATCCATTTGCCATATCTCATAATCATAATGAGCTGCTATGGCCAGGAGCATCCGAATGGATTCAAGCATAGCTACAGGTGAATAGGTTTCGTCATAATCAATTCCTTGTTTCTGACGATATCCTTTTGCCACTAATCAAGCCTTAAAGGTAACAACATTACCTTCCATGTCGGTTTTCTTCTTGAAAACCCACTTGCACCCTATGGGCTTAATCCCTTCAGGTGGGTTAACCATGTTAGTAATATGAGAGAAGTGTCATAAGGCAATCGCCTTATGATTGTAAACATTTATTTTAATAAATGAAAATTCACTATTTGAGTATACATGTTTGTGTATTTGATTGAGATCTTAAACTCATTTACTAAATGTCCGCAATACAATTCACAGCATGAGAGAATTTGTGATGAATTCACAACTAGTGATTATCTCTACATGGGCAATTGTGAAGTATTGAAATTGTCCCTAGTCGATGAATTGATAAATACGGACACTATCAATTCTGTTGAGACTAGCATGGGTTATTCTCTAATCAGCTGATTCTCACTGGCTGGTGACATTGGGATGTCCGGAGATAAACATGAATGCTAGTTAAGGGAACTAGTTCATTGGAGTGACTGGCTGTAAAACTTCTCATGGTAGTCTATATATAGACATGTCAGTGAAGTTCTTACCGCAGCTTAAGTACGATGTTCCTTTGACTTGCGGTGTTCAAGTCATCTTGGTCATGGAGACTTATACTTTAACATCTTAAGCAAGCATCTCCAAGGAGGTGTGGACCCAGGATGGTTGGGTATAAGCCGAAGTGCCCGAAGATGTTTGAACATCCTACAAAGGATTCACCACTCCTTGCGAGAAGATGTATACCCAAGGCCTATCGTCGGATTGTTACTCAAAGCCTCTGGCCAGAGCATGACATGTTTAGAGTATGAGTCTCTTAAATACATGAGAGTAATTAGAAATCCAAAGGACGAGAGAATATTACTTGGGCTAGGTGTGACGTAGTCAGCCTAGTGGGGACTGACACATATAGACCATGTCCTGAACCAAGTGGGTATAAGATGGTGAAGGGAATGAGGCACGATTCATTAGAGCTGCTAAAGGGTTTCAGAATTATTTCTGAGGTCAACCGTTGATCTTTCGATTAATTGGGGATCATGATGTACTACTAGGTGCCACTCATGATCGTTCTATAATTGGTTAATTATAGACGGCCAACATAAATCGAAAGCCTATTTAGTCACACACACTACGAGTAATCCGAGGGATTTAAAACGAGTTGAAAATTAGATTTTCCGATCAAGAGAAATAAGTCGAATCTGAATTTATCAGAGGCGCATCGGAAGCTTAAAATAGCTAAGTCTTTTGAAGGCTTATTGGGCGAATTAAATGAGTTTAATTCGCGAGGAGACGGCTTGGTTTGGCCGGCCAAAGAGGGTCCCCTGTAACGCCCGCCCTTAATCCCCTAGGGATTCGGCGGCGCTACTTTAATTTTCATACATTACAACTACACGTATGCATTCCTATTTTTTTTTCTAATCTATGCATGGGCACATGTAACATTGGAGCATGCAAGGTTCATGTAGCGGAAGCATAATTATTTTTCAGAACATTCAACCAAGCATGGACATCAAGAATTCATCTTTAAACATAGCATGTATATAAAAAGAGCATAACATGGGTTTAACATGGCAAGTTCCAAAACTTTAAGCAACTAAGAGCAAGATCCTTTTTATCCACCAGCACTATCACACACACACTTGCCCTTCTCCCGCAGCCTCCATAGTTTAGCGTCCTTTATCTGTAGCATAAGGGAAAACACTAAACGATAAGCAATAGCTTAGTAAGACCCTGTCCTACTCACAAAACCGGATATCATGAAAAGGTAATAGAATATATCACATTCAAGCATGGTAAGCATTTAAGCATGTTAAACATCTAAGCATGTTAATTTCATAAGAAGGTTCTTTTGAAAACATATAAACATAATACTTGAACATAGCATAATCATTAGGGCCCGGCTTGTACTTCATGTTTTGCGCGCGCCCCTGAATAGGAACGAGGTAGCTAATCCCGAACCACTAGGGTTTACTAGGCCTTCTCAAAAGTCCTTCAGCCTAGTATCATAATCATTTGACTCGCTTTAAGAGTCTATAGTACAAGCCATTATAAAATAAAATAGTTATCATGTTCTTTATTTTCATAAAGTATTCTCTTAGTCCCAACCTTCTAGGGAAGCATTCTTTAAGCCCTAAGCCTTCTTCATTCATGCCCTAAATAGCTCATTCTTATGCCTATGTATGCATTCATAATCCTGATAACTAGCATAGTATAAAGCATGCATTTCATGGGTGCAACCAAGGCTAGGGTCCAAGAGCTCTCTCTCTTGGCCGAAAGTTGACATGGGGCTAGCATGCATTCCGGTCACATATCAAGATCACACAAGCATGTCATATCTTACACAAGATCCTTATCATGCATGGTATTCATTTGACCTAATCCATTCCCAAGTATAGGGTTGAGTACTTTGGGGTTTTTAGCCACATAGCATCATGAACATTCATACAACACATGTGATATCATAGAGATTCATTAGAGTGTATAACATGAAGTTAAGCTTAAGAACCTAACCCTAGGGTAGGGTTGGCCGAATGGTTTAGAAGGGGTTTCCCTTCCCTCCTAGCCTTCTTTACTCACACACAATATAATACATTCATGCAAACATCATTATTAAGCATAGGAAAGCATATGGCCTACCCTAACCCTTGGTTAGGGTGATGGCCGAAACATGTAGAGACATGTAGAGGGCATCATGTGAGTCATGTAATTGATTCAAGAGCAATTATGCTACAGGTGAGGGGCACTTACCTCTTTCGCTAAATATCCTTAAGGTATACTCTTAGTTCGGAGGGTATGTGCTTGTCCTTGCTCTTGGGGTACTTGACTTCTTCTTGCCTTGCAAGAGATTCAAACCTTCAATGGGGTCTTGGGAGTGTCCCTTGGGATGAAACCCTTCCCTTGGATTTTCGAAAATTGAAGAGGGAGAGGGGAGTTGGGATTTTCGAAAATTAAAGAGGGAGAAGGGAGTTAAGATTTCGAAAATTGAAGAGGGAGAAGGGAGTTGGGATTTTCGAAAATTGAAGAGGGAGAAGGGAGTTAGGATTTCGAAAATTGAAGAGGGAGAGCACTCCCTCTTATTTATACTAAGGGAAGAGACAAAGTGCCTCTTCTCCAAGTGTCCCTTCACCAAGGGGTTTCTCATCAAGAGCCTCTTCCTCCACCCTTTCACATTCCCTAACCCTTAACAAGAATTTCCCTTCCTTCCCCTCAGCAATCCCCTGCTGGGTGAATTGGTTACTTCGTTACTTTTCAAGGCTTTGCTTACCAAGAGTTCCAAGGTTTGATCCTCGGCAAGAGCATATTTTTGCTCCTCTTTGGTTTTCACTTTTGCAAAGCTCATTAGCCCAATTCACTCTCATATTCTCAAATCACATTTATGGAATCACATATTCCAATTCATGCAATCACATATTCTAATTTATGAAATCACATATTCCAATTCATGCAATCACATATTCTAATTTATGCAATTACATATTCCTAATCCTTTCTAATGAAATCATATAACATTTAATCATGAAATCAAAAATGTAATTTTATTCATTTATAAAATAAATGTCATACCATCTGATAACATATATCGACATTTTTGTGCCCTTTTTATAATCGAAAGCAAGCCCAAAAATTTGGGGCATTACATCCCCACCCTCTTTGGTTTGGCCGGCCACCACAAGGAGAGAAACCAATTTATTTGGTTTAAATTATAAAATAAATCAAGCGCGATTTGTTTTATAAAATTATGGATAAATAAATTTATATAAAGAGATTTATATAAAGAAATTTATGATAAGAAAATTTATATAATAAATTTATTCTTTTTATGGAAATTAAAATGAACCGTGGATTGGTTTATTTTATTTTATAAAATCAATTATGAATTGATTTTTCCATGATAAGAAAAATTTATATAATAAATTTCTTGTAAATTTTATTCCATAATAAAAGGAGAGATATGTTTGTTTTTATTATAAATTTAGTTATAATAAAACTTAGCATAACGGAATAATTCATAAGAAAATTTATAGGATAAATTTCTTATGAAAATTTATTCCATTAAAAGGAGACTTGGCGATGGAGAGGCTACCATATAAAGGAACCAAGGCAAGGCTTGAATTCCAATCAAGAGATAAAGTAGCAAGCTCTCTCTCTCTCTTATTCTCTCCCTCTCTCTCTAGGGCCGGCGCCCTTTCTCTCTCTAGGGTCGGCGCCCCTTTCTCTCTCTAGGGTCGGCGCCCTCTCTCCTCCCCTAGGGCCGACGCACCGCCTAGGGTTGCCGTGAGCCTCCTCCACCAAGAAGGTGCCAAAGAAGAAGAAGAAGCGGGTCGCGACTCCCTCCTTCCCTTCCCCGGAATCTTGATTCCGTTACTTGGTGGTTAGTTTCCATCTCTCTCTCTTGATATTCTAGTTGTGCCTTTGAAGAATCTAGTAGTTCTCGTCGGCACAAAACTCGTGGCTTTGCGAAGTCATCCCGAAGAGAACTCGGCGTGGACGCGAATAGAGGCGGAGCTTCCAAGGGACGCTACGATTGGATCTCGCCCCTTACTTCGAGTTACGCGAGGTATTGAGTAAATTAGTTTACTTTCTGCAAAATTTTAATTTATGATCATGTCCACACATCATAAGGTTGCATGCTAGATACGTGGTTAAAATAATTTGAGAAATTATTTATGCTAATTCTTCCGCTGCACGTAATTATTTTTAAAAATTACGAACCTGTATCCATGTCAACATGCACCCGGTCCCAACAGTGGTATCAGAGCGAGGTTAGTGTTCCACATAATCATATAATTGTTTTGCGGAAAACTTTGTCATGAGCTCAATTTTGGAAAATTTTTTAATCATGGAAACTTTCCAATTATGATAAATTTTAGATTTAGGAATTTCAAAGTTTGGAAATCCTCATGAAATTTCGCAAACTTTTGAAATATCCTAGTTTCTGAAATTTTATGATAATTGTGAAAACTTCCCATTTTGGAAACTTTCCAATTTTAGAAATTTCCTATTTTGGAAATTTTCCAATTTCGGAAATATGTAAGTTTTCTTTGTACCAGAAACTTACAATTATTCTGAAAACCTATTATGAAATCGCGCAATTTTGGCTACTTTCTTTCAAGAAAGTCTAGACAAATTTATGGATCATTAATTGACAATTAAATTCGAATTAGTTTTAAATTATTAACAAAATTCTTTATTTTGGATTGAGCCTCGGGAAGCCGTCCAATTTAAAGTTAGTTGTTGTAATTTAATTTCCCATTTTGAATAAAATTGTCATGTTTAATTTGGTTACGCCTCGGGGAGCGGACCAAATTGGATTTACGACAAATATCTTTTCTTTGGGTATCTGAGCCTCGGGGAGCCACCCTTAGAAAATAATTTGTTGTAATTAATTAATCCATGAATAAAATATGTGATCAAATCTTAGAAATTTGATTTAAGAGGTGATGCTCTTACATATTGTTGTCTCCAAAATTAATTAGGAAAATGGTTTCCTATAGAGTTTTCTTAAATGAGATTTTCATGAAAATAATATGTGGTTGAATTAAGGGAATCTGTCTCTTAATTTAATAAGATTTGATTTAGAGAAATCAAAGTCTTAAACATATTATTTCCGAAATTGATTATGACAATTTAGGAAATTGTTTCCCAAAACAATTCCTTGAATAAAGTATGAAATTAGAATTAGGAAATCCGGTTCCTAATTTAATTAATGAGACTTGATAAATTAAGTCACATACATACTTTATTAAGGAAATGTTAGTCATGACATAATTATATGTCATGAATGTGCTTAGAAAGAAAGGATGAGACCCAAAACCCCTTACAAATATTAAGGCCAACACCTTCCATTAATATGGTTAGAATCGGAGTTTTGTTTCTCATTTGGGTTGATGGACACATCCATGCCCGGCTTGAACCTCAACATGTTCAAACCATGGAATTAGTTTATGAATAATATAGTTGGAGTCAGAGGTCAATCCTTAGTTTTAGTTGTTGGACACATCCAAGCCTGACTAAACGGTTGAATGAGCTCCAACCATATTAAAACTATTTCTTGATTAATGGGTCAGCCTTAAGCTTGGAGCATCGATTTGTTGTGCCACAGCCAAGGTCGATGTAAAGAGAGGTGCAGTTGGGTGCTATGTATAATGTTGCATAATTGTTAATGAGTTAACAACCCAATGATTTATGCAAACATTCAATTAGTTGATAGCATAAAGTGATAGTTACATATATGTGATATGTAATCGGTATAATTACCTACCTTCATAGCTAAGAATAACTTGATGGCCACAGTCATGGTCGTTCTTATCTATGGTTGGATATCAACCTATTTGGAGATATTCCTACGATCTCCCGAATTGATAAAAAGGGTTATTCAATTTGAAAAATAAATAGGATTTTATTAATGTATGTTGATACATTCTTTAATCATTCTTCTCACATAAGCTCAATTTGTATTTCTAGGATAATCACTCGATCATGTCTTCTCTGAATTTGCATTCCATTTTGGACACCAATAAACTGACTGGGCCAAACTTCATGGACTGGCTTCAAAACCTGAGGATAGTCCTCAAGGCAGAGAAGCTTGCTTATGTCCTTGAAAATCAACTTCCCTACCGTCCTCCAGAAGATGCAACTCCAGACCAGTTAGTGGCCTATCAAAAACATGTGACCAATTCTGAACTTGCGAGTTGCATCATGCTAGCCTCAATGGTACCTGAGCTGCAAAAGCAGCATGAGCATATGGATGCTTATGCCATCATCTTCCATTTTCATGAGTTGTTTGAAGAGCAGGCGAGATCCGAAAGGTTCGAAGTCTCCAGACTCCTCTTCACCTCTAGGATGCAGGAAGGCACTTCTGTCTCACAGTTTGTGTTAATGATGTTGGGGTACATTGAGCGACTGAGCACACTCGGTTTTGCAATGGATCATGAATTAAGTATTGACTTAATTTTGCATTGTTTGCCCAAAAGTTATTCACAATTTGTGATGAACTATCGGATGAACAAGCTGGAGACTACTATTCCTGAGTTGCTCAACCTGCTGAAGACTATTGAGCCTTCTGTAAAGCAGGATCAGAAGACGGTACTGTTAGTTGGTTCCTCGAAGAAAGGTTCTAAGAGGAAGGCCAAAGAACAGAATAAAGGAAAGAAGAAAAAGGCCAAAAAGACTGAAAAGACACCAAAGCACTTGCCATCACTGTGGCAAGGAGGGTCACTGGCGAAGAAACTGCAAGGTTTATCTTGAGTCCTTGAAGAAGAAGGCATCCGATGCCCCTATCCTCTTCAGGTATCTTCGTTATTGAATGTCACTCTATTTCCTCAAATACCTGGGTACTTGATACTGGGTGTAGCTCACATATATGTAATGACATACAGGGGCTAAGGAATAGAAGAAGACTCGTCAAGGGAGAAGCGAATTTGCAGTTGGAAATGGAGCAAAGATTGCTGCTGTTGCCATCGGAACATATTTGCTAAAGCTCCCTACTGGACGTGTCTTAGAATTGGATAATTGTTATTTTGTTCCTTCGTTAATAAGAACATTGTATCTATTCATGTTTGAATGAAAAGGGTTATCATTTAACTTTTAGTAAGAATTGTTGTTACATAACTTTAAATGGCGTTCTTTATGGGAATGGAACTTTTGCAATGGTATCTACACGTTAGATTTATCCGGTGACGTTTTCAATATCGAAGTTAGCAACAAACATGCTCGAATAGATAATCGAATAGACTCCTACACGTGGCATTGTCGTCTTGGCCATGTAAGTAAGAAACGCATGACCAAATTACACCGATGTGGAATTTTAGAATCATTTGAACCCGGTTCATTTGATACATGCGAATCATGCTTAAAAGGCAAGATGACCAAATTACCCTTTTTCGGAAAAGGTAATCCAGTGGAAGAATTGCTTGGTCTAATACATACTGATGTATGTGGACCAATGTCAACTCTTGCACAAGGAGGCTATAGCTACTTCATTACCTTTATCGATGATCACTCACGATTCGGGTATGTGTTCTTGATGAAACACAAATCTGAAGCTTTTGAGAAATTCAAAGAGTTCAGAAATGAAGTAGAGAAACAGCTTGGCAAAAGTATTAAGATACTTCGATCCGATCGGGGTGGTGAATACTTAAGTCAAGAGTTTCAAGATTATCTTAGGGACAATGGGATATTATCTCAATGGACTCCGCCGTATACACCACAGCATAATGGTGTACATGAGAGGCGTAATCGAACCTTGATGGACATGGTTAGATTCTTGATGAATCATGCAACTCTTCCAAAATCCTTTTGGGGCTATGCACTTAAGACAGCTGTTTACTTGCTAAACAGAGTCCCGACCATGGTAGTCTCTACTACTCCATATGAGACATGGAATAGTAAGAAACCTCACTTAGCTCACCTTAAGATATGGGGTTGTCCTGCTTATGTGAAGCAGAATGTATCAGACAAATTGGATGCTAAGTCTGATAAATGTCTATTTATTGGATACCCTAAGGAAACAAAGGGATACCAATTCTATCATCCCTTGGAACAAAAGGTGTTTGTTTCAAGGCATGCTGTATTTCTGGAAAAAGAATTTCTTTTACAAGAAAACAGTGAGAGTGGCATTGAACTTGATGAAGTTCAAGAAACTCCAATAGACATTACAGAGACACCTAGTCTAGACCCACAACCAATAACTCATAATGATGAGCTATCAGTTGAACCTAAAACACCACCTCTTCGTAGGTCTGATAGGACACGCAATATTCCAGAGAGATACGGATTTCTCATAAGTGAATCGAACGACGTGTTACTCATAAGCGATGACGAACCTATCA
>JAGFNQ010003472.1:666839-701337 GCA_024364735.1 Boesenbergia rotunda
TTCAAAATCCTGACGAACCTTGTGTGTACAAGAAGTTAGTGGGAGTGCAGTCGTATTCCTAGTGTTATATGTCGACGACATATTACTTATAGGAAATGATATATCAGTCTTACAGACAGTTAAAATTTAGTTGTCCAAAACTTTCTCCATGAAAGACCTGGGAGAAGCAACCTATATCCTTGGGATCAGAATCTATAGAGATAGATCAAAACGGTTGCTTGGTCTTTCGCAGTCTACATATATAGACCGAGTGCTAAAAAGATTTAGCATGTCGAAATCCAAGAAAGGTTACCTTCCCATCAGGCATGGGATCAACCTTTCATAGTCTATGTGTCCGCGCACAGAAGACGAGAGGATTTGCATGAATAAGATTCCTTATGCATCTGCGATAGGATCTATCATGTATGCTATGTTATGTACTAGGCCCGATGTATCGTATGCTCTGAGTGTCACGAGCAGATACCAGTCTGATCCAGGAATGGATCATTGGGCGGCTGTCAAGACAATCCTTAAGTACTTAAGAAGAACTAAGGATGTGTTCCTAATATATGGAGAAGGTGATATGGTAATACGTGGGTATACAGATGCCAGTTTCCAGACAGATATGGATGACTCCAAATCTCAGTCTGGATACGTATTTACTTTGAATGGAGGCGCAATAAGTTGGAAGAGTTCCAAACAAGACACCGTAGCGGATTCTACCACGGAAGCGGAATATATCGCAGCTTCGGAAGCAGCAAAGGAAGCAGTCTGGATCAAGAAGTTTGTCTCCGAACTTGGTGTGGTCCCAACCATTGATGAAGCAGTGGGTTTACTGCGACAACAATGGAGCTATTGCACAAGCAAAGGAACCAAGGTCTCATCAGCGATCCAAACACGTGCTTCGCCGCTATCATCTGATCAGAGAGATGATATACAAATTGAGAAAATTCACACTGAAAGGAATTTAGCGGATCCTTTAACTAAGGCCTTGCCTCAGAGCAAGTTTGAAGTCATGTTAGAGCCTGTGGTATTGGATACCGTAGCGGGCATTAGGCCAAGTGGGAATTTGTTAGTAATATGAGAGAAGTGTCCTAAGGCAATCGCCTTATGATTGTAAACATTTATTTTAATAAATGAAAATTCACTATTTGAGTATACATGTTTGTGTATTTGATTGGGATCTTAAACTCATTTACTGAATGTCCGCAATACAATTCACAACATGAGAGAATTTGTGATGAATTCACAACTAGTGATTATCTCTACATGTGCAATTGTGAAGTATTGAAATTATCCCTAGTCGATGAATTGATAAATACGGACACTATCAATTTTGTTGAGACTAGCATGGGTTATTCTCTAATCAGCTGATTCTCACTGGTTGGTGACATTGGGATGTCCGGAGATAAACATGAATGCTAGTTAAGGGAACTAGTTCATTGGAGTGACTGGCTGTA
Source organism: Boesenbergia rotunda (assembly GCA_024364735.1). NCBI lineage: Eukaryota > Viridiplantae > Streptophyta > Magnoliopsida > Zingiberales > Zingiberaceae > Boesenbergia > Boesenbergia rotunda. Next base: position 668,279 of record JAGFNQ010003472.1, read on the forward strand.
AAACTTCACATGGTAGTTTATATATAGACATGTCAGTGAAGTTCTTACCGCAGCTTAAGTGCGATGTTCCTTTGACTTGCGGTGTTCAAGTCATCTTGGTCATGGAGACTTATACTTTAACATCTTAAGCAAGCACCTCCAAGGAGGTGTGGACCCAGGATGGTTGGGTATAAGCCGAAGTGCCCGAAGATGTTTGAACAGCCTACAAAGGATTCACCACTCCTTGCGAGGAGATGTATACCCAAGGCCTATCGTCGGATTGTTACTCAAAGCCTATGGCCAGAGCATGACATGTTTAGAGTATGAGTCTCTTAAATACATGAGAGTAATTAGAAATCCAAAGGACGAGAGAACAATACTTGGGCTAGGTGTGACGTAGTCAGCCTAGTGGGGACTGACACATATAGACCATGTCCTGAACCAAGTGGGTATAAGATGGTGAAGGGAATGGGGCACGATTCATTATAGCTACTGAAGGGTTTCAGAATTGTTTCAGAGGTCAACCGCTGATCTGTCGATTAATTGGGGATCAGGATGTACTACTAGGTGGCACTCATGATCGTTCTGTAATTGGTTAATTATAGACGACCAACATAAATCGAAAGCCTATTTAGTCACACGCACGACGAGTAATCCGAGGGATTTAAAACGAGTTGAAAATTGGATTTTCCGATCAAGAGAAATAAGTCGAATCTGAATTTATCAGAGGCGCATCAGAAGCTTAAAATGGCTAATTCTTTTGAAGGCTTATTGGGCGAATTAAATGAGTTTAATTCGCGAGGAGACGGCTTGGTTTGGCCGGCCAAAGAGGGTCCCCACCCTCTTTGGTTTGGCCGGCCACCACAAGAAGAGAAACCAATTTATTTGGTTTAAATTATAAAATAAATCAAGCGCGATTTATTTTATAAAATTATGGATAAATAAATTTATATAAAGAGATTTATATAAAGAAATTTATGATAAGAAAATTTATATAATAAATTTATTCTTTTTATGGAAATTAAAATGAACCATGGATTGGTTTATTTTATTTTATAAAATCAATTATGAATTGATTTTTCCATGATAAGAAAAACTAATATAATAAATTTCTTGTAAATTTTATTCCATAATAAAAGGAGAGATATGTTTGTTTTTATTATAAATTTAGTTATAATAAAACTTAACATAACGGAATAATTCATAAGAAAATCTATAGGATAAATTTCTTATGAAAATTTATAGGATAAATTTCTTATGAAAATTTATAGGATAAATTTCTTATGAAAATTTATTCTGTTAAAAGGGAGACTTGGCGATGGAGAGGCTACTATATAAAGGAACCAAGGCAAGGCTTGAATTCCAATCAAGAGATAAAGTAGCAAGCTCTCTCTCTCTCTTATTCTCTCCCTCTCTCTCTCTAGGGCCGGCGCCCCTTTCTCTCTCTAGGGCCGGTGCCCTCTCTCCTCCCCTAGGGTCGGCGCACCGCCTAGGGTTGCCGTGAGCCTCCTCCACCATGAAGGTGCCAAAGAAGAAGAAGAAGCGGGTTGCGACTCCCTCCTTCCCTTCCCCGGAATCTTGATTCCGTTACTTGGTTGTTAGTTTCCATCTCTCTCTCTTGATATTCTAGTTGTGCCTTTGGAGAATCTAGTAGTTCTCGTCGGCACAAAACTCGTGGCTTTGCGAAGTCATCCCGAAGAGAACTCGGCGTGGACGCGAATAGAGGCGGAGCTTCCAAGGGACGCTACGGTTGGATCTCGTCCCTTACTTCGAGTTACGCGAGGTATTGAGTAAATTAGTTTACTTTCTGCAAAATTTTAATTTATGATCATGTCCACAGATCATAAGGTTGCATGCTAGATACGTGGTTAAAATAATTTGAGAAATTATTTATGCAAATTCTTCCGCTGCACGTAATTATTTTTAAAAATTACGAACCCGTATCCATGTCAACATGCACCCGGTCCCAACAAACCAAGTCTCATACTTGATTTTCATACATGGAATCCATTTCCGACTTCATGGCTTCAAGTCATTATCCCTTTCTGAATTTTTCAGAATATCTTCATAACTGATAGGTTCGTCATCGCTAATGAGTAACACGTCGTTCGATTCACTTATGAGAAATCCATATCTCTCTGGAATATTGCGTGTCCTATCAGACCTACGAAGAAGTGGTGTTGTTTTAGGTTCAACTGATAGCTCATCATTATGAGTTATTGGTTGTGGGTCTAGACTAGGTGTCTCTGTAATGTCTATTGGAGTTCCTTGATCTTCTTCAAGTTCAATGTCACTCCCACTGTTTTCTTGTAAAAGAAATTCTTTTTCTAGAAATACAGCATGCCTTGAAACAAACATCTTTTGTTCCAAGGGATGATAGAATTGGTAACCTTTCGTTTCCTTAGGGTATCCAATAAATAGACATTTATCAGACTTAGCATCCAATTTGTCTGATACAGTCCGCTTCATATAAGCAGGACAACCCCATATCTCTAGGTGAGATAAATGTGATTTCTTACTATTCCACGTCTCATACGGAGTAGTAGAGACTACCTTGGTCGGGTCTCTGTTTAGCAAGTAAATAGTTGTCTTAAGCGCATAGCCCCAAAAGTATTTTGGAATAGTTGCATGATTCATCATAGAAGTAACCATGTCCATCAAGGTTCGGTTATGCCTCTCAAATACACCATTATGCTTTGGTGTATATAGCGGAGTCCATTGAGACAATATCCCATTGTCCCTAAGATAATCTTGAAACTCTTGACTTAAGTATTCACCACACCGATCGGATCGAAGTATCTTAATACTTTTGCCAAGCTGTTTCTCTACTTCACTTCTGAACTCTTTGAATTTCTCAAAAGCTTCAGATTTGTGTTTCATTAAGAACACATACCCGAATCGTGAGTGATCATCGATAAAGTTAATGAAGTAGCTATAGCCTCCTTGTGCAAGAGTTGACATTGGTCCACATACATCAGTATGTATTACACCAAGCAATTCTCCCACTAGTTTACCTATTCCGGAAAAGGGTAATTTGGTCATCTTGCCTTTTAAGCATGATTCGCATGTATCAAATGAACCGAGTTCAAATGATTCCATAATTCCACATCGGTGTAATTTGGTCATGCGTTTCTTACTTACATGGCCAAGACGACAATGTCACGTATAGGAGTCTATTTGATTATCTATTTGAGCACGTTTGTTGCTAACATCGATATTGAAAACGTCACCGGATAAATCTAACGTGTAGATACCATTGCACAAAGTTCCGGTCCCATAAAGAACACCATTTAATGTTATGTAATAACAATTGTTACTAAAAGTTAAATGGTAACACTTTTCATTCAAGCATGAAATAGATACAATGTTCTTTATTAACGAAGGAACAAAATAGCAATTATCCAATTCTAAGACAAGTCCAGTCGGGAGCTTTAGCAAATATGTTCCGATGGCAATAGCAGCAATCTTTGCTCCATTTCCAACTCGCAAATTCGCTTCTCCCTTGATGAGTCTTCTTCTATTCCTTAGCCCCTGTATGTCATTACATATATGTGAGCTACACCCAGTATCAAGTACCCAGGTATTCGAGGAAATAGAGTAACATTCAATAACGAAGATGCCTGAAGAGGATGGGGCATCGGATGCCTTCTTCTTCAAGGACTCAAGATAAACCGTGCAATTTCTTCGCCAGTGACCCTCCTTGCCACAGTGATGGCAAGTGCCTATTGGTGCCTTTTCAATCCTTTTGTCCTTAGTTAACTTATTGGTGTCCAAAATGGAACGCAAATTCAGAGAAGACATGATCGGATGATTATCCAAGAAATACAAATTGAGCTTATGTGAGAAGAATGATAAAGAATGTATCAATATACATTAATTAAATCATATTTATTTTTCGAATTGAATAACCCCTTTTTTTCAATTCGGGAGAACGTAGGAACATTTCCAAATTGGTTGATATCCAACCATAGATAAGAACAGCCATGGCTGGGGACATCAAGTTATTCTTAGCTATGAAGGTAGGTAATTATACCGATTACATATCACGCATATGTAACTATCACATTATGCTATCAACTAATTGAATGTTTGCATAAATCATTAGGTTGTTAACTCATTAACAAGTATGCAACATTATACATAGCACCCAACTACACCTTTCTTTACATCGACCTTGACTGTGGCACAACAAATCGATGCTCCAAGCTTAAGGCTGACTCATTAATCAAGAAATAGTTTTAATATGGTTGGAGCTCATTCAACCGTTTAGTCAGGCTTGGATGTGTCCAACAACCAAAACTAAGGATTGACCTCTGACTCCAACTATATTAATCATAAACTAATTCCATGGTTTGAACATGTTGAGGTTCAAGCCGGGCATGGATGTGTCCATCAACCCAAACGAGAAACAAAACTCCGGTTCTAACCATATTAATGGAAGGTGTTGGCCTTAATATTTTGTAAGGGGTTTTGGGTCTCATCCTTTTTCTTTTAAGCACATTCATGACATATAATTATGTCTTGTTCTAACGATTTTCTTAATAAAGTATGTATGTGACTTAATTTATCAAGACTCATTAATTGAATTAGGAACCGGATTTCCTAATTCTAATTTCACACTTTATTCAAGGAATTGTTTTGGGAAACAATTTCCTAAATTGTCATAATCAATTTCGGAAATAATATGTTTAAGACTTTGATTTCTCTAAATCAAATCTGATTAAATTAAGAGACAGATTCTCTTAATTCAACCACATATTATTTTCATGAAAATCTTATTTAAGGAAATATACTCTATAGGAAATAATTTTCCTAATTAATTTTGGAGACAATAATATGTAAGAGCATCACCTCATAAATCAAATAAGGAAATTATCGTTTGCGAATCACCTCAAAAATTTCCAAGATTTGATCACATATTTTATTTATGGAAAATTAATATCAATAAATAACTTAATTTGGACGGCTCCCCGAGGCTGAATCCAAAATAAGAATTTATTGATAATATAATTTGGACGGCTCCCCGAGGCTCAATCCAAATTAAACATTTGATAATTTAAATTCAATTTAGGAAATTTAATTATAACAACGAACTTTAAATTGGACGGCTCCGCGAGGCTCAATCCAAAATAAAGAATTTTGTAAATAATTTAATTTCCAATTATGAATTTAAATGCCAATTAATATTCACATAATTTGTCTAGACTTTCTTGAAAGAAAGTGCCCAAAATTGTGAGCTTTACATAATTGGAAAGTTTCCAAAAATAAAAAAATTTTCAGAATAATTGCAAGATTCTGGTACAAAGAAAACCTACGTATTTCCAAAATTAGAAAATTTCCAAAATAAGAAATTTCCAAAATTGGAAAGTTTCCAAAAATGGAAAGTTTTCACAATTATCATAAAATTTCAAAAACAGGGATATTTCAAAAGTTTGCGAAATTTCATGAGCATTTCCAAACTTTGAAATTCCTAAATCTAAAATTTACCATAATTGGAAACTTTCCATAATTGAAAATTTTACCAAAATTGAGATCATGACAAAGTTTTCCGCAAAACAATTATATGATTATGTCGAACACTAACCAGCTCCGATACCACTGTTGGGACCGGGTGCATGTTGACATGGATGTGGGTTCGTAATTTTAAAATTAATTACGTGCAGCGGAAGGTTTAGCATAAATAATTTCTCAAATTATTTAACCACACATCTAAGTATGCAACCTTATCTTGTGTAGACATGATCATATATTTAAAATTTTGCAGAAACGTAAACTAATTTACTTGTTACCTCGCGTAACTCGAAGGAAGGGACGAGATCCAACCATAAGCGTCCCACGGAAGCTCCGCCTCTATTCGCATCCACGCCGAGTATCTTTGGGATATATTCGCATCCAAACCTTGGTTTATATAAAAAATTTATATCATCCATAATTTTATAAAACAAATCACACTTGATTTATTTTATAAATTGAACCAAACAATTTGGTTCCCTCCCTTTGTTGTGGCCGGCCAAGCAAAGAGGGTGGGGACCCTCTTTGGCCGGCTTATCCAAGTCACGCCCCAATGAATTAAACTCATTTAATTCATCTATTAAGTAATCAAAAGACTTAGCCATTTTACGCTTCCGATGCGTCTCTGAAAAATTTAGATTCGACTTATCGTTTGGCTCAACCAAACCTAATCTCTCTTGATTGGAAATTCTAATTTTTAACTCGTTTTAAATCCCTCGGATTACTCGTAGTGCGTGTCACTGAATAGGCTTTCGATTTATGTTGGCCGTCTATAATTAACCAATTATAGAATGATCATGAGTGGCACCTAGTAGTACATCATGATCCCTAATTAATCGAAAGATCAACGGTTGACCTCAGAAACAATTATGAAACCCTTCAGCAGCTATAATGAATCGTGCCCCATTCCCTTCACCATCTTATACCCACTTGGTTCAGGACATGGTCTATATGTGCCAGTCCCCACTAGGCTGACTACGTCACACCTAGCCCAAGTAAAGTTTTCTCGTTTTACGGATTCTAATTACTCTCATGTATTTAAGAGATTCATACTCTGAACATGTCATGCTCTGGCTAGAGGCTTCGAGTAACAATCCGACGATAGGCCTTGGGTATACATCTCCTCGCAAGGAGTGGTGAATCCTTTGTAGGTTGTTCAAACATCTTCGGGCACTTCGGCTTATACCCAATCATCCTGGGTTCACACCTCCTTGGAGATGCTTGCTTAAGATGTCAAAGTATAAGTCTCCATGACCAAGATGACTTGAACATCGCAAGTCAAAGGAACATCGCACTTAAGCTGCAGTGAGAACTTCATTGACATATCTATATGTAGACTACCATATGAAGTCTTACAGCCAGTCACTCCAATGAACTAGTTCCCTTAACTAGCATTCATGTTTATCTCCGTACATCCCAATGTCACCAGCCAGTGAGAATCAGCTGATTAGAGAATAGCCCATGATATTCTCAACAGAATTGATAGTGTCCGTATTTATCAATTCATCGACTAGGGACAATTTCAATACTTCACAATTGCACATGTAGAGATAATCACTAGTTGTGAATTCATCACAAATTCTCTCATACTGTGAATTGTATTGTGGGCATTCAGTAAATGAGTTTAAGATCTCAATCGAATACACAAGCATGTATACTCAAATAGTGAATATTCATTTATTAGAATAAATTATTACAATCATAAGGCGATTGCCTTAGGACACTTCTCTCATATCACTAACATCAGGCTCTGGCCTGATCGGACTGGCCTGGTCCTGATCGATCGGGGTGCCTGATCAAACAGGCTCCTGATTGATCGGATGACCGATCAGGAAGCGAACAGTAGGGTCGGATGATATTCGAGAAGCCCTCCTGATCAGTCTCTGGACTGATCACCACATGATGCCAGATCGGTCTGGGGATCGATCCAGGCTAGCACAGAAAGTTTAGCCGAGAGTTTGCCAAGTCTCTACTGACCCCTTCGATCGGTCTGTGACTGATCATTACAGGGTAGAGCCAGATCGGTCTGGGGACCGATCAGCCCTAAGCCTGATCGGTCCAGTGACCGATCAGGGTTCATGAAACTCCCAGATACGATCTGAAATTTCAGTTTCAGACTTTGACACGTTTCCTGAGGGGGTTTGATGAAAGATATCAATCTTGGAAGTGATCCCTTGACTATAAATGATCCCTGAACTAGGATCAAAGGTCCATATGGTCCAAACAAATCACTTTGCTCCACCCATGTGGAGTCAAACTCAATCAACAATCACTCAAACAATTTCAATCAAGGTTGTGTCAAAATCAGGTTTCCAATCATGTTTCCTTGATTGGAATGTCCAAGTATGATCATGGAGCCAAATACACATATGTTATGCATTGGTTTTCCCCATACTTGGTCACCGAAGTGATTTTTATCTCGTCACCTTAATTTCTCAAGGGATGCATTGACATTTTGAGAAATAGAGTTGATCCTAACATCTCACCCCATTCCTAGTAAACAAAAATGTTTTGGTAAATCTTATAGTTTGTGTGAGATGTCCCCAAAGTTACCCAATTGTATCCCCACAATTTCGAAATAATCATAGAGGGTTTTGAATGCATTTTGTAAACTATGAAGCGCGACACATTCCCAACTCCCTTCTTAAGAAACTAAATTCATTTTCGAGGAGTGGTTTAGTGAAAATGTCAGCGAGGTTTGACTTGGACTCTACATGTGAGAGTACAATATCTCCCCTAGCAACATGATCCCTAATGAAGTGGTGACGCACTTCAATATGTTTGGTCCTAGAATGATGGACTGGATTCTTGGTTAGGTTAATTGTGCTAATGTTGTCACACAACACTTGCACACCTTTATAGTTCAATCCATAGTCCTCTAAAGTATGTATCATCCATAACAATTATGATACACTCTCTCCCATAGCAATATATTCTGCCTCGGTCGTGGAGAGAGCAACACAATGTTGCTTCCGGCTTGACCAACTTACTAAAGAAGATCCTAGAAATTGGCAATCCCCACTTGTGCTTTTTCGATCCAACTTACATACAGCGTAGTCAGAATCGGTATAGCCAATTAGATCAAAAGATTTGGTACGGGGGTACCAAAGACTGACTCCGATTGTGCCTTTAAGATATCTCAAAATCCTCTTAACAGCGATTAAATGAGATTCCTTGGCACAAACTTGATACCTTGCGCACATACCCACAGCGAAAAGAATATCAGGTTGACTAGCTGTGAGGTATAGCAAACTACCTATCATGCTCCGATATTGAGTCAAATCAATAGGTTTACCACTCTCATCATTGTCTAATCTTATGTTTGTAGCCATGGGAGTGGTTACCTCTTTTGAATCACTCATATTGAATTTTCGAAGCATCTCTTGAGTATATTTTGATTGGTGCACATGGATTCCATCATGAGTTTGCTTGATTTCAAGTCCAAGGAAGAAAGTCAACTCTCCCACTAGACTCATTTCAAATTCACTTTCCATGTGTCCAATGAATTTATTCAAATAGCCCTTATTGTTTGAGCCACAAATTATGTCATCGACATATACTTGGGCTACGAAATACTCTCAAATCCTGGTGGTTGTTCGACGTAGACCTCTTCTCTTATTAGACAATTTAGAAAGGCCGATTTGACATCCATTTGGTATAACTTGAAACCTCGATGTGCTGCAAATGCAAGCATCAATTGGATGGACTCTAATTGTGTCACGGGAGCATAGGTCTCATCATAATCAAGGCCTTCAACTTTACTATAGCCTTTGGCTACTAAGCGTGCCTTGTTTCTAATGATTTCTCCCTTATGATTTAATTTATTCTTGAAGACCCATTTGATTCCAATGATGGTGGTCTTCTTAGGTCTAGGGACTAAGTCCCAAACTTGACTCCTTTCGAATTGACCTAGTTCATCTTGCATTGCAATGATCCAATCGGGATCATTTAATGCTTCATTAATTTTTCTAGGTTCAATTTCAGAAATTAGGGCAACTTCATTAGCCTCATTCCTAAAGAATGATCTAGTCCTAACCCCATGGTGGATGTCTCCAACAATTTGGTCTTGAGGATGACTAGAGGCTAATCTATTTTGCCTAGGTGTTGGTGGTGCTTCTTGAATGGGTTCACTAGACACAAGCTCAGCCTCAGGATCCGGCTGATCTATGGATTGTCTAGGCTCACCGTCATCAGACTCATCACCATCAACAATATTTGGATTTTCATTCAAACTTAGTCTCCTAAGTTCGAATTGAACTTCATCTTCTGGTTGTCCATTGACTTTCGGAATTTCTTCAAAGACAACATCAGAAGACTCTTCAACCAATCTAGACTTCTTGTTGTAGACTCGATAGGCTTTGCTAACGAGGGAATACCCGACTAGTATCCCTTCATCAGCCTTTGCCGTGAACTTTCCAAGGTGGTCCTTGGTGTTTAGGATGAACACCTTACAACCAAACACCCTAAGATGTTTAACCGTAGGTGGTTTCCCAAACCAAAGTTCATGGGGAGTCTTCCCTAAGAACCTATGGATGAGGACTCGGTTTTGCACATAGTAAGCTGTATTTACAGCTTCAGCCCATAAGTAACTCGGGAGTGAGTACTCATTAAGCATGCTTCGTGCAGCTTCTTGTAGAACACGGTTCTTCCTCTCTACAACACCATTTTGTTGTGGTGTTCTAGGAGTGGAGAACTCATGTCTATAACCTCTATCTTGACAGAATTCTAAAAACCGTTGATTTTGAAATTCACCTCCATGATCACTTCTAATTGTCTTAATTGTTGATGATTTTTCATTTTCAACTCTTCTACAAAAAAAAATGAAAACATCTAAGGTTTGGTCCTTATATTTTAGAAAATAAGTCCATGTATATCTAGTAAAATCATCAATAATAACAAAGCAATATCTACTTCCATTTAATGATATGATAGTGCTACAATCAAATAGATCCATGTGAAGTAAATCTAAAGCGGTAGATGTACTTACAACGCTTTTACCTTTATGTGCAGATTTTGTTTGCTTATCCATTTGACATGCATCACAAAGTTTGTCTTTTTCATACTTGATGCTTGGTAAGCCACGAACCAATCCTTTGTTGGCCAACTTCCGGATGTTCTTTACGTTCACATGTGCTAGCCTCCGGTGCCAAAGGGTGGACTCTTCTTCTTTTGACATGAGACACTTAGACAGAGCATTAGTAGGACTTTTAAACAAAACTTGATAAATATTGTCTACTCTTGTTCCTACTAGTACCGTGTCTAAGGTGTCATGTTGTCTAACTAGACATTGACTTGGCTGAAAATCAATTGTGTAACCCGTGTCACACAATTGACTGACACTTAGGAGATTAAATGTCATCCCCTTGATTAGAATGACATTTGAAATCCTAAGACATTCGGATATTTGAATGTCTCCTATTCCTATGACCTTAAGACTACCATTGTTACCAAATGAAACATTACCTCTACTTTTCTTGTGAAGGGTAGTAAATAATGATCTATCCCCGGTCATGTGTTTGGAGCATCCACTATCAACGAACCAAGTTGATAGATGCTCCCCCTCAATCATAACCTACACAATTCGAAAAATAGAAGTTTTTGGTACCCAAACCTTGAGACCTAAAGCACCTACTAAACAAGTCTTAGGCACCCATGCCTTGACAACTTTCTTTTGAACCTTGGGTGTCCTAGATTGTCTCATATCAGTCCTAGATATCAAAGACACGAATGAAGGCTCTTTGGGTCGGTAACCAATACTGGCCCTATTGTAGACTGCCCTTTGGGCATTCAAGATCATGTCTAGAGTCTTAGAGCTAGTTGAACTTCTCAAGAATATTCTTGAGTTTCTCAACTTCGCTCTTCAATGATTTGTTTTCTTCTACTAGCAAATCATCATGCAAATCATCTACATCCTCAACCATAGAGGATTTCAAATTTTCAACCTCAAGTTTCAATGACTTAATCTCATCTTCTAGCAATTCAACATGCAAGTCATCTATATTATCATCCCTAGATGCTTTCAATTGTTCAATCTCTAACTGCAATGATTTAACCTTATTTTTTGACTTCTTTAGCATATTGGTTAAGCATGCAATTACTCTATAACATTTCTCAAGTTCGGGAGAAGTTAACTCTTCATCATCTGAAGATGAAGAAGTCGCGTTTGAGGAGTTGGAGGATTCATCATTGCTCTCCTCTCCAAGAGCCATGAGTGACACATGCCTTGTGCTCTTCTCCTCCTTCTCTTCATCGGATGAGCTTGAGGAGGATTCATCCCAAGTGGCCTTCAAAGCCTTCTTCTTCTTCTTGGACTTTTCTTCTTTCTTTTTGGATTTCTCCTCCTTCTTCTTTAGCTTTGAGCATTCATTCTTGAAATGCCCTTTCCTACCACACTCATAGCTAGAAGCATTAGTCTTATCAAGTTTAGCATCACTAGAATTGCCTTTACCCTTAAAGCGTCGACCCCTTCTCATCATCCTTCGTACAAAGTTCGCCATCTCGGAGGAAGAAGAACCGCTGCCATCTTCCTCGGATTCGGAAGAGGATGAAGATGAAGAGACTTCCTTCTTCTTCTTATTGGATCAGTCCCCTGCAACTAAGGCAATCCCCTTCTCCTTGGGGCCTTTGTTAGCCATTTCATGCAATTCCATTGCACAAAACAAATCATCTAACTTAACAATTGATAGATCCTTGGATACTTTGTAGGCATCCACCATGGATGACCACAAAGCATTCCTTGGAAATGCTTTTAGCACATACCTCACAAGGTCGTGATTCTCGACCTTTTCATCAATCGAATGAAGCCCATTAAGGACTTCCTTGAACCGACTATGTAACTCACTTACCGTTTCATTCTCCTTCATGGAGAGATTTTGAAGTTGATTGAGGAACAAGTCCCTCTTGGCGATTCTTGAATCTCGGGTGCCCTCGTGGAGTTCGATGAGCTTGTTCCACAAGTCTTTTGCACTTGTGAATGGACCAACCTTGAAAAGTTGGTCTTTGTTCATGTCGCATTGTAGAGTGACAATCGCCTTCGCGTCGGCTTCGCTCTTTCGAGTTTGTTCGGATGTCCACCGCCACGATTCAAGTTCTTTGCCTTCATCATCCTTTGGAGGGGTGAAGCCCTCCTTCACAGCGAACCATGTCTTGATATCCATCTTAAGATAGTACTCCATTTTTGATCTCCAATATTGAAAGTCAGCGCCATCAAAGAAGGGAGGTCGGGTGGTGGAGAAACCTTCTCTTAAAGCCATGGATGATAGCTCTCGGTTATTAATCCGCAAAAACAGAGCCCCAAGCTCTGATACCATTTGTTGGAACCCGGATGGCTAGAGAGGGGGGGTAAATATAGCCAAATACTTGGACTTTGACACTTATCGAATTTCTGCACTTAGATTTATCAGTAGCACAGCGGAAGAAGCAAACACAGAGTATGCAGAAAAAATAGAAAACGAAAGCAAACAAACACAACTAGCAAGATCGCTAACAAGGAGGGTTTACAAGGTTCGGGGATAACTTGCCCCTACTCCTTGGCGTGCCCGTAAGGTGGGCGATCCCTTGATCGTCGGCAGATTAAGCCCCGGCGAACACCGGATAGAAAGCAACCTCCTTCTCAGTGGAGAAACCTCTCCACAGCGTTTCAATCAAGGATATAGTTTAAGCACAATGAAACACAAGAAAAATCTTACTTAGCACTTAGCAAAGACAAGAACACAGCAAGCTTCCTCCGAGCTCCACCCAGCGACGATCTAACGCAAGAACCCTTTCTTCGTGTCTTCTCGCTGTTGGACTCAAAGCCTCTTATTCTTTCCCCCAAGTGCCTCAGCAAGGGATGGTTGCTTCAACGATTTCAGTAGCTTGCTCAAGAGAAGATGATCAACAAAGAGCGCACGAGCAAGATGTGGAGAAAACAGCAAGAGCTCAAGTCAGAGGTCACTTCACAAACTTGCGATTCCTTCCTCTGCTCTTCCCCGCTCCTTTTGTTTCTCCACTGAACCCAAGTGACGCCAACTCACTATAGCCTCCATCTGTTCACCTGCAACCACCAGCCACCACTGAGCTCTTCTGGACTCCCTGAGCTTCCCTCAGACTAGCCCCAGACAACAGCTCCAGCCGGCGCTAGTGCCCGTTGCAACCTGTGGAAGAAAACAGACAAACCTGCTCCAAGGAAAGCCTCCATTGACTTCTCCTTGAGTGTTTGAATTCTCCCTTGTCACCTGCAGCTTGATCAGACTATTAGAACAGCATATCATCCAGTAAATCAAATATCAGAGATCAAATACAGAGAATCGGGTATGGTCAGACGCGATCAGAGCGTTTGACAGTGCAATTTGAATTAAAGTGATCGGTCACCGGAGCGATCAGAACTATCTCAGACCGATCAAGCTCCAACCTGATCGGTCCCCAGTGAGGAACTTAGTATCGCGGACTCATGTGATCGGTCGCCCTGACCGGTCACCTGATTGGTCACCAAACCGATCCAGAAAGCTGCTTGCCATAATCCTGCCTGGAATTCACTAGCTGATCGGTCACCAGACCGATCAGGATAGTCCCAGACAAATCAGGCTCCATCCTGATCGGTCAGGGTGAGAAACCTCGCGACAGTTGATCGTTCAGTCTGATCGGTCACGGTTTCTCCCTGATCGGTCACCAGACCGTTCAGGAACTGATCAGCAGGGGAAGTCAACTCACTGTGGGCTCCCTGATTGGTCACCAGACCGATCAGAAACAAGGCAGTGAGGAAGCTACCTGCTCCCTAATCGGTCACCCGATCGATCAGGAGCCAAGCAGCAAGGCAACGGCCTGCTCCCTGATCGGTCACCGGATCGATCAGGAGTCGCACAGTAGGTTCCCAACCTCACTGTGTGCTCCATGATCGGTCACCAGACCGATCAGTCATTGTTGGATCGGTCACCGGACCGATCCACGATGGAGCAGCGTGCCAGCTTCCCTGATCGATCACCAGACCGATCCAGAGACTCAACCCTAGCCCTCCAAGCTAGGATTTCATCCACCTTAGCCCTCCAAGCTAAGGATTTTTCACCTAACCGTTCAAGTTGGGAATTTTCACCTAACCCTCCAAGTTTGGACTTTTCACCTAGCCCTCCAAACTAGGACTTTTCACCCAACCCTTCCGAATTAGGACTTTTCCAGACCTAGCCCTCCAAGCTAGGACCTGACCCTCCAAGCCAGGACTTTTTCACCTAACTTTCTAAGATGGGAATTTTCACCTAACCCTCCAAGTTAGGACTTTTCACCTAGCCCTCCAAGCTAGGACTTTTCACCCACCTCTTCCGAATTAGGACTTTTCCAACACCTAGCCCTCCAAGCTAGGATTTTCCACACCTAACCCTCCAGGTTAGGATTTACCAACATCTAGCCCTTCAAGCTAGGATTTCACATACCATGCCTAATCCCAGATCAGGACTTAACCATAATCATAATCATCCACCTAAACTAAAATCGGTGTCAACACCAAAACAACAATCAGGGTCAAACTGCATCAACATCTACTGCTAACTAAATCTATCTATGCATAAAAAGAGGTACCCGCCTTGATATAAGGAAGCCCCGGCGACGAAAATCCTCGTCTAAAATAATATCTGCCGCAAGTGGAGTCCAAATAGTCGCGTCAATAACCTGTATCATAACTCAACTTAGCTAATTATACCTTTAATAATTTACCTAAGTTACACACTAAGTATAATTGGAATCAATCCCAAATTACACCTAAATCCATACAAAAATTAATCTAACCACACATGTTCCTTGCTCAGGGAACTATCTTACAGCTAGGACACAACCCCGAAACATAACACCAAGAAAAATTCATAGAACTCAAACCACACAAGAACATAATTGAACCCTAATCATGATCTCGCTGCCACAGATCACCCAACCTCACTTACCCACGGTAAGCTCAAACACAGGATGAAAACAGAACCTTAACAAAGCAAAAACCAAACCAAAGCACACCACAAACTGCCACTTGCCTAACTCTGATCAGAACAATCTCCAACTGATCCATCTAAGAACAACATGCGAATGAACACAGAGCAACAAGAATTCCTACAGATCACATCAAATTCATAGCTAAGAACAGTTTCCCCCTTTCCAGTTTCACCCTAAACAGCTCCAAGCATGATCTCTTAACAGAGCAAAGCAATTTCATCTACATGGATCAAATCAACTCATCCGAAGAAGGCTCACGATAAAACGAGCAGAAACCAAATCTAAACAACAACAGATCGAAAGCTCATAGAAACCCAAACACAAGCTCCCGGTAGTATGAACAAGATCGAAGATCCAACATCAGTTCTAACCTTCTGTACACAATCAAACTACTCCAATATCCACCGCAAGACACAGCAACACATTAGATCACAGATCACGCATGAAACAATTAGATCAGGAGACATCAAACTAAAATCTCATGGCACAGATCAGAATCCAAAACCGGAACAAAATAGAACTCCAATTCAATCACAACACCCAAATCGATCTCTGATCTAAACAACCAAATTGATCTTACCTTAACAGCGCTGATCAAGAGAGTCTTGGACCGATCTAGCTACCAATTCCCCCGATGACAGAATCAATCCCGAGTCCGAACAAGGAATCCATTTCCCTGCACCTTCAATCCATAATCTCGATCATTTCCTAGCACTCGATCGCATACAAAATCTAAATCAAGATGACCGCAAGAGCTCATACCATTGCAAACCCTAGATCCTCGCCTGAGTCGCCACGAGCTGGAAGAAGGAAGGCTCGGTGATCTCACTTGCACACCCCAGCAGCTTCGCCCAACAACAACCCTTGTTACCAGTCGAGCCCGGCAGAAGAGATGGAAGAGAAAAACCTCAATCGACCTCGATGGAAGGAAGACGACTCCTCGTCGGAGAAACTCGATCATCGATCAAGAAGGTGCAGCGCCATTGGAGGTAGAGCTTCACCCTCGGCGACAATTTCCGGCGGAGAAGAAAGGGAAGAAGGAAAAGGGATTTCGGCTTCGGGCTTTGCCGGAGTGTGCGAAGAAGAGGAGAAAAGAATAACTTTTAAGTGGTTACCCTTTTCCAATTTAGCCCCTCCACTTCCCCAATTCCAAACTAAGCCCTTTTCCCATTTTAGTCCTTTCATTTTCCATATTTTTACAGTTGTTGTGATTCCCTTTCAAAATGTAGATAATCATATAAAAGGACAAGTCTTTTAGTATACATCTAACAATCTTCCACTTATACTCAAAGACTCTGCTGTCCTCACACTGCCATACATCTGACCCTCATATCCTCCACATGACGATCAAAAGCTCTCACCGGAAGGGCCTTAGTGAAAGGATCTGCCAGGTTATCCTCCGATGCAATCTTGGCGACAGCTACTTCTCCTCGCTTTACAATTTCTCGTATCAGGTGGTACTTGCGCTCTCTGTGTTTACTCGCCTTATGGGCTTGTGATTCTTTCGAGTTTGCAACTGCACCACTGTTATCACAATAGATTGTGATAGATCTGGGCAAACCAGGAATCACATTCAAGTCCATCATGAAGTTCCTGAGCCATACAGCTTCCTTGGCTGCCTCTGTGGCTACCACATACTCAGCTTCCATGGTGGAGTCCGCCACGCATTTCTACTTGACACTCCAACATACAATGACTCCACCTCCTAAAGTAAACATAATCCCTGAGGTAGACTTACTCTTGTTCCTATCCGACTGGAAATCTAAATCTGTCTAACCCATAGGGATTAATTGGTCTGCCCGGTAAACCAGCATATAGTTCCTAGTCTGTCTCAGGTATTTCAATATATGCTTTACCACAGTCCAATGTCCCTGTCCAAGGTTACTCTGATATCTGCTAACCATGCCCACGGCAAAACATATATCTAGTCTCGTACACAACATACCATACATGAGGCTTCCTACAACCGATGCATAAGGAACCGCCTTCATTTCCTCTATTCCCTTTGATGTTTTTGGACACATCTCCTTAGATAGAGGAACTCCATGTCTGAAAGGTAGAAAACCTTTCTTGGAGTTTTCATGCTAAAACGAGCCAGGACAGTGTCTATGTATGAAGCTTGGGATAAGCACAACATCCTTTTCTGGCGATCCCTTATGACCTTGATCCCAAGGATGTGCCCCGCTTCTCTTAAGTCCTTCATATCGAACTGTTTGGACAACCATACCTTTACATCCGACAACACTTTGACATTGCTGCCAATTAGCAAAATATCATCTACGTAAAGTATAAGATATATCACTACGTTTCTGTCACATCTCTTATATACACATGATTCATCCGGGCTTTGAATAAATCCATATGATTGGATTATTTCATCAAAGCGGATGTTCCAAGTTTGCGAAGCTTACTTTAATCCATAAATGGATCGATTAAGCTTACATACTCGATGCTCTTTGCCCTTCGCAATGAACCCTTCTGGTTGCTTTATGTAGATAGTCTCCTCAAGACTTCCGTTAAGGAAAGCTGTCTTGACGTCCATCTGTCATACCTCATAGTCCATATGAGCGGCAATAGATAAGAGAATCCAGATAGACTTAAGCATGGCTACCGGCGAAAATGTTTCTTAATAATCAATATACTCTTTCTGAGTATACCCTTTCGCAACAAGCTTAGCTTTGAATGTCTCAACCTTTCCGTCTGATCCTCTCTTTCTCTTGTAGATTCACTTGCATCAAATGACTTTTACACCATTGAGTGGTTCTACTTGCTCCCAGACATGATTAGAATCCATAGATTCTATCTCAGAATTCATTGCCCTTTGTCAAGAATCTGCATCCTTATCTTGGAGGGTCTCACCATAGGTCCAGGGATCCGGTTCATGTTCACCAGTGACAAGTCCAAAGACTCTCCAAAAAACATGAACCTTTCAGGTTGTCTAACAACCCTCCCACTATGACGAGGTACCACCTGTGTATCTTCTATGGCACGCGGTGCAGTGACTTGTGGTGTATCCTCTTGCATAGTTGGTACTAAGGTCTGAACGCCCCCTCTTAATTCTTCAAGCACGAGTCTACACTTGGGCTTGTGGTTCATCACATAGTCTTCCTCTAAGAATCTGGCATTCGTGCTTGTAACGACCCGGCCCGCCCGTTTGACGGCCCATTTACCAGTCCTCACGACCGTCGTACCGTGGTACCGTCGACCATCGACCGTTCCATTACTCATACTAGGTCTTCCCACCCCTGGGTGTGGATTTTTGCCTTCCCAGGATTCGAACTCTAGACCCAGGCTTAAATCTAGTTCTTTATGAATCCTGAATACTAATTGAGCTATAGCTCAATTACACGACACTAAGAAAATTATTTCCGATTATGTGTCTTCCGTTGGAGAAAATCACACGCTCTTCAATAATTTTCTATAATCATTTCTGACCCAGTGATCCGCAGAACAAGGCTATCCGTTGTGGAGTAAGGCACTCAGAACCGACGCGCGGGCTTGTTCGCATCACTTGTCAGATTGTAATGAAGGTCATTGAACCCTTAGGGTCCCTTTCCCACTTAGTTATTTAGTTTGAGGAATTTTACATGCACACACACAACAAGCACATAACCAAAGCACAAATAAGAAAAATCCTAGATTTTCCAACTTTCATGGTCTTGGTCTCCAATGCGCCTCCAGTCGTGTCATCACCACGTCCGCTCCTCCCTACACCATGCGCAAGCCACCATTGAAGGGATCTCCGAGCCGAGATGACTAGCTAATTATTTACATCTATCGATCCTATATTCCACGAAGGAGTGTACATAAAATCTAAATCGAAAGTAAACAAAAAGCTCGGCTAAACACATGCCGTATTTAATTACAAAAATTAAATACCTATCTAGCTTCGTCAACCCCGATGATTTAATTAATTACAAAAATTACACAACCAATCACATATAACTATTATTTTGGCCATGATAAGTTGGAATCTAGTGTCTGCAATAAAGAGTTAGCCTACGCACATTCATATATCATCCAGGAAAAATAAAATATATGATAATTAGCAAAATTAATCAAATCCTAAACACACAAAATCGAAAATCTCAGCTCTGATACCAATTGATGGGTATGGCTTGGCGGGTTTCTTAAGCGAATACTTGGTCGTCCTTGAGAGACCTCTCCATGTCTATGGATTAAAAAGTAATCCGAATGGAGACCCGTCTCCCAAACGACCAGCTCGTCGTCGTATCGATTGATTCGAATTATAACTTGGCCAATCTCAAATATCGAGCCTTGTAATTCGCTTAACCGATCGACCGTGGAAAAGGTGAAGAGTGGATCACCGATTTTTGTGTTTATTATCGGGGGGTCCAATTAATTATTTATTAACAATGATTATCAAATAATCAACAACATAATAATTAATTAACACACACATAAAATGATAGAACTATAAGGAGCCAAGAAAGAAATTTATACCTTCCTTTACCTCGTAGTCTTCTACCTTATGTCCATTCCCTCTCGGAGGTCGTGTGGGTGATGAGCTACCAAGATCCGGAGTCACCAAACAAGAGCCAAAACTTCTCTTCTTCCCTCTCCTTATGCCAGCCAACAAAACCCTAGGGTTTTTGTTGTCACCGGCCACATAAGGGAAGATGTGTTGATGCAGTTTGACCATGATTGCTGTTTTGGTGTTGACATCGATTTTAGTTTAGGTTAATGATTATTATGATTATGGTTAAGTCCTGATCGGGGATTAGGTATGTTATGAAAAATCCTAGCTTGGAGGGTTAGGTATGGAAAATCCTAGCTTGGAGGGCTAGGTGTTGAAAAGTCCAAATTCGGAAGGGTTGGGTGAAAATTCCTAGCTTGGAGGGCTAGGTGAAAAGTCCCAACTTGGAGGGTTAGGTGAAAAATCCTGGCTTGGAGGGTCAGGTCCTAGCTTGGAGGGCTAGGTGTGGAAAAGTCCTAACTCGGAAGGTTGGGTGAAAAGTCCTAGTTTGGAGGGCTAGGTGAAAAGTCCTAACTTGAAGGGTTAGGTGAAAAGTTCCAACTGGAGAGTTAGGTGAAAACCCCTGGCTTGGAGGGTCAGGTCCTAGCTTGGAGAGCTAGGTTGGATGAAACTCTAGTTTGGAGGGCTAGATTGGAGCCCCTGGATCGGTCTGGTGACCGATCAGGGAGTTGGCACGGTGCTCCTTCGTGGATCGGTCTGGTGACCGATCCAGCGATGACTGATCGGACTGGTGACCGATCAGGGAGTATGCGTATCACCCACTGCTTGGCTCCTGATCGGTCTGGTGACCGATCAGGGAGCACACAGTGAGGTTGAGTTCCCTTGCTGATCTGCACCTGATCGGTCTCTGGACCGATCAGGATCACTGTGTAGATCGTTCTGAAGAACGATCCAGAGTCGCAGGTTCCTCTCTATGATCGATCAGGATGGACTGATCTGTCTGGTCATGACCTGATCGGTCTTGTGACCGATCAGGATGTTTCCTGATCTGTCTGGTGATTGATCAGGAGGTTTGGACTGCTAATCTCAAAAATCACCCGATAAAGGGGTGGATCGATCCGGTGATCGATCCACAACCTGGGATCGGTCTAGTGATCGATCCAGGAGAATCCTAAAGAAATCGCGATTTCTGATTGAGAGTTGGGGACCGATCAGGACGAAGCCTGATCGGTATGGACCCGGCCTGATCGGTCTGGTGACCGATCAAGAAGCTCTCTGATCGGTTCGGTGACCGATCACTTTAATTCAAAGTGCACTGTCAGACGCTCTGAACGCGTCTGAACGTATCTGATTCTCTGCGCTTAACATCTGATACACGATTTCCTGCTTGATATGCTGTGCTAACACTCTGATTAAGCTGCAGGTGACAGGGAAAGGTTCAAACACTCAAGGAGAGTCAATGGAGGCCTTTCTTTGGAGCAAGTTTGTCTGTTTCTTCATCTCAGGTTGCAACGGGCACTGGCGCTGGCTGGAGCTACTGACTGGGGCTGGTCTGAGGGAAGCTCAGGGAGTCCAGAAGAGCTCAGTGGTAGCTGGTGGTTGCAGGTGAGCAGCTGGTAGCTACAGGGAGATGTTGTCACCTGGTGTTCAAGAGGGAAACAAAAGGGGTGAGGTGAAGCAGAGCAAGTGAAGTGATTGTTGCCTTGGTTTTGAGCTGTGATTACTTGCTGCGTTCTTGTGCTCCTTGTTGATCATCCACTCTTGAGAAAGCTACTCTGATCTTTGAAGCAACCAGCCCTTGCTTGAGCACTTAGAGGAAGGAACAAGAAGCTTTGAGTCCAACAGCGAGAAGACACGGGGAAAGGGTTCTTGCGTGAGATCATCGCTGAGTGAAGCTCAGAGGGAGCTTGCTGTGTTCTTGTTTTTGCTAAGTGCTGAGTAAGATACTTCTCGTGTTTCTTTGTGCTTAAACTATATCCTTGATTGAAACGCTGTGGAGAGGTTTCTCCACCGAGAAGGAGGTTGCTTACTATCCGGTGTTCACCGGGGCTTGATCTACCGACGATCAAGGGATCACCCACCTTAAGGGCACGCCAAGGAGTAAGGGCAAGTTATCCCCGAACCTTGTAAACTCTCCATGTTAGCGATCTTATTTGACTTTTATAGTTTGTTTTTGTTTACTGCATTTCTGCACTTCTCTACTTTCATTGTTTCCGCTGCGGTGCTACTAACGAATTGAGTGCAGAAATCTGATAGAAACTTTATGTCCAAGTGTTTGGCTATATTCACCCCCCTCTAGCCATCCGGGTTCTAACAAGATGCTCCCTCTTCCTCGCTGCCACCACCCCCACCTTCCTCCAACAGCAGCAGCTCACTCAAGGAGAAGTCAAGGAGATGAGTTCCTCCCTCTTTTGGCCGCCGGAAAACCTCCCTTGGAGGTTATCGCCGCCGCCGCCCCTATCAAGGAAAAGCCGCCAGCGAGCCTTGTCCTCTCCCTCTTTGGTTGCGTCCGGCCAAGAAGAAAAAGGAGAAGCCCTCTTCCTTCCTTACCGCCGACCCTTCTTTGCCCTAGGAGAGAGAGAGTGAGAGAGGGAGAGAAAATAATGAGAGGCTTAATCAATCTTATTTTTTGATGGCTCCAAGGGATATATATAGGGCTAAGGTAGGGATCATGTGGAGGAGTTGGGTCTTGGACCACTAATGGATCCAAATCCGATCCATTAATGAAGATCCATTCCACTAAAGGATCTTCATTGAACTTCCTCACCAACCCCCATATTTTTTTATGGGCTCCACGTATTATGAGTACATCCATCTTCTCATGTTTAAAATATCGAATGTCCGTCGATTAATTTAAATTACTGACAATTTTAATTAATTAACTTCTAACTCCTTGACTAGTACCACTCAACCTTATCATCATGTTGGATCAAATCCACCTGCTGGGTTTAACATGATGAATCTTATGAGCTCATCAAGGGGGCATCATCATCCCGACTCACCAGGACAGGGATTCCGTCAATAATCAACGACACACCATATAATTAATATTATTTATCAACTTACCGGGCCTATCGATTTAGCGGAATAAATCTCGCCTATTGGTAAATCAAAGAAATAAAATATTAACTATACGTACTCGTTATTATATCGGGATTTAGAGATTATACGTCATAATAATTCGAGGTCCATTCCAATTATAAAATCAGTATAAATTGGATGACCTCTATTTTGGTCCTGCTCAATGTACACAAAGCACACTAGTGTAATTCTATGATCAAGACAAACCACACATAATTACACTACAATCATCCCGATGGGTTGTCCAACTCCATCTCGGTTGTGAGCCTCTACTTATACTATGCAAGGGACTGATAACATGATCTTCCGTATGTCACCACACACCATGTTATCTACAATGCAGAGTATGAGACGTTTATCGATATACTAATTTAAATATGCAACTGTGTTATTGTGATTCTCTTTTAAAATGTAGATGATCATATAAAAGGACAAGTCTTTTAGTATACAACTATATGAAACATGCTATACAAGGCCTATATGGCCACAACATAACCCACAACCAACACGACTGGAAAACAATATTAAATAAGATAATAACACATCATAACATACCAAAGTTGAGTACCGGAAGAACTTACAATAACACATCAACACCACAAACCCCTCTGGAGCACACAAAAGTACAAAGCACAAACCACAACCAAAACACAAATACATGCCAACAGAATATGATAAAAATACAAGAAAAACATTCGCAATACAAATACCAAGAGGAAGTCAACCCGACAAGAAGAGAGACCAGCTGCAAGGTTCTCTCCTAACAACTCCAAGTATTAGCCTAGAAACATAAAAAAAGGCATATGAGAGTGAGTTCAAGTGAACTCAGCAAGTATAGAAATAAGATATGCATGACATCAAAAATGTTATACGAGCACTATAGAAAGAAGCAAACACAACCTCATAATGTTATTAGAAACATGACTGAAGTACTGTATAAAATGTACATACCAGAGTCAACTTATCCTGCGAGGATATAGATCAAAGATCCTCAATAAAATCCTCCACGGGTAAGCTCGTACCACACGAGCTAATGCAAAGTCATAAAATCATATGCAAATACTTTTTGGATGTATATGTCAAACATATACAACAATCATAGCTTAAACAAGTGCATCAAATACAAACAAATATAACAATGCTTCATATGCACATGATGCAATGTCATGTGTCACCTCTTGATATTAGTCAAGTCACTGTCGCATGTCGTATGCAAACGACCGAGTAGTCAAGGCTGTGACAATTATACACACTCTACCACCACTTTTCCGAAGTGGTCGAGTGGACAGGATGCAGGCAGAGTACCACATTCCTACCCCAAGCAAATGGGGTAACACCACTCTCATGCCCTCATATCATCGGAATGAGAAGGGATCCACTGAATACACATCGCTTCGATCTACCACTACTCCTAAGTGTGTCTTGATAGTAGCAACTGACTACACTTCGACAGCCACTAACCCCTGAGTGGTCGAGTGAGCAAAACCTGATATAACTATCGACCCGTCTCAACCACAAGGTAACCAAGGTTTGACAGTTACGAAACAATGCAAGGATGATGCATGACACTAATCAATGCAACACCCATGAGATCATCATCCATACCATAATATGGCATGTTGGTCTGAATCATGTATCACAATCTAACTATCACGCAACTAGGTATATAGGTAAAAGTATAACTAGTGGTCAACTCTATGTTAGGTAAAATGTGACACACAACTAATCCAAAGCACGCGTCCACACATGTGTACTCTACAGAGTAAGAGTATCAAAGTGAGACTGTATAGATATAAACATAATTATCACAAGTCCAATCAACTAATTATTATGCGAGATCATTAAAAGCAGATAAAAGGTAATAACCTACTGCTATAATAAGTCATGCATGCAATATCAGAACTAAGGAGATAAGTCAGAGGCACCCACCTTAAATGAAGATGCACGTAAGTGAATAGAACCCCCAGTCCGAAAGCAACTCAATCAATGTCTTGTCTGAGAGGACATAAGTTTAGTTATTTACAAATGATAATAACCAAACAAAATACCACATCGTATTAGAATTAATCCAACCATTGGAATTAGGTCAAATCATATGGAGCTAAATCCAAACCTAATTCATAATTAAACCTACACCAAGATCCAAGGCAAACCCATCCCAAACACAAAATCAATTCCATGAATGGTTTGAAACAATTTGATCTTATACAATAGTTTCAACAAATCCTCCAACTCAAAATTCTACTCCTAACCTCAAAACCAATCCAATTCCTACAGCCATGGATGGCTCACAACAGATAACACCCAAATTCAAAAGAACTGTATCAACCTACAACATCCAAGTTTCGTAACTATTAACATCCTCTTCCACATCAGAATCAAATACTCATAACCATCGGTTCCTCACACGAAATCAGAGCACTACAAATTCAAATGCAAAACAATGTCTACCGATCCAACAGATCTAAACATTCATAAACATAATTCATCCAACTGCAAACCAAAGCATCTCAAACCAAAGTAAAATCATGGCAGTGAACCATACCCAAATAGGGAATCCTCACAATCTGGGCACTAGACCATCATATTGGCATTCTGACACAAAAACCCCATGCGCATTTCCAAAAATCTGCTCACAATAAGAGGAAAACGAGAACCAATCAGAACTACACTGATCTAACAAAAAGCATTTTGATTCGTCATCACTACCCTAACGAAACCAAGCCTTACCTACATTGGCATCGAAAGAGCTCCCTTGCTCTGATTTTGGCGACACAGCAACAGATGGAGGAAGATCAACCAATCTCAGGTCCAGATATGAGCTAACCACCCACGAAAATCCCAATTCATCAGAATGCTGAGGAAAGCACTGCGATTATGGAACGCAATCATGCCCGGCGATAATCACTCGCAACAATCGGAGAAAACCCCATGAATATGAATGGCACCGACTCACCTACTAGGGGTCGGGATGGAGATCGTAAGAGAGACGAGAGAGGCCAATGGATGCAGAGTGGCACGACAGGCATTGGCGCCGACCGATCTAGGTGGCGCGGCGAGATCACGAGCCCCAAACAATATGTCATGTGTCGCAGGGCATTGGGCGATTCTGGCAAGGGCGGCCATGGAGCGACTCAGGTGGAGACCGGAGTGGATTGATGCTAGTGATGAAGATGGTTGCGATCGGCGGGAATAGGGTTGGCGTCGCTCGAGTGGGTAAGGAAGGATCGGGAAAGGAGAAGTAGCGTGGATCGGCGGTAAGCATATGGCACGGGTTTCCTTTTAAAAAGGAAATGGTTTTAAATGATTTATAAATAAATTTATAAATCAAACTTTTTCTCTAATAATTGAAATATCTCACATGGATCTTTTATATATCCCCATCTCCATAAATTCCAAAATGACCTCAGAAAATTTTTTTAATAATCTTGAAAATTCCCAATAAATTCTATAAGATTATTTCCTGATTTAACCCCTAGAATTTAATTATTATATTTAACATGAAGCAACTTGAGACTAAATTAGAGAACGGATTAAACAAAATAAGATCCATAAAGGTCGATTGATTATTTCTTCATTAATTCTCAACTATCAACAAATTAATTATATCGACTTTGTTACATTTCAAAAGAGTGATCACAGTCATCTTGATCTTGATTATTTCAGAATGAATTACTGTTTGATAACACTGAAAAACATGGTCTTTCTTTCTCTCTATCTATGTATGCAAGAATCTGAATTGTAACCATAAGTCTAAAAGAGATGAGCACTGATTAACTATGTGGACAGATAAATCAAAATGAGAAACAACAAGTGGCATCGACTAGTGAAATTGAGGCCATGCCAGCATGTGATTCAAGGAGGAACTTTTTACAAGTGAACACTGCAATCAAAATTACACTACTCATCTAGGGTATATATATTTGTATCGATACACTTCATTAATTAATCAGCTGCATTTTAATTTTCTACGAGATTATCGATTACTTAATCTATTCATCATTCAACTAAATGTGTAGATAACTGGTGGATCATGCATGGAACAAGATGACACACTGAAGACTAATTATGAAGAGAGTTCTAATTAGAGGAAGTTAAGTATGTGTGTGGCAATTATATATGGATTTGAGACTATGTTGTGGCTAGTAAATATATATGGATGCGTATATATGCACTTAACTGTAACTTGCCTAGCGTCTCTTTCCCACTATAATGCATACAGCTCTAGACCTTATAAATCCCATTTTTTACTTATTGTCATACAAAACTATTTCATTGGTTAGAGGTGTAAAACAAAACACCAATTATATACTATTCCAAGTACTTCTTTGGATACCTATA
Source organism: Boesenbergia rotunda (assembly GCA_024364735.1). Classification (NCBI taxonomy): domain Eukaryota; kingdom Viridiplantae; phylum Streptophyta; class Magnoliopsida; order Zingiberales; family Zingiberaceae; genus Boesenbergia; species Boesenbergia rotunda. The sequence goes on from JAGFNQ010003472.1 coordinate 695,580, forward strand.
ACATTAACTATAATTGTAGATACTTTACTTCCAATGTGTAGATTATATTTATAGATAGATAGATGGATTTTGTGTTGAATAACATACTTTTCTACTTCATACTTCATCCATGAATTAATCTTTTTCTCGTAGATTACCATCAATTATGTAAGTGATAGAATAACAACACAAATATGAGATTAGAGAATAACATTACAAGAGGGAAAAAAGTATAGAGATGTTGCCTTAATGGAGATGTTGCCCTTGTACTTTTTCAATATGTTCAGAATAACTTTAGTCCAGTATCCTCTGTAATTTAATCGGCCAAGATCAGGCAATGGTCTCTATGAGGTTTCAACTTTACCCTCCTTTTTTGAAAGTTTAGAGGCTGCTCAAATTCAACAAATTTTGATTAGCAAAATCATGATTGATGTCGAACAATATAGCAATAAACACACCTAATAAAAAAATCGACAGAGAATTGAAAATTCATTATTAATCGAACATAATGGTATAGAAAAAAGCTAAGCAACATCAAAAGGAATATTCAGCGAATTCACCAAGAAACTGAACTTAATAAACGATAGCATAGAAGAACAAAATCTGAGGGAGAGATGAATTAGAGTACCAATGATATGTGCAGCATCAAAAGGAAACACTTCAATCCCATAAAAACTTGACTTTTATAAATAAACAAAGATTGGTTGGGAGCATAACTCGCCAACGAGATAGGTTGATAGAGAATCGGCGAAACAAAAGCTTGGTTCCCTCATATTTGCTTCCTAGAGCGAGAACGAGATCTACTTCCTAGAAAGTGTATCATGAAGATGAAATGGAGAAGACGAAGGCTTTGGGATTGTACCGGCGGAGGATGGGTTGTGGTTTTGGGTGTATGATTCTTGGTTAAGAGTTTTGGACGAAGGGTTGTGGGTTTGGGATCGAGTCTCATTCTTAGGGTTTTCACACTATGTCCCAATTTCTGGCATGAGTTTTCAATCAGGAAAAATATAACGCTTTCAATTTTATTTACAACAGTTTAAAATCGTTGTCTTATTATCGCAACGACAATGGTTTATGTATCATTATTTAGGCATTGTGAAAATATTCTTATTGACAACGGTTTATTTAATCGTTGTCCCATCTATTATTAAGTAAAAAAAAATGAAAAACAACAATTTTGAAAAGCCGTTGTGAAATGCGTTGTTGATATAAAAAATTGCGCTAAATGATAACGAATAGTATATAATCGTTGTCTTTTGTGTTATCTGTTTGCTCATAGACAATGATTTTGTCAAAAACTATTGTATTTGGCCAAATTCATAATGATTTTTCCTAAAACTGTTGTCTTTGTGGTGTTGTCTTTAAGCGGTTTGTTGTAGTATGGATTTAACCATCTATTAACAGATGCACCCATTGTCTTACTAGAAAACATAAAAATAGAACACTTGCAATATCTAATTTTTGCATTATCAGCAAAATAATATAAGCAGAAAGGATATGTTTCTTCAACCAGATAAATATTACATATTGACCCTCAACTCTTGCTTTCTTATGAACATTATATTTTAGTCATCTCAAAAATCATTCAAATGGATATATTCATCTATACTATACAGGACTAGCTAGTCGTGCCTTGTAAGGTTAATAAACTGCTAGATGTTCCATTGAATAAAAAAAAAATATGTGGGAATATGCACTCAAGTTTACAAAGTATAAGAGGTATTTTTGCTTCTAGCTAAATCATTTCCGCTGACATAATAACCCTCGATGTAAAAGTTTTGAAAAAAGACTCAATTCTATAAGTACTCGCCAAATTTTATTAGGAAGTAGATCATGAAAGGCAAGTGAAATAATTCTTTGCATGAACACATGATAATCATGACTCTCCATTCTAAATATTTTTAATTTATTCATATCCATACATGGAGCCATATTCGAGGCATATCCATCAAGGAATTTAACTTCTTTCAACCAATTACACAATATTTGCTTACTTTCTTTGTCCAATGTATAGCAAGCCTTTAAAAATTTATGGATTGTTTTATTCTGATGCAACTCAGGTATGTTAACTAATTGTTACAATTCCTCACGTGATTTTTCTATCTTTAGTGTTGCTTATAACATTCATCATAGTATTGAAAATATTATCAAAAAAATTCTTCTCTACATGCATCACAACTAAATTATGTCGAATAAGTAGATACTTATAATATAAAAATTTCCAAAATATACTCTATTTCTTCCAACCATACTTGCACCCCCAAGCAATGTATTTATTTAAATCATTAGGACTCATTAGATTTATTGATGCAATCCATAGTTGTCAATTTCCTCAAGGATTTCCTCTCCTAACTTGATTACGGGTGGAAGTTTTCTGACCATTGTATTCTTTATAAACTCTTTCTTATTTTGCCCGAAAGGGTGCTCTTTTGGTAAAAATTTATGATCATTATCAAACCAAGATATCTTCCCACTATATGGTAATGAAAATGCATTAGACTCTGTCAAGCAATATGGATATCGTAACTTACCAACCATGTTCCATCCTGACAACATTGAGTATACCGAAAAATCATTAATCATCCATAATAAAGTGACATGCAATATAAAATTAGTTTTACTTGCAATATCATAAATCAAAGATCCTACATTATACAATTCTTTCAACTTGGCAATTAGAGATTGGAAAAATATATCTATCTTCTCTTTTGGATTCTTTGGACTTGGATAAGCATGTTAAGAAACATAAATTTATCTTTCATGAGCATTCATGACAGTAAGTTATATGATGTTACTATGGTTGACCAAGATGAACATTGCTATCCAGATTGATCAAATGGTTGAAATCCATCTGCTGAAAATCAAAGTCATGCATTACGTGGTTTCATTGCAAAGAAGGGAAATGCTATTTCCATGTAGGGGAGTCAGCAGGATGACACATTATGTCTCCTTCGTATACATGCTCATGATGCCACCTCATGTGGCTTGTTGTAGTGGTAGATGTATATAAATATTAAAGTCTAGCAGTTAATGAGAAGTAATACATAACTTTCCATGCTAATTTTTTTTCTTCTTCCCTAATATGTGACTATGATGCATATACTAATGGTGATTACATGGTTTGAATTCAATAAGTTCACTATCTTCATTCCAAAAGATCATTCAATTATTTATATAATAATAAATATTTTCTACAAGCAAATCCAAACCCCTAACAACCAATTTTTTTATACTATCGAAATTGTCAATTATTATGTTATCAGCAGGGAAAAACTCTGACATTAATTGACAAATGTCATTGTAACATCGTTCTAAGAAATAATTCTTTCTTGATGTTCAGTAACCTTATAGTTGTTGGGACCGGGTGCATGTCGACAAGGATACGAGTTCGTAAAATTTTAAATTTTTACGTGCAGCGGAAGAATTTGCATAAAATAATTTCCTAAATTATTTTAACTTCGTATCTAGCATGCAACCTTATGGTGTGTTGACATAATCATAAAATAAAACTTTGCGGAAAAGTAAACTAATTTACTTTATACCTTTCGTAACTCGAAGAAAGGGACGAGATCCAACCGTAGCGTCCCTTGGAAGCTCCGCCTCTATTCACGTCCACGCCGAGTTCTCTTCGGGATGACTTCGCAAAGCCACGAGTTTTGTGCCGACGAGAACTACTAGATTCTCTATAGGCACAACAAAGAAGAACAAGAGAATAAATAGGAAACTAACCACCAAAGAAACGGAATCGAATTCCGAGAGGGAAGGAGATGTGATCCGCTTCTTCTTCTTCTTGGTTGGCTTCTCCTTCTTCTTGATAGCTCACGGCAACCAAGGTTGGGAGGAGGTGCGCCGGCCCTAGCACTCAAGGGGCGCCGGCCCTAATTGGCTCAAGGGGGGCGCCGGCCCTAGGTGGGGAGAAGGGAAGGAGAAGAGAATAAAGAGAGAGAGAGAGGGAGCTCTATATCAATACTCGATTATTGATTCGGAATAAAGGCTTCCCTTTGGTTCCTTATATAGTTTCTTCTCCCTTGCCAAGTCTCCTCTTAACGGAATTAACGGAATTAGTTATAAGAATTTTATCTTATAAAATTTCTTATGACTTATTTCGTTATGCCTAGTTTTATTATAACTAACTTTATAATAAAACTAATTAGTTATCATAAGAAATTTATCCTATAAATTCTCTTATGAATTATTCCGTTTAAACCAAGTTTTATTATAACCAATTTTATAATAAAACTAATTAGTTATCATAAGAAATTTATCTTATAAATTCTCTTATAAATTTTATTATAACTAACTTTATAATAAAACTAATTAATCTCTCCTTTTATTATGGAATAAATTTTATAAGAAATTTATAAACTTTCTTATTATGGATAAATCAATTCATAATTGATTTTATAAAATTAAAATAAACCATTCCATGGATCATTTTAATTTCCATAAAAAGAATAAATTTCTATAAATTTATTTATATAAATTTCTTTACACAAATTTATTTATCCATAATTTATAAAACAAATCGCACTAGATTTATTTTATTAATTAAACCAATTAAATTGGTTTCTTCCCTTTAATGTGGCCGGCCACAACAAAGAGGTTTGGCACCCTCTTTGGCCGGCCAAACCAACCCGAACCGATCACGAATTAAACTCATTTAATTCGCCCAATAAGCCTTCAAAAGACTTAGCCATTTTAGCTTCCATTGCGCCTCTGATAAATTCATATTCGACTTATTTCTCTTGATCGGAAAATCCAATTTTCAACTCGTTTTAAATCCCTCGGATTACTCGTAGTGCGTGTGACTAAATAGGCTTTCGATTTATGTTGGCCGTCTATAATCAACTAATTATAGAACGATCATGAGTGACACCTAGTAGTACATCATGATCCCTAATTAATCGAATGATCAACGGTTTGACCTCAGAAGAAATTATTCTGAAACCCTTCAGCAGCTCTAATGATTCGTGCCCCATTCCCTTCACCATCTTATACCCACTTGGTTCAGGACACGGTCTATTTGTGTCAGTCCCCACTAGGCTGACTACGTCACACCTAGCCCAAGTAGTGTCTTTCTCGTCCTTTGGATTTCTAATTACCCTTATGTATTTAAGAGACTTGCACTCTTAACATGATATACTCTGGCCAGAGGTTTTGAGTAACAATCCGACGATAGGCCTGGGTATACATCTCCTCGCAAGGAGTGGTGAATCCTTTGTAGGTTGTTCAAACATCTTCGGGCACTTCGGCTTATACCCAATCATCCTGGGTCCACACCTCCTTGGAGATGCTTGCTTAAGATGTTAAAGTATAAGTCTCCATGACCAAGATGACTTGAACACCGCAAGTCAAAGGAACATCGCACTTAAGCCGCAGTAAGAACTTCATTGACATTTCTATAGATAGATTCCATATGAAGTCTTACAGCTAGTCACTCCAATGAACTAGTTCCCTTAACTAGCATCCATGTTTATCTCCGGACATCCCAATGTCACCAGCCAGTGAGAATCAGCTGATTAGAGAATAACCCATGCTAGTCTCAACAGAATTGATAGTGTCCGTTTTTTATCAATTCATCGACTAGGGATATTTTCAATACTTCACATTTGCACATTTAGAGATAATCACTAGTTGTGATCCCATCACAAATTCTCTATGTTGTGAGTTGTATTGCGGACATTCAGTAGATGAGTTTAAGATCCCAATCAAATACACAAGCATGTATACTCAAATAGTGAATTATCATTTATTAAAATAAATGTTTACAATCATAAGA
>JAGFNQ010003473.1:0-249581 GCA_024364735.1 Boesenbergia rotunda
TTGCTGCCGATGCACTGACTTAAAGCATCTTGAATTGAGGCAAAGACCTAAGCATCTCAACCCTTTCTAGGTTATCACTCAAAGTACCCTAAGGTGCTTGTGAGATGCTGGCTTCTAGATCTATAGGTGCATGCAATTCTAGGGTTAGAGCCTAGTCTAAGTCCATTTCGATGAAAACCCTAGTTTTGAAGGGGGTAATTTTGAAATAAAACTAAGTCAAAAAAGAAAGAAAAGAAAAGAAAAAAAAAATTTAAAACCAAAGTAAAACTTTTTAAGATTAAGTTAGAAAAACCCTTTTTTTTTTAAATAAACACCAAAAAAACCAAATGATTCTTTTCTACTAAGCATAATCCTAACTGCCTTCTTAGTGAGCTGAACTCAGACTCAGGTAAGGGTTTAGTGAATATGTCAGCTAGGTTGGACTTGGAGTCTACATGCTTAAGGACTATTTCACCCCTAGCTACGTGATCTCTTACAAAGTGATGTTTTACTTCTATGTGTTTGGTTCTAGAATGTTGAATTGGGTTTTTGGTTAAGTTGATTGAGCTAATATTATCAATATTGACTTGGGTCTGATTGTAGTCTAGCTGAAAGTCTTTAAGAGTGTGCATCATCCATAAGAGTTGAGCTACACATTCTCCTAGGGCTACATATTCAGCTTCAGTTGTGGATAACGCAACACAGTGTTGCTTTCTACTGCACCAACTTACTAAGCTGTTTCCTAAGAGTTGGCAGCTTCCACTTGTACTTTTTCTATCTAATTTACAACCAACATAGTCAGAATCAGAGTATCCTGATAACTTAAAGGATGAGGTTCTAGGGTACCAAATCCCTACATTTAGGGTGCCCTTAATATATCTTAAAACTCTTTTTAGGGCTGCTAAGTGAGTTTCCTTAGCACATGTTTGGTACCTAGCACACATTCCTACTGAGAAAAGTATATCAGGTCTGCTGGCTGTAAGGTACAGTAGACTTCCTATCATACTTCTGTATAATTTTAAGTCTACTGGTTTACCATCAGGGTCACTATCTATTTTTACATTTGTGGCCATTAGAGTACTTATGCTTTTAGAGTTATCCATTTTAAATTTCTTAATTAGTTCTTTAGCATATTTAGTTTGATGTACATAATTTCCATCCTTGGTTTGTTTGATTTGTAACCCTAAGAAGAAATTGAGTTCCCCAACTAAACTCATTTCAAACTCATTTTCCATTATTGTTACAAATTCTTTTAGAAATTTAGAATTAGTTGATCCAAATATTATATCGTCTACGTAAATTTGGGCAATAAATATATCCTTTTCTAAAATTTTAACAAACAAGGTTGGGTCAATTTGACCTTGTTTGAATTCTTTAGAAATCAAGTAGTTGGATAGTCTTTCATACCAGGCCCTAGGTGCTTGTTTTAGTCCATAAAGGCTTTGCTAAGTTTATAGACATAATCTGGTTTTTCTATATCCTCAAATCCTGGGGGTTGTCCTACATAGACTTCTTCCTTAATGAGCCCATTCAAGAAGGCTGACTTTACATCCATTTGGTATAATTTGAATCCTTTATGGGATGCAAAGGCTAGTAACATCCTAATAGACTCAAGTCTAGCTACAGGGGCATAGGTTTCATCATAATCCAACCCTTCTACTTGACTGAATCCCTTAGCTACTAAGCGGGCTTTATTTCGGGTTATTTCACCTTGGTCGTTTAACTTATTCCTAAATACCCGCTTAGTGTCAATTACGGATTTGCCCTTAGGTTTAGGTACTAACTCCCAGACTTGGTTTCTCTCAAATTGGGCTAGCTCTTCTTGCATGGCTAAGATCCAGTCAGGATCAGGTAGGGCTTCCTCAATAGTCTTAGGTTCAATCTTTGAAATCATGGCTATTTGACTAAGATTTCTATAGGAAGCTCTAGTTCTGACTCCTATGGTTGGATCACCTACAATTTGGTCAGTTGGGTGACTGAGTCTGGGTTTCTTGGTTTTTCTAGTACTTGGCTCGGCTTCAGGTCCAGCTGGTCCAATAGGTTCAATTCTGGGTTCATTAGTTGGTTCAACTGATTCAGAAGTTGGTTCAATTGTTAAGTCATTAAAGGGTTCAGTTAGGGTTTCAGAGTTATCTTCTTGATCAGTATTTGATGAAGCTAAGTCAGAATTATCAGATTTTGGATTAGTTTCTTCATCAAATATTAAGTTGGTTGTTTCTTCAATTTTCTTAGTTATTTTGTTGTAGACTCTATAAGCTCTACTTGTTGTAGAGTACCCTAAAAAGATACCTGGGTTTGACTTGGATTGGAATTTTCCAAGATAGTCTTTGGTATTAAGAATATGGACTTTGCATCCAAAGACTCTAAGATAGTGTAAGTTTGGAAGCCTATGGTAGTAAAGTTCATAGGGTGTTTTATTTAACCTTTTATTAAGCAGAATCCTATTTTGGATATAGCAAGCTGTGCTAATTGCTTCTGCCCAATAGTGGTTAGGTAGGTCAAATTCATTGAGCATAGCCCTAGCAGCTTCCTGTAGGGTTCTATTCTTCCTTTCTACTATGCCATTTTATTGGGGGGTTCTGGGACACGAAAATTCGTGTTTATATCCATTTATTTTACAGAATTCTTCGAATCTCTGATTCTCGAATTCTCCCCCGTGGTCAGACCTAAGTCTTTTAATTTTGGTATCATTTTGATTTTCAATCAATTTACAAAAGTTGTTAAATAGGTTCAGGGTTTCATCTTTGGTCTTTAGAAACCTGACCCAGGTGAACCTAGAGTAGTCATCAATTATCACTAAGCAGTATCGATTTCCACTTAGTGACTTGGCTCCATGTGAATCAAGTAGGTCAAGGTGTAGGAGCTCAAGTGTGGTTTGGGTTTGATCAGATTGGATCAATTTGTGACTAGACTTGGTTTGTTTGCCTTGATTACAAGATTCACATATTAGGTTTTCAATTTTGATTTTGGGGATACCTTTGATTAAGCCAAGTTGGGTAATTTTTGAAATAGTTCTTAGATTGGTATGACCTAATCTCCTATGCCAGAGTTTTGATTGTTCTAACTGTGTTAACATGCATTTGGGTATAAGGGGAAGATTTATAGTGTATACATTGTTTTTCCTAGTGCCCTTAAGCATGATTTCTGAGTCTTGTGCATTTCTAATCAGGCAATTAGAATTGTTGAAAGTAACTAAATAACCAGAGTCACATAACTGACTTATGCTAAGTAAGTTAAAATTGAAGTTTTCCACCAATAGTACTTTCTTAATAATGAAATTGGATTTAAGTTCAATATTACCTGACCCAATTACCTTGAGTGTAGCATTGTTACCAAATGCCACTGAGCCCAGGTTTTTGAACTTGAGTTTGGTGAACTTCAATTTGTCCCCAGTCATATGTCTGGAGCACCCGCTATCTAACATCCATTGGTCCAAATCTTTATGTTCCTACACATAAAATTTTTTTTATGATTTGGATCCAATTTGAGTTAGGGATAGCTTAAATTGAGTTTCACTTCCTAGTCTGTCTCACCCCAGTCTAGGGTTTTCAAACACGTTAACCTTAAGGTTTTTGTGAGACAGGTTTGAGGGTAGAAATTAGTTTTGAAAAGGAATTTCAATTTATTTTCGAAAAAGTTCTTTATTTTTGAAAATAGATTTTTAAACAAATAAGTTTAGAAATTTTAAAAAATAGATTAAGTGATTTTCGAAAAAGAGATAGGTTTGAAAACAGATAAGAATCTATAATTATTTGAACTTTGAGTTAGATTCGAATTTGACAAAAGATAATTTGAATTTGAATTTCAGAAATTGGCTTCCAGGTCTTGGCGAGGCACTAGGCCTTCTTTGGCCATAGCCTTATGGGATCATCCACCCTTTCCTTGACAAAGCCTTTTAATGAAATTTCATTTTCAAATTAAATTAGGTCATTTTCTGGTCTAACTAGCTTGGGTCTTGGATCGGTAGCTTTGGCTGGTTTCACCAGTCTAAAGAGACCAAGTAGACTTGATCTTATTAGAGTTGGTTTCCCCAACGTACTATCATCTCACCTCCTCCCAATACTATGTTTTCAAGTTTCAAGTAATTTGGTCCTTAAATCTAAGTATTCCTTAAATCTAAGCATGGCAATTTGCAAAAATTAAATAAACAAACAATCAATCAATTAAAAAATTATCTGATTATAAAAATTGTTTTGATTTTGGCTCCCCCTGGACTAAAGCCTCTGTATGGGTTAGGCAAGATGTGAATCTTGTCCTTGGGGATCCAAAATTGATTTGAACCAGTTGGTTTAGTTAGGCACAGTTTTGGCACCCATGCCTGAACCCCAGGTCTTGACTGGTTCAGTACAGCAAAGTAAGATCTTTGCCGAGATTTGGTTCTATAGCCAAGTCCGGATCGGTTTAGAACAGACTTCTGTTTTCCCAGAATTAGATCAAGATTCTTGGAACCAGAAGTGAATCGTTCTAAAGCTGTTCTTAAGTCCTTAACTTGAGTTTTCAGAGAGGAATTCTCTGATTCAAGTTTTTCAACCTGATCAGGGGTTCCTTCCTGAAGTTTCTCAGTTAAGGATTTAGAATCAGCTCCCTCTTTCAGGAGTTTTACTTCCTGTCGGAGGGACTCGATTCGAAGTTTGGCTTTCGCCAAATCTCGGGATAGATAAGAAATAAGCGAATTCAATTGCAATTTTGAAAAACCCGTTACCCTTATTTCGCCGTCGTCGGAGAATGTCAGCTTGCCGTCGTCCTGGTCTGAGTCTGAGTCAGTCTCGATTTGATCCGAAGCGGTCAGGGCTAGAAGATTGGACTGGGATGCTTCTTCTTCTTCTTCTGAGGAAGACTCGTCCCAGGTTGCTTGGAGTGCCTTCTTCTTTCTGGTCTTTTTGGACTCCTTTAGACTTGGACATTCAGTCTTGTAGTGGCCCTTCTTCTTGCATTCGTAGCAGGTTACGTTGGGCTTGTGTTTGTCAGTTGCTGGTTCAGCTGGTTCATCCTTTCTTCGGTTTGTTCTCCGTGTGTTGGCTTGGTACTTCAACTTTTTGTAGTAGCTTCGAGCTAGCCTGACCAGTTCAGATTGATCTCCTTCTTGATCTTCTGTTTCTGAATCTGAGGTAGATTCAGGTTCAACTTGAGTTTTCTTCTTAGTCATTCTTCCTGTTTTCCCTGCAAAGAAAGCTATACTCTTCTCGGCCAAATTGCAGTTAGTCTGTTCATGCAGCTCAAGTTCAGAAAATAACTCATCTAACTTAATTTTTGAAAGATCCCTAGAGACCTTGTATGCATCTACCATAGATGCCCACAAGGTGGTCCTAGGAAATGCATTTAGGGCGTACCTTATAAGATCACGGTTTTGAACCTGGTGACCTATTGCGTGAAGTCCGTTCATCAGTTCCTGGATTCTGGCATGGAGCTGGGCTGCTGTCTCGTTATCTGCCATTTTGATAGTGAAGAGCTTGTTCAGTAGCAGGTCTCGTTTGCTGATCCTCGTATCTGAAGTTCCTTCGTGGAGCTCGATCAGTTTAGCCCATAGCTCCTTGGCACTGTTGAATGGGCCTACGCGGTTCAGCTCCTCTTTTGTCAGTCCGCATTGGAGGGTCTGAGTTGCTTTGGCGTCAGCTTCAATCTTGCGTTTGAGGGCAGTGTCCCACTCTGAGTAGTTTTGCGGTACTCCTTCAGCATTTGTGGGAATCATCAGTCCAGACTGGATGATTATCCACATATCCACCTGAGTTTTCAGGTGGACCTCCATTCGACTTTTCCAGTAAGGAAAGTCTTCTCCACTGAAAAGTGGAGGTCTGGCGGTGCTAAAGCCTTCTTGGATGGCCATTCGTTCTGAAATTGCAAACAAAAGAAACAAAAATATTCCAAGACTTGGTCTTGGATTAGTAGTGCGGGAAGAGTAAATAAAAACAAATTTCAAGGGGTGTTGCACCAACCTTGAAAGTAAAACTCGAACGAAAAATATTTTTAAAAAAATTGAGAGAGAAAACGAAAGAAATCCGAAAAAAAAAAATTTCAAACTGGTGGTTGCACCAAGTTTGAATTCCCTGCTCTGATACCACTTGTTGGATCGAGAGATGCGAGAGAGCGGGGGTGAATGTCGCAAATCGTTCGGATTTAAAAAGAGTAAGTGCGCAGCGGAAATAAGACACAAGAGAAATGCTAACACGGTCGTTTTACTTGGTTCGGAGCCTGTGTCGACTCCTACTCCAAGGCCCACGGTCGTTGACCGTTTTCTGCGGGCAATTCTATACGTTCGAGAAAGTTTACAATCACAAGTATTACAGAATTAGCTTCGTAAACTTAAATGAATATTTCGTTACCGACGTCCGGTGTAGATCGGAGTATTGGAGCAGCAGGATGTCGTCAGAGCTCGAGATGGAAGATTTCTGGAGCGTGTCGTGGAAGCAGAAGAGCGTATGAAAGTCGCAGTGATTGATGCTTGAAGAAGAGGGTCGAGGGTCCTTTATATAGGGCTGGGGGCGCCCGGGATGCTCGGGGCGCCCCCCACGTGGCTTTCGATCCGGCGAGCCCTCTAGTCAAGGCTGATCTCTGCTTCTTCGGGATCACCTTTGACTGGGGCGCCCGACGCGCGCGGGGCGCCCGGGTTGACCGGTCAAGGCTTCATCTTCTTCGCGAGGGTGAGCTGCTGCAGCTGCCAGTGGTGTGGCACAGTGGGCGCCCGCGACACGCGGGGCGCCCGACGCGCGCGGGGCGCCCGAAACATCCGGGGCGCCCCCAAATGTGCTGCTGTCGGGGCGTTTACTTGCTTTGCTGACTTTGGGTTGACTCTGGGGCGCCCGAAACATCCGGGGCGCCCTGCTCAGCTACTGCCTCACTCCTTTGAGGCTCTCTGAGCTGCAGAAACACAGTCCTTCGGTCCTGCATCCAGGGTTAGTCCAAAACAGCAATTAATAAGTTAATTTTACACAGCCTTGGCTGTCTTGGTTCTGACTTTGGGTCTCCAAAATGGAGCCCTAGGTCGAACCGACGCCTAATGTTCCCTCTAGGGGAACGCGTCCTCACCTACTCCTCTCGGGAGAGTTTACCTGATGCCAACCGGATCCTCCAGTTGGACTTTTGCCCGGCAGTCCTTCGCCAGGTCTTGAGTTGCCAAGCTGCCCTTCGCTTGGTGCCTAGCAGCCCTTCGCTAGGTCTTTTCTTCTGGCAGCCCTTCGCCAGTGCCTAGCATTCCTTCGCTAGGGTTTGTCTATTCTGGCAGTCCTTCGCCAGAGCCTAGCAGTCCTTTGCTAGGGCTTTTCTTCTGTCTGGCAGTCCTTCGTCAGTGCCTAGCATTCCTTCGCTAGGGCTTTTCCTGTACACTCAAGAAACTTGTTAGACAACAACTAACCCTTAACTTTTGAACCCTTTTGCCAATATCAAAACACAGGTTTGACTTGGGTGCAATTTGCACCAACAGTGTGGACCCAGGATGATTGGGTATAAGCCGAAGTGCCCGAAGATGTTTGAACAGCCTACAAAGGATTCACCACTCCTCGCGAGGAGATGTATACCCAGGCCTATCGTCAGATTGTTACTCAAAACCTCTGGCCAGAGTATATCATGTTTAGAGTGCGAGTCTCTTAAATACATGAGAGCAATTAGAAATCCAAAGGACGAGAAAGACACTACTTGGGCTAGGTGTGACGTAGTCAGCCTAGTGGGAACTGACACAAATAAACCGTGTCCTGAACCAAGTGGGTATAAGATGGTGAAAGGAATGGGGCACGATTCATTAGAGCTGCTGAAGGGTTTCAGAATAATTTCTTCTGAGGTCAACCCGTTGATCTTTCGATTAATTGGGGATCATGATGTACTACTAGGTGCCACTCATGATCGTTCTATAATTGGTTAATTATAGACGGCCAACATAAATCGAAAGCCTAATTAGTCACACGCACTACGAGTAATCCGAGGGATTTAAAACGAGTTGAAAATTAGATTTTCCGATCAAGAGAAATAAGTCGAATCTGAGTTAATCAGAGGCGCAATGGAAGCTAAAATTGGCTAAGTCTTTTGAAGGCTTGTTGGGCGAATTAAATGAGTTTAATTCGCGATTGGTGGGGCTTGAAGTGACCGGCCAAAGAGGGTGCCCACCCTCTTTGGTTTGGCCGGCCACATTAAAGGGAGAAAACCATTTTATTTGGTTTAATTAATAAAATAAATCTAGCACGATTTATTTTATAAATTATGGATAAATAAATTTGTATAAAGAAATTTATATAAATAAATTTATTCTTTTATGGAAGTTAAAATAATCCATGGATTGGTTTATTTTAATTTTATAAAATCAATTATGAATTGATTTTTCCATAATAAGAAAGTTTATAAATTTCTTATAAAATTTATTCCATAATAAAAGGAGAGAAGGTATTTGTTTTATTATAAAGTTAGTTATAATAAAACTTGGCTTAAACGGAATAATTAATAAGAGAATTTATTGGATAAATTTCTTATGTAAAATTCCGTTAAAGAGGAGACTTAGCAAGGGAGAAACAACTATATAAGGAACCAAAGGCAAGCCTTTAATTCCTAATTGATAATTGAGTTATCAAAAGATTAGAAGCTAATTGATAATTGAGTTATCAAAAGATTAGAAGCTAATTGATAATTGAGTTATCAAAAGTTTAGAAGCTCCCTCTCTCTCTTATTCTCTTCTCTTCTCTTCTATCTTCCCATTAGGGTCGGCGCCCCTTAATAGGATTAGGGTCGGCTCCCCTTCATCCCACCTAGGGCCGGCGCCCCTAGCACACCCTAGGGTGGTTGCCGTGAGCTATCAAGAAGAAGGAGAAGCCAACCAAGAAGAAGAAGAAGCGGATCACATCTCCTTCCTTCTCGGAATTCGATTCCGATTCTTGGTGGTTAGTTTCCTTTCTTTTTCTCTTGACCTTCTAGTTGTGCCTTTAGAGAATCTAGTAGTTCTCGTCGGCACAAAACTTGTGGCTTTGCGAAGTCATCCCGAAGAGAACTCGGCGTGGACGCGAATAGAGGCGAAACTTCCAAGGGACGCTACGGTTGGATCTCGTCCTTTTTCTTCGAGTTACGCGAGGTACAAAGTAAATTAGTTTACTTTTCCGCAAAGTTTTAATTTATGATTATGTCAACACATCATAAGGTTGCATGCTAGATACGTGGTTAAAATAATTTAGGAAATTATTTTATGCTAATTCTTCCGCTGCACGTAAAAATTTAAAATTTTACGAACCCGTATCCTTGTCGACATGCACCCGGTCCCAACAGTGGTATCAGAGCCGGTTAGTGTTCGACATAATCATATAATTGTTTTGCGGAAAACTTTGTCATAATCTCAATTTTGGAAAAAAAAATTCAATTATGGAAACTTTCCAATTATAATAAATTTTGGATTTAGGAATTTCGGAGTTTGGAAATCCTCATGAAATTTCGCAAACTTTTGAAATTTCCTAGTTTCTGAAATTTTATAATAATTGTGAAAACTTCCCATCTTTGGAAACTTTCCAATCTTGGAAATTTTCTATTTTAGAAATTTTCCAACTTTGGAAATATGTAAGTTTTCTTTGTACCAGAAACTTACAATTATTCTGAAAACCTATTATGAAATCTCGCAATTTTGGGCACTTTCTTTCAAGAAAGTCTAGACAAATTTATGGACAATTAATTGACAATTAAATTTGAATTGGTTTTTAAATTGACAACAAAATTCTTTATTTTGGATTGAGCCTCGGGGAGCCGTCCAATTTAAAGTTAGTTGTTGTAATTTAATTTCCCAATTTTAAGTGAAATTGTCATGTTTAATTTGGTTGCGCTTCCAAAGCGGACCAAATTTGATTTACGATAAATTACTTTTCTTTGGGTATCTGAGCCTCGGGGAGCCACCCTTAGAAAATGATTTGTTGTAATTAATTAAATCCATAAATAAAATATGATTTAAGAGGTGATGCTCTTACATATTGTTGTCTCCAAAATTAATTAGGAAAATGGTTTCCTATAGAGTTTTCTTAAATAAGATTTTCATGAAAATAATATGTGGTTGAATTAAGGGAATTGTCTCTTAATTTAATAAGATTTGATTTAGAGAAATCAAAGTCTTAAACATATTATTTCCGAAATTGATTATGACAATTTAGGAAATTGTTTCCCAAAACAATTCCTTTAATAAAGTATGAAATTAGAATTAGGAAATCCGGTTCCTAATTCAATTAATGAGACTTGATAACTTAAGTCACATACATACTTTATTAAGGAAATCGTTAGTCATGACATATGTCATGAATGTGCTTAGAAAAGATGAGACCCAAAACCCCTTACAAAATATTAAGGCCAACACCTTCCATTAATATGGTTAGAATCGGAGTTTTGTTTCTCGTTTGGGTTGATGGACACATCCATGCCAGCTTGAACCTCAACATGTTCAAACCATGGAATTAGTTTATGAATAATGTAGTTGGAGTCAGAGGTCAATCCTTAGTTTTGGTTGTTGGACACATCCAAGCCTGACTAAACGATTGAATGAGCTCCAACCATATTAAAACTATTTCTTAATTAATGGGTCAGCCTTAAGCTTGGAGCATCGATTTGTTGTGCCACAGCCAAGGTTGATGTAAAGAGAGGTGCAATTGGGTGCTATGTATATGATGCATACTTGTTAATGAGTTAACAACCCAATGATTTATGCAAACATTCAATTAGTTGATAGCATAATGTGATAGTTACATATATGTGATATGTAATCAGTATAATTACCTACCTTCATAGCTAAGAATAACTTGATGGCCACAGCCATGGTGGTTCTTATCTATGGTTGGATATCAACCTATTTGGAGATGTTCCTACGATCTCCCGAATTGATAAAAAGGGATATTCAATTTGAAAAATAAATAGGATTTTTATTAATGTATGTTGATACATTCTTTAATCATTCTTCTCACATAAACTCAATTTGTATTTTTAGGTTAATCACTCGATCATGTCTTCACTGAATTTGCGTTCCATTTTGGACACCAATAAACTGACTGGGCCAAACTTCATGGACTGGATTCGAAACCTGAGAATAGTTCTCAAGGCAGAAAAGCTTGCTTATGTCCTTGAAAATCAACTTCCCGACCGTCCTCCAGAAAATGCAACTCCAGACCAATTGTTGGCCTATCAGAAACATGTGACCGATTCTGAACTTGCGAGTTGCATCATGCTAGCCTCTATGGTACTTGAGCTGCAAAAGCAGCATGAGCATATGGATGCTTATACCATCATCTTCCATCTTAATGAGTTGTTTGAAGAGCAGGCGAGATCCGAAAGGTTCGAAGACTCCAGACTCCTCTTCACCTCCAGGATGCAAGAAGGCACTTCTGCCTCACAGTTCGTGTTAAATATGTTGGGGTACATTGAGCGACTGAGCACACTCGGTTTTGCAATGGATCATGAACTAAGTATTGACTTAATTCTGAATTGTTTGCCCAAAAGTTGTTCACAATTTGTGATGAACTATCGGATGAACAAGCTGGAGACTACCATTCCTGAGTTGATCAACATGCTGAAGACTGTTGAGCCTTCTGTAAAGCAGGATCAAAAGACGGTACTGGTAGTTGGTTCCTCGAAGAAAGGTTCTAAGAGGAAGGCCAAAGAACAGAATAAAGGAAAGAAGAAAAAGGCCAAAAAGACTGAAAAGAAACCAAAAGGAACTTGCCATCATTGTGGCAAGGAGGGTCACTGGCGAAGAAACTGCAAAGTTTATCTTGAGTCCTTGAAGAATAAGGCATCCGATGCCCCATAGGTTTGTATCAAATCAGCATTTTAACACTTGATGTTTCAGAAAAATTTCTGAGAATCAAGGGTCTTAAAAATTCCTACCTTTTTTTTTAAACACTTGAACAAAACTTGTACTCACTTAGTACCAGGTTTGTACCAATGGAGGATCAAGTATGTTACAATTGTACTTGGTTTGTATCAAATTTGTGTATATCAGTATGATCAGGTGATCTGATACATCTTGATGAAAAGGGGATCGGACTGAGGAGTAGTCAGATATTTCTGATCAGTGTTGATCTGATTGGTCACCGGACCGATCAGTGTGATTCCTGATCGGTCACCAGACCGATCAGGGTGAGTCCTGATTGGTCGGTGGACTGATCAGGTCTGACACAGACTGTTTTCTGAACCTGATCAGTTTCAGAAATAGATTTGTTTCAACCCTTAACCATTCCCAGACCCTAATTCAATTAGTTTTAATCCATTTGATCCTAATCATGGGGTCCCTTAACCAAAAAGTATATTTTCATATCAAAGAATTTCTATGGATTAAAAAAAACAATCCAAAAACAGATTTGTATCAAAACATCATTAATATGCTCTAAGCATGATCATTATGTGCTAAGCATGAACTTGAGTATCAAAAATAGGTTTGTATCAAAGCATGATTAGTGGGAACAACAAACAAGTCATGGAATTTGAGTTTGATACAAAGAAAACATTAACCCTATACCTGAAGCTCATGTTCTTGTTTATCAAAGCCTTATGAGTGATCAGTTCAAACAAAACAATGAGGAAGTTGAGACGTAATGTGTTCATCTTGTTCTTAAATGAAATTTTCATGCCATAGATTAATATTAATAACACATACATTAAAGTCATGACATACTCAACTAGGTTCATCTCAAACATAAGAACACTTAAGCCTAAGATATATGATGTGTTATTGCAAATATTTTGGCTAACTTCTAGATTTACAGTGAACTATAGAGTTCAATCCAAATCATGGCATATTGAAGCTAAACCTCATGGATTGGATTGAAAAATCATATTTCCAAGTGTGTATTACAGTCATGGTTCCAACCGATTTGAAATCAAGTTTGAATTAGGCTTCCAAAGCAGGTATGCATGCAATCATTTGAATAGAAAATTCATAGACAAGGATATCACACATGATGAATGCATAATTCGATTTTGTAAAGATG
Organism: Boesenbergia rotunda; assembly: GCA_024364735.1. Classification (NCBI taxonomy): domain Eukaryota; kingdom Viridiplantae; phylum Streptophyta; class Magnoliopsida; order Zingiberales; family Zingiberaceae; genus Boesenbergia; species Boesenbergia rotunda. The sequence goes on from JAGFNQ010003473.1 coordinate 12,906, forward strand.
AACTAGACAGTTCCTTCTTTGTTTTGGAAGCAAACTTGATCATGGAAGAATTTTAATACTAAAGTAGATCATACTTAAGCATGATTAAGTTCTTTGACACATGAATTCCATAAAAATTACTAGCTAAGAGATTACATTGTAATAAGAACAAAAACAATGGGGATCAAATTATCTAATTTGAATTTTCCATAGCTAATCATGTGTATAACAATTTTTCCTAACCATGAATTTGGAGCACCCATTATCAACAACCCATGTTGATAGATGCTCCCCCTCAATCCAAGCTATACAATTCTAAAGATAGAGGTTTTAGGTACCCAAATTTTGGGACCTAAGGCATCAATAATGAAGGACTTAGGCACCCATGCCTTAGTCACTTTCTTTCTAACCTTTTGAACCCTAGAATTATTTTGTGCTCTAAATTGGGTTCTTGACATTAAGGATATGACACTAGGTTCTTTAGGTTGGTAACCCAAACCAACCTTGTTGTAAGTCGCCTTTTGTGAGTTTAAGATCATATCTAGGGTTTTGGAACTTGTTGAAAATTTCTCAAGAATATTCTTGAGGTTTTCAATTTCACCCTTCAAGCCCTTATTTTCATCCTCAAGATTTTTAACATGCAAGTTATCAAGATCCTCATCCTTAGAGGATTTCTCATGAAAATCATTAATATCCTCCACCCTAGAGGATTTCAATTCTTCTACTTCCAATTTCAACAATTTAACTTTGTTCTTGGATTTTTTAAGCAACCTAGCTAGACATGTAATGGTTCTATAGCACTTATCTAGCTCGGGAGAGATTACCTTTTCATCATCCGAAGATGATGAAGGCGCGGTTGAGGAGCTACTTGATTCATCACTCTCCTCTAGTGCCATGAAAGCAAAGTGATGGGTGTGCCTCTCCTCCTTTTCTTTCTTCTTTCCTGTCACAAAAGCAACCCCTTTCTCTTCGGAGCCTTGGTTAGAGATCTCATGTAATTCTATTTCACAAAATAGATCTTCTAACTTAACTAAGGAAAGATCCTTGGAAACCTTGTAGGCATCCACCATGGATGACCACAATGTATTCCTTGGAAAAGCTTTTAGAACTAACCTTACTAGATCCCGGTTTTCTACCTTTTCATTGATGGAGTGGAGGCCATTGAGGATCTCTTTGAATCTTTCATGGAGTTCACTTACCTTTTCATTTTCTTCCATGGACAGATTTTGGAGTTGACTATGAAGGATGTCCTTCTTGGCTATTCGGGTGTCTTGAGTTCCTTCGTGGAGCTCAATGATTTTGTTCCAAAGATCTTTAGCACTTGTAAAAGGACCCACCTTGATCAACTCCTCCTTGGTCAACCTGCATTGCAAAGTGACCACCGCTTTGGCATTTGCTTCACTCTTTCTTATTTGCTCGGCCGACCAACTTGAGAAATCGAGATCTTTTCCTTCAACATCTCTTGGAGGGATAAAACCTTCTTTGACCGAGTACCATATGCTCATGTTTGTCTTCAAATAAAACTCCATCTTCGATTTCCAATATTGAAAATCTGTGCCGTCGAAGAGTGGAGGTCGGTTTGTGCTCATTCCTTCTCTTCTAGCCATCTTGTTGATAACTCTCGGATGTTAAGCCGTGAACAAAGCCCCAAGCTCTGATACCACTTGTCGGAACTTGGGTGGCTATAGGGGGGGTGAATGTAGCCAGACACTTGAAACTTAGCTCTTTATAAATTTTCTCTGCACTTAAGTTAGCAGCAGCGGAAACAAAACATATGCAGAGAAACAATCTTAACAGAAATGCAGGAATAGAGAATACAAACCAAGGATCGCTAACAAGGATCGTTTACAAGGTTCGGGGATAACTTGCCCCTACTCCTTGGCGTGCCCGTAAGGTGGGCGATCCCTTGATCGTCGGCAGATCAAGCCCCGGTGAACACCGGATATCAAGCGCCACCTTCTCGGTGGAGAATCCTCTCCACAAGCTGTCTCACAAATGGTTACAAGATAAGCTCACGAGACACTCGAGAAGGGAAACTCACAAGAATGTGACAAGAACGCTTAAGAGAGAAGCTACACAAGGAGCACAACAACAACAGCGAAACTCATAACCACACTTGCTTGTTTTCCTATTCATTCTCTTGTCGCCTCCTCTGCTTCTCATCTTCCTCTTAAGCTCCTGCTTCATCACCAGGCTCCATCAGCATCCCCTGAGCCAGCCTGAACCCACTGACCTCCCTGATCACTCAGTCCACTGAAGACCTCCTCTCCAGCTGAGTCTCCGTCAGTCGCCAGCTGCTCCAGTTGCCGTTGAAACCTGAGAAGGAGAAACAAACAAACCTGCTCTAAGGAAAGCCTCCCATTGACCCTCCTTGAGTGTTTGAATCACCTGCTATCACCTGCACACTCCAACAGAGGCTTAGCAAATCGATATCAAATGAAATCAGCAAGTAGCAGAGAATCGGCAGTGAAAACAGACGCGATCAGAGCTTCTGACAGCGTATTTGAATTAAAGGTGTGCTCCTGATCGGTCCCCAGACCGATCAGGGAGGAGCCTGATCGGTCACCAGACCGATCCAGCAGTCTTCTACACACTCCTGATTGGTCCCCAGACCTATCCATCAGTCTGCTGCACACTCCAGATCGGTCCCCAGACCGATCAGGCTCCAGCCTGATCGGTCACCAGACCAATCAGGCTCCAGCCTGATAGGTCACCAGACCGATCAGGAGTCATCCTGATCGGTTATAGTGAGAACCTTGTGACAAATGATCGTTCACCAGTCCGATCTAAATAGTATCCCTGATCGGTCACCAGACCGATCAGGAGCAGTACAGCAGGGGAACTCAACTCACTGTGGGCTCCCTGATCGGTCACCAAACCGATCAGGAGTTGTGCAGTGAGTGAAACGTATACTCCCTGATCGGTCACCAGACCGATCAGTCATCGCTGGATCGGTCACCAGACCGATCCATGAAGGAGCACCGTGCCAACTTCCCTGATCGGTCACCAGACCGATCCAGGCAAGCCCAAATGCACTCTAAGTCACGAGAACAAGCCTCCAGCCCTTCTTTGACTCGTGTCATGCCCAGCTTCACTCACTGGGACTTCAACCTAGCCCTCCAAGCTAGGACCTGGCTTCACTCACCAGGGTTTCGGTCACCTGGCTTCACTCACCAGGACCCGACTTCACTCACCGGGATTTCCATCACCTGGCTTCACTCACCAGGACCCGGCTTCACTCACCGGGATTTCCTCCAACCTAGCCCTCCAGGCTAGGACCTGGCCCTCCAAGCCGAGATTTCATCAACCTAACCCTCCAGGCTAGGACCTGACCCTCCAAGCCAGGACTTTTTCACCTAACCCTTCAAGTTGGGACTTTTCACCTAACCCTCCAAGTTAGGACTTTTCACCTAGCCCTCCAAGCTATGACTTTTCACCCAACCCTTCCGAATTAGGACTTTTCAACACCTAGCCCTCCAAGCTAGGATTTTCCACACCTAACCATCCAGGTTAGGATTTTCCAATACCTAGCCCTCCAAGCTAGGATTTCCTATACCCTGCCTAATCCCCGATCAGGACTTAATCATAATCATCATAATCATCAACCTAAACTAAAATCGGTGTCAACACCAAAATAACAATCAGGGTCAGACTGTATCAACAATCATTGCCGAAGGTCGCCGGAACCCTAGCAGAGGAAACACCAGCAGCAGTTTGGCATGAAAAGTGATGGTGAAAACTACGGTGGAAGTGGCTTATTTATAGGGCCGAGCGGACGATGTCAACCGTCCGATAGTGATCCAGAAAAAAGGCGGGATGAGATCTAGGTCGTCCGATCAAACCCTAGGTAATTCCTGAGGCTCGATGTCACACGTGCATGCCACCCATTCGCAGTGTCAGGCGGCGGACGCTTCGTCACCCGGGAGACCAATAGCCATTAGATGCGTGTCCCCAGTGTTGATGCTGTCTGACCCTGATTGTTGTTTTGATGTTGATATCGATTTTAGTTTAGGTTGATTATGATGATTATGATTAAGTCCTGGTCGGGGATCAGGCATGGTATGGAAAATCCTAGCTTGGAGGGCTAGGTGTTGGAAAATCCTAACCTGGAGGGTTAGGTGTTGAAAATCCTAGGTTGGAGGGCTAGGAGTGTGAAAAGTCCTAATTCGAAAGAGGTGGGTGAAAAGTCCTAGCTTGGAGGGCTAGGTGAAAAGTCCTAGCTTGGAGGGCTAGGTGAAAAGTCCTAACTTGGAGGGTTAGGTGCAAATTCTCATCTTGGAGAGTTAGGTGAAAAAGTCCTGACTTGGAGGGTCAGGTCCTAGCTTGGAGGGCTAGGTTTGGAAAGTCCTAATCCGGAAGAGTTGGGTGAAAAGTCCTAGCTTGGAGGGCTAGGTGAAAAGTCCTAACTTGGAGGGTTAGGTGCAAATTCCCAACTTGGAGGGTTAAGTGAAAAATCCTTAGCTTGGAGGGCTAAGGTGGATGAAACCCTAGCTTGGAGGGCTAGGTTGGAGCCCCTGGATCGGTCTGGTGACCGATCAGGGAGTTGGCACGGTGCTCTTTCGTGGATCGGTCTGGTGACCGATCCAGCGATGACTGATTGGTCTGGTGACCGATCAGGGAGTATGCGTTTCACCCATTGCTTGGCTCCTGATCGGTCTGGTGACCGATTAGGGAGCAAACAGTGAGGTTGAGTTCCCTTGCTGATCTGCTCCTGATCGGTCTAGTGACCGATCAGGATCACTGTGCAGATCGTTCTGGAGAACGATCCAGCGTCGCAGGTTCCTCCCTATGATCGGTCTGGTCACGACCTGATCGGTCTGGTGACCGATCAGGAGATTTCCTGATCGGTCCGGTGATCGATCAGGAGGTCTGGACTGCGAAGCTCAGAAATCGCCCGATAAAGGGGTGGATCGGTCGGGTGATCGATCCACAACCTGGGATCGGTCTGGTGATCGATCCAGGAGAGTCCCAAAGAAATCGCAATTTCTAATCGAGCGTTGGGGACAGATCAGGACGGATCCTGATCGGTCTGGACCCAGCCTGATCGGTCTGGTGACTGATCAGGAGGCTCTCTGATCGGTCCGGTGACCGATCAGGAGGCTCTCTGATCGGTCCGGTGACCGATCACTTTAATTCAAAATGCATTGTCAGACGCTCTGATCGCGTCTGAACGTATCCGATTCTCTGCGCTTAACGTCTGATATATGATTTGCTGCTTGATATGCTGCTCTAACACTCTGATTAAGCTGCAGGTGACAGGGGAGGATTCAAACACTCAAGGAGAAGTCAATGGAGGCTTTTCTTGGAGCAGGTTTGTCCGTTTTCCATCTCAGGTTGCAACGGCTGGAGCTGCAGACTGGAGCTGCTGACTGAAGCTTAGCTGAGGGGAACTCAGGAAGTCCAGGAAGGGCTCAGTGGTAGCTGGCGTTGGCAGAGAAGCAGCTGGAGGCTGCAGGAGATGCTGTCACCTGGTGCTGAGTGGAGAAACAAAAGGGTGGAAGAAGGGTTCGTTGATGAAAAAAAAGAAGAGATTGAGTTCTAGTCTTTGTGAACGAAGTACTTGCTGCGCCCTTGTGTTCTCCACATCTAGCTTGCGCGTTCTGAAGTTTCATCACCTTGAGCAAGCTACTGTAATCTTGAAGCAATCATCCATTACTTGAGCGCTTGAAGGAGAGAACAAGAGGCTTGGAGTCCGACAGCGGGAAGACACGAGGAAGGGTTTTTTTGCATAAGATCGCCGCTGGGTGGAGCTCAGGAAAGCTTGCTGTGTTCTTGTCCTTGCTAAGTGTTTGAGTAAGATCCTTCTTGTTGTTTCTTTGTGCTTAAACATATATCTATAATTGAAACGCTGTGGAGAGGTTTCTCCACCGAGAAGGAGGTTGCTTTCTATCCGGTGATAACCGGGGCTTGATCTGTCGACGATCAAGGGATCGCCCACCTTAAGGGCACGCCAAGGAGTAGGGGCAAGTTATCCCCGAACCTTGTAAACCCTCCTTGTTAGCGATTTTGCTAGTTGTGTGTGTTTGCCTTCGTTTTCTGTTTTTGTTTTTTGCACTGCTTTGTTTCCTTTGTTTCTTCCGCTGTGCTACTGATAAGGTTGAGTGCAGAAATTTGATAAGTGCCAAAGGTCAGAGTGATTGGCTATATTCACCCCCCCTCTCTAGCCATCCGGGTTCCAACAAGTGGTATCAGAGCTTGGGGCTCTGTTTTTGCGAATTAACAACCGAGAGCTACATCCATGGCATTGAGGGAAGGCTTCTCCACCACCCGACCTCCATTCTTCGATGGCGCAGATTTCCAATATTGGAGATCGAAGATGGAATATTACCTAAAGATGGACATCAACACTTGGTTCGCGGTGAAGGAGGGATTCACCCCTCCTAAGGATGATGAAGGCAAAGAACTTGAGTCTTCGCGGTGGACAGCCGAACAAACTCGGAAGAGTGAAGCCGACGTGAAGGCGGTTGTCACTCTACAATGCGACATGAACAAAGACCAACTCATCAAGGTTGGTCCTTTCACAAGTGCAAAGGACTTGTGGAACAAGCTCATTGAACTTCATGAGGGCACCCGAGATTCAAGAATCGCCAAGAGGGACTTGTTCCTCAATCAACTGCAAAATCTCTCCATGAAGGAGAATGAAACGGTAAGTGAGCTCCATAGCCGGTTCAAGGAAGTCCTCAATGGGCTTTATTCGATTGATGAAAAGATCGAGAATCGCGACCTTGTGAGGTATGTCTTGAAAGCCTTTCCAAGGAATGCTTTGTGGTCATCCATGGTGGATGCCTACAAAGTATCCAAGGATCTATCCATTGTAAAGTTAGATGATCTATTTTGTGAAATGGAATTGCATGAAATGGCTAACAAAGGCCCCAAGGAGAAGGGGATTGCTTTAGTTGCAGGGGACCGGTCGATCAAGAAGAAGAAGGAGAAGAAGAAGGAGAAGGAGGTCTCTTCATCTTCATCCTCTTCCGAATCCGAGTCCGATTCCGAGGAAGATGGCAGTGGCTCCTCATCCTCCGAGATGGCAAACTTTGTGAGAAGGATGATGAGAAGGGGTCGACGCTTCAAGAGTAGAGGTAACTCTAGTGAAGTTAAACTTGATAAGACTAATGCTTCTTGCTTTGAGTGTGGTAGGAAAGGGCATTTCAAGAATGAGTGCCCAAAACTAAAGAAGAAGGAGGAGAAATCCAAAAAGAAAGAAGAAAAATTCAAGAAGAAGAAGAAGAAGGCCTTGAAGGCCACTTGGGATGAGTCATCCTCTAGCTCATCCGATGAAGAGAAGGAGGAGAAGAGCACAAGGCATGTGGCACTCATAGCATTGGGAGATCAAGAGAGCAGTGATGAATCTACCAACTCATCAAACGCGGCTTCATCATCTTCGGATGATGAAGAGGTAACTTCTCCCGAACTTGAAAAGTGTTATAGAGCAATTGCATGTTTAACTAGTATGCTTAAGAAGTCAAAAAATAAGGTTAAAGCATTGCAATTAGAAATTGATCAATTGAAATTATCTAGGGATGATCACATTGATGATATGCATGTTGAATTGTTAGAGGATGAGATTAAGTCTTTGAAACTTGAGTTTGAAAATTTTAAATCCTCTAAGGATGAGGATGTAAATGGCTTGCATGATGAGTTGCTAGTAGAGGAAAACCAATCACTGAAGAGTGAAGTTGAGAGAATCAAGAATATTCTTGAGAAGTTCTCAACTAGCTCTAAAACCCTAGATATGATCTTGAATGCCCAAAGGGCAGTCTACAATAGGGCCGACATTGGTTACCGTCCTAAAGAACCCTCATTCGTATCCTTGATGTCTAGGACCGATATGAGACAATCTAGGACACCCAAGGTTCAAAAGAAAGTGGTCAAGGCATGGGTGCCTAAGTCTTGTTTAGTTGGTACTTTAGGTCCCAAGGTTTGGGTACCTAAAACTTCTATTTTTCAAATTGTGTAGGTTATGATTGAGGGGGAGCATCTATCAACATGGTTCGTTGATAGTGGATGCTCCAAACACATGACTGGGGATAGATCATTGTTTACCACACTTCACAAGAAAAGTAGAGGTAATGTTTCATTTGGTAACAATGGTAGTCTTAAGGTCATAGGAATAGGAGACATTCAAATATCCGAATGTCTTAGAATCTCAAATGTCCTTCTAGTCAAGGGGATGAAATTTAATCTCCTAAGTGTAAGTTAATTGTGTGACACGGGTTACACAATTGATTTCCAACCAAGTCAATGTCTAGTTAGACAACATGACAACTTGGACACGGTACTAGTAGGAACAAGAGTAGACAATATTTATCAAGTTTCATTTAAAAGTGCTACTAATGTTTCTGCTAAGTGTTTAATGTCAAAAGAAGAAGAGTCCACCCTTTGGCACCGGAGGCTAGCACATGTGAACATGAAGAACATCCGGAAGTTGGCCAACAAGGGATTAGTTCGTGGCTTACCAAGCATCAAGTATGAAAAGGACAAACTTTGTGATGCGTGTCAAATGGGTAAGCAAACATAATCTGCACATAAAGGTAAAAGCGCTGTAAGTACTTCTACTGCATTAGATTTACTTCACATGGATCTATTTGATTGTAGTACTATCATATCATTGAGTGGAAGTAGATATTGCTTTGTGATTATTGATGATTTCACTAGATATACATGGACTTACATTTTAAAATATAAGGACCAATCCTTAGATGTTTTCATTTCTTTTTGTAGGAGGGTAGAAAATGAGAAATCATTAACTATTAAGACAATAAGAAGTGATCATGGAGGTGAATTTCAAAATCAAAGGTTTTTGGAATTTTGTCAAGATAGGGGTTATAGACATGAGTTCTCTACTCCTAGAACACCACAACAAAATGGTGTTGTAGAGAGGAAGAACCGTGTACTTCAAGAGGCTGCACGAAGCATGCTTAATGAGTACTCACTCCCGAGTTACTTATGGGCTGAAGCTGTAAATACAGCTTGCTATGTGCAAAACCGGGTCCTCATTCATAGGTTTTTAGGAAAGACTCCCCATGAACTTTGGTTTGGAAAACCACCTACGGTTAAACACCTTCGGGTGTTTGGTTGTAAGGTGTTCATTCTAAACACCAAGGATCATCTTGGAAAATTCACGGCGAAGGCTGATGAAGGGATACTAGTCGGGTACTCCCTGGTTAGTAAAGCCTATCGAGTCTACAACAAGAAGTCTAGAATAGTTGAAGAATCTTCTAATGTTGTCTTTGAAGAAATTCCAAAAGTCAATGGTCAACCAGAAGATGAAGTCCAATTCGAGCTTAGGAGACTAAGTCTGAATGAAACTCCAAATGTTGTTGATGGTAATGAATCCGATGACGGTGAGCCTTGACAATCCATAGATCAGCCGGATCCTGAGGCTGAACTTGTGTCTAGTGAACCCATTCAAGAAGCACCACCAACACCAAGGCAAACTAGATTAGCCTCTAGTCATCCCCAAAATCAAATTGTTGGAGACATCCATCATGGGGTTAGAACTAGATCATTCTTCCGGAATGAGGCTAATGAAGTTGCCCTAATTTCCGAAATTGAACTTAGGAAAATTGATGAAGCATTAAATGATCCCGATTGGATCATTGCAATGCAAGAAGAACTAGGTCAATCTGAAAGGAGTCAAGTTTGGGACTTAGTCCCTAGACCTAAGAAGACCACCATCATTGGAACCAAATAGGTCTTCAAAAATAAATTGAACCATAAGGGAGAAATCATTAGAAACAAGGCACGCTTGGTAGCCAAGGGCTATAGTCAAGTTGAAGGCCTTGATTATGATGAAACCTATGCTCCTGTGGCACGATTAGAATCCATTCGATTGATGCTAGCATTTGCAGCATATCGTGGCTTCAAATTATACCAAATGGATGTCAAATCGGCCTTTCTAAATGGTCTAATAAGAGAAGAGGTCTACGTCGAACAACCACCGGGGTTTGAGAATTTCGAATTTCCAAACCACGTGTTCAAGCTCAAAAAGACACTTTATGGCCTTAAACAAGCACCCCGGGCTTGGTTGTCGACATTCCTAATTGATAAGGGCTTCGTTAGAGGCCAAATAGACCCTACACTATTTCTACGAAGAGATGATGATAATATTTTTGTAGCCCAAGTATATGTCGATGACATAATTTGTGGCTCAAACAATAAGGGATATTTAAATGAATTCGTTGGACACATGGAGAGTGAGTTTGAAATGAGTCTAGTGGGGACTTTCTTCCTTGGACTTGAAATCAAGCAAACTCGCGATGGTATCCATGTGCACCAATCAAAGTATACACAAGAAATGCTTCGAAAATTCAATATGAGTGATTCAAAAGAGGTAACCACTCCCATGGCCACAAACACAAGATTAGACAATGATGAGAGTGGTAAACCCGTTGATTTAACTCAATATCGAAGCATGATAGGTAGTTTGCTATACCTCACAGCTAGTCGACCGAATATTCTATTTGCTGTAGGTATGTGCGCTAGGTATCAAGTTTGTGTCAAGGAATCTCACTTAATCGCTATTAAGTGAATTTTGAGGTATCTCAAAGGCACAATTGGAGTTGGTCTATGGTACCCCCGTACCGAATTATTTGATTTAATTGGCTATACGGATTCCGACTACGCTGGATGTAAGTTGGACCGGAAGAGCACAAGTGGGGGTTGCCAATTCTTAGGATCGTCCTTAGTAAGTTGGTCAAGTCGGAAGCAACATTGTGTTGCTCTCTCCATGACCGAGGCAGAATACATCGCCATGGGAGAGAGCGTATCACAATTGTTATGGATGATACATACTTTAGAGGACTATGGTTTGAGTTACAAGGGTGTGCAAGTGTTATGTGATAACATTAGCACAATTAACCTAACCAAGAATCCAGTCCATCATTCTAGGACCAAACACATTGAGGTGCGTCACCACTTCATTAGGGATCATGTAGCTAGGGGAGATATTGTACTCTCGCATGTAGAGTCCAAATCAAACCTAACTGACATTTTCACTAAACCACTCCCCGAAAATGAATTTAGTTTCCTAAGACGGGAGTTGGGAATGAATTTCAAAATGCATTCAAACCCTTCATGATTATTTCGAAATTGTTGGGAAACAATTGAGTAACTTTGGGGACATCTCACACGAACTATAAAGTTTAACAAAACGTTTTTGTTTGCTAGATATGGGGTGAGATGTTAGAATCAACTAAATTTCTCAAAATGTCAATACATCCCTTGAGAAATTAAGTTGACGAGATAATAATCACTTCGGTGACCAAGTATGGGAAAACCATTGCATAACATATGTGTATATGACTCCATGATCATACTTGGACATTCCAATCAAGGCAACTTGATTGGAAACCTGAATTTGATACAAACTTAGTTGAAATTGCTTGAATGATTGTTGATTGAGTTTGACTCCATTTGGATGGATCAAAGTGATTGTTGAACCTATAAGGACTTTTGATCCTTGTTCAGGGATCAATTTTAGTCATGAGATCATGTCCAAGTTCGATAAACTTCATCAGATCTCGTTGGATAGATTCAGAATATCTGAAACTGAATGTTTCAGATCGTATCAGGGAGTATCAGGAACCCTGATCGGTCATCGGACCGATCAGGAATAAGGCTGATCGGTCCCCGGACCGATCTGGCTCCACCTTGTAATGATCGGTCCACAGACTGATCAGAGGGGCATCAGTGACTTTACGAAATTCTGATCAACCTTACTGAGCCAGCCTGGATCGGTCCCCGGACCGATCTGGCACCCTATGGTGATCGGTCCACAGACCGATCAGGGAGCTCACAGGTTTCTCTCCGAACCCTACTGTTCGTGTCCTGATCGGTCACCCGACCGATCAGGCCCAGGTCTGTCCGATCAGGCTATAGCCTGATCGGTCTGGGCGCTATCAGATCGAACGGTGATCCGTTCAAACGCATTAAATTGTGGTTGGTGGACCGATCCACCAACCGATTAATTCCTTCGAAACCTTTCATTGCCGAACCCTAGCGCTGAAACCTCCCACTTACGCGACCTTCATCTTCCCCAGTGCCTTCGTCTTCCTCTCGTGAGTGTGTGCGTACGGCTCTAAGAGGGTTCTTGCTCTGTCTTTTTCCTGCGTCCTGCGACGTTCTCTTGCTGAGGGGCTTTGCGACCTCTCTTGCGCCGAAAGTTTCTCCTGCACAACCCTCTTCAGATTTCAAGAACTTCACTAATGGCACCAAAGTAAGATCTTGTCTCAGTTTTCGCTTTTTAATCGGTTCATAGATTATGAGTTAACGCTAACCATGTTTTGGGTGTGTTGTGCCGTGATCCTTGTTTTGGCTGTGACTTTTGGCCGTGACCCTCTTGATCAAATGCTTCACTTTATGATTATCACTCTATGATCAAATCTTGGTTCCTTGATCCAACTGTGTTTCGTTAATCATTGTGTCTTGATCACGTTCTCTGATTGAGTTTAACCTTATCTTGATCATATTTGTCTATTCCAATCTTTAGAAAGTCTTCTAAGGGTAAAGAAGCTGCTGAGGGCAGTAAAGGGGGAAAACCCCTTCTGCATCTGCGCCCTCCAGAAGGCCTCAGCCTTCTTCTAGCTCCCGGTTCCCAAATGCGGCCTGTGAACATGCCTTCCAGTCGAGGACTTTCAAATTACTATCCTGCCGATCCATTGATATCCCTTTTCTGACTGAACATTGTCCGTCAGTCATGGACATAGTCATGTTTTACAACCTGGGCTTCCTTCTTTCCTTGGAACGGACCATCAATTACGACCTAGTCTAAGAGTTCTATAACAATCTTCAGCAGGGACCTCAAGGAGGCTTCGAGTTCACCACTCGAGTCGCCAAGAGGAACCTTGACTTTTCTTACGAGATCTTGGCAAAGTATTTGGGTGGTCGACGATCACCGAATCTGTATTCCATCTACCCTGAGCTTCCCGATCCTTTCTTGGCACCTTTTGCAGATGTTACCCCCGACTCCATCTATCAGTATTTCTTTGGTCATCCACGCCCCGCCGGGGTTGATGAGTTGGGTCCTGACTTTCCGACCTTTGCAGCTCTACATCTGTCTCCTGTTGATTACGTCTTATTCAAGATTATCACAAACTGTCTCCTTCCAATCACTTCCAAGCCTTTAGTTGAGATTCGACCCTATCACTGCCTCATGCTCTACGGCATGCACCGTCGCTTGGACTTCGATATTATGGAGAGCATCTTCCAGTCTATCCTATCCTATCGAGAGCCGAGCCGTCGCACAGTCTACATGCCATTTGGTCATGTCATCACTGATTGGCTTATGTCAGTTGGTGTTGATGTCACCAAAGGCAGGACCGTGCCCATGGTCAGACAGGATTGTCGACTCGGTTGGCGGGCTTTTGCGAAATCTAGCATTATTATTCGTGAGCGCGATGGGTCTTTGGTTTGGAAGGATGGGAGAGGACTCGGTGACCTACCTGGCGGAGCACCACATTTTCAGGCACCACCCAAGGCTGCTGCACCTCATGAGGCTCCTGCTGCTGACGCTGAGTACGACTATGAGTCTGACCCAGATCTACGATGGCAGATCTTCGAGCTGGATCGGATCCTCCAGGAGGATATTCATTTGAGGGAGCTCCATCGAGAGGAGGCCTGCTCGGATTTCCGTTCCTTTGATCGCCGATTGACCGGCATAGCGTCTACTGTCTCTGGGGTCCAAGCATTGCAGCAGACTTGGTACGCAGAGTGGCGCCGCCATACATTTCCAGGGGATGCCCCTTCGGGCAGTGCTGCACCAGGGTCTGCTGATGCCACGATGGATGACCTCATGCACGATGACGACCCCCCCCCCCCCCCCCGCTGACGTTTGAGCTTGGATCTCTGCTGCCTCTTCTCATGATCTGTGTACTTGACCGTTTTTGGTTGTGTGACTTTTGGGTTGTATGCCCCATGACTTGCTTATTGTGGTCTTGCGCCACACGTATCTGGATTTTGATGCATGTGTCTTGCATCGTGTTTTTCTCTGGATGTTTTATGACTTGCTTTTTCTGGCTAGGATACATGTTTTGTCCTACTTTAGTATGCTTCTTATTGATGCTATGATAAGTACTATCTGCATGTTTGTAACACTACCATGATTATGCTTATGATGCCATGATCATATGATACATATGCTTGTTTTGTCATGCCTATATCTTTTTGTCATATGTATTCATATGCTTATCAAAAATCAAATTGTTGTTGTTTTGGGATACCCCTAGGGTTGAGGGGGAGTATGGTTTAAACTTAACAGCCCTTCTAGACCCCTTTTTGGTGTTCGACAAAGGGGGAGAGTGTTGGTTGGTTAAGTTTAGGATGATTATATTGTAGGGGGAGGATCTTGATTCCCCTATGATTCTGGAAGTTGAGAAATTGATTGAGAATCCCTAAACTTAAAATCGGATTGTCAAACAACAAAAAGGGGGAGATTGTTGATGCAGTCTGACCCTGATTGTTGTTTTGGTGTTGACATCGATTTTAGTTTAGGTTGATTATGATGATTATGATTAAGTCCTAGTCGGGGATCAGACATGGTATGGAAAATCCTAGCTTGGAGGGCTAGGTGTTGGAAAATCCTAACCTGGAGGGTTAGGTGTTGAAAATCCTAGCTTGGAGGGCTAGGTGTGTGAAAAGTCCTAATTCGGAAGAGGTGGATGAAAAGTCCTAGCTTGGAGAGCTAGGTGAAAAGTCCTAACTGGAGGGTTAGGTGCAAATTCCCATCTTGGAGAGTTAGGTGAAAAAATCCTGGTTTGGAGGGTCAGGTCCTAGCTTGGAGGGCTAGGTTTGGAAAGTCCTAATCCGGAAGAGTTGGGTGAAAAGTCCTAGCTTGGAGGGCTAGGTGAAAAGTTCTAACTTGGAGGGTTAGGTGCAAATTCCCAACTTGGAGGGTTAGGTGAAAAATCCTTAGCTTGGAGGGCTAAGGTGGATGAAACCCTAGCTTGGAGGGCTAGGTTGGAGCCCCTGGATCGGTCTGGTGACCGATCAGGGAGTTGGCACGGTGCTCTTTCGTGGATCGGTCTGGTGACCGATCCAGCGATGACTGATCGATCTGGTGACCGATCAGGGAGTATGCGTTTCACCCATTGCTTGGCTCCTGATCGGTCTGGTGACTAATCAGGGAGCAAACAGCGAGGTTGAGTTCCCTTGCTGATCTGCTCCTAATCGATCTAGTGACCAATCAGGATCACTGTGCAGATCGTTCTGGATAATGATCCAGCATCGCAGGTTCCTCTCTATGATCGATCAGGACGGAGCCTGATCGGTCTGGTCACTACCTGATCGGTCTGGGGACCGATCAGGAGGTTTCCTGATCGGTCCGGTGATCGATCAGGAAGTCTGGACTGCGAAGCTCAGAAATTGCCCGATAAAGGGGTGGATCGGTCGGGTGATCGATCCACAACCTGGGATCGGTCTGGTGATCGATCCAGGAGAGTCCCAAAGAAATCGCGATTTCTAATTGAGCGTTGGGGACCGATCAGGACGGAGCCTGATCGGTCTGGACCCAGCTTGATCGGTCTGGTGACCGATCAGGAGGCTCTCTGATCGGTCCGGTGACCGATCACTTTAATTCAAAATGCACTGTCAGATGCTCTGATCGCGTCTGAACGTATCCGATTCTCTGCGCTTAACGTCTGATATATGATTTGCTGCTTGATATGCTGCTCTAACACTCTGATTAAGCTGCAGGTGACAGGGGAGGATTCAAACACTCAAGGAGAAGTCAATGGAGGCTTTCCTTGGAGCAGGTTTGTCCGTTTTCCATCTCAGGTTGCAACGGCTGGAGCTGCAGACTGGAGCTGCTGACTGGAGCTTGGCTGAGGGGAGCTCAGGAAGTTCAGGAAGGGCTCAGTGGTAGCTGGCGTTGGCAGAGAAGCAGCTGGAGGCTGCAGGAGATGCTGTCACCTGGTGCTGAGTGGAGAAACAAAAGGGTGGAAGAAGGGTTCGTTGATGAAAAAGAAGAGATTGAGTTCTAGTCTTTGCGAACGAAGTTCTTGCTGCGCCCTTGTGTTCTCCACATCTAGCTTGCGCGTTCTGAAGTTTCATCACCTTGAGCAAGCTACTGCAATCTTGAAGCAATCATCCATTACTTGAGCGCTTGAAGGAGAGAACAAGAGGCTTGGAGTCCGACAGCTGGAAGACACGAGGAAGGGTTTCTTGCGTGAGATTGCCGCTGGGTGGAGCTCAGGAAAGCTTGCTATGCTCTTATCCTTGCTAAGTGTTTGAGTAAAATCCTTCTTGTTGTTTCTTTGTGCTTAAACATATATCTGTGATTGAAACGCTGTGGAGAGGTTTCTATATAGAGAAAGATGTTGCTTTCTATCTGGTGATAACCGGGGCTTGATCTACCGACGATCAAGGGATGACCCACCTTAAGGGCACGCCAAGGAGTAGGGGCAAGTTATCCCCGAACCTTGTAAACCCTCCTTGTTAGCGATCTTGCTAGTTGTGTGTGTTTGCCTTCATTTTCTATTTTTGTTTTCTGCACTGCTTTGTTTCCTTTGTTTCTTCTGCTGTGCTACTGATAAGGTTGAGTGCAGAAATTTGATAAGTGCCAAAGGTCAGAGTGATTGGCTATATTCACCCCCCCTCTCTAGCCATCCGGGTTCCAACACCCTGCAGTTAATACGGTAATTAATACGAGAGATTCGAATCGGTCCGGCGAGAGTCGGGGACAAGACAGATAAGACAGGCAGATGGGACGTGGTTGGCACTCCGTTAGGCGGTCGGGAGGTAGGCGGCGCAGATTGGTCGGACAAAACAACCCACTCGGAGGTGCCAGGCTTGTTCTAAACTAGTGGTCCAGTCAGTCGGACTCAACGCCTCCTTCGACTAGACTCGAGGGGGATGCTTATTATCCCGGCCTAGCTCACGTGTAGCTCGGTCGACCGGCCTGGCACCACATAAGGATAGGTCAGGCCCACCAGGTGCGAGTGGACTGAGCGGTTAGTTAGATGTACCCCTCCTCGAGCCCCTTGAGAAAACGCTAAAGGCCCAATCCCGTCCGACACCCGAGGCACATGCTACATCAACCCTTAGCTAGAGGTATTGATTGCCGAACCTAGGGTTGTCTGGGTCGCCTCCAGAGGGCATCCAGTCGGCGTTCTCTCTGCGTCTTAGTCATATGACCCGGGACTAGACGGATTGATCAAACCTGAGTACTCCCTGACTCGGGGAGTGTCTTGCATCACTCTGAAATATTAATTGCGCGACCCGATTTTGCTCGGGTCGGTTGGTCGGCGATCTAGTTCGGGATTTATCCTTTTCTTTATAACATCCACCCCCTGATATTATGCTGGCAGCTGTGGTACGAGGGTCAGTGCAAGCCTTACCCCGTTCGTGCCCAAATCGCTGATTTCCTGCTGACTTTGTACTTCTCGGGCACACCCCGACACCTCATGGCACCCCGCACTACGCCATCCCGTACTTGTGTCAGACTGGGCGGTGCCGATCGGTGCCATTCTGCGAGCCGACAGTGCCATACTCCTATCTCCGTCGGGTATAGAAGGACGGTAGACGTACACAAGAGCTATCAGCTCCTTCAGCTATATAAGGTCCTCCGCATTCCACTTCGCAGGTACGCACGCACGAGTATTTTGTCTATTATTCTATTGCTTTCCTGCTCTCCCACCGGAGACTGACTTGACCATTGGAGGACTTTACCGGGGATTTTTTTCGACGGGTTGCTAACAGCCACTTCCTTACAGGTCGGAGACAGCATCAACAGTACTCGGATCTACTTCGTATTTGGGAGTCCGCCTCACTCTACGACGGGATCATAATCTATCATCTTATATGTAATATATCCCTTATTCATTCTTGGTTTGGTGGAGCCAAAATCTTCTTTAGAAATATGCATTTTATCTTTGATGATGCAAAAACAAAAATGTACATTTATCTTTGACGATGCTCAAACAAAAATAAGGAATAGCTTTTTTTTTAAATTTTTTTCCCCCCACAAAATAAAATCCGAGATGCT
This sequence comes from Boesenbergia rotunda, assembly GCA_024364735.1. Classification (NCBI taxonomy): domain Eukaryota; kingdom Viridiplantae; phylum Streptophyta; class Magnoliopsida; order Zingiberales; family Zingiberaceae; genus Boesenbergia; species Boesenbergia rotunda. Next base: position 30,865 of record JAGFNQ010003473.1, read on the forward strand.
TCAACTGTTACCAGGACAGGTCGTTGATAACGGTTTGAGCGATGTATGAGTTGACGCTTGCTGTATGTTTAATTAACCAAGCGGCGCGCACACCCACTAGTTGCTTCTGGGGCACGCCTCTTCTTCCGTCTGTCGCAGATAATTGAGAGCCCGCCACTCTCTTTCCTTTCCCACAATCCCGATAAAGCCGGTCCACTAAACCCGCGCCCAAAATTTCAGTCTTAGGCCATTGTTCGGCGCCAAAATTCAATTTCCCACGGACTCTTCCGCTGCAAGATTCCCCAATCCCAAACCCTAATTCCATTGTATTTATACCCGTGATCGACCAACTGCTCTCATCGCATCCTCTTCGGCAGCAGCAGCGCAATCCACTTCCTCTGCTCGTGCGCTTCCTCCTTCCCCGTACGCCATCCAACTGTTCGACGGAATTCCCAAGATGTACGTGGTGAAGCGGGACAGGCGCCACGAGGCTGTCCACTTTGACAAGATCACGGCGCGGTTGAAGAAGCTCAGTTACGGGCTCAGCCAGGAGCACTGCGACCCCGTGCTGGTCGCTCAGAAGGTCTGCGCCGGCGTTTACAAGGGAGTTACCACCAGCCAGCTCGACGAGCTCGCTGCCGAGACTGCCGCTGCCATGACCGCCAACCACCCTGATTATGCATCGGTACTCTCCGTCCTATCCGATGCTTTCTGATCGGTGTCTATCATATTCGTTTTGGTTGCGAGGTGCCATTGATTTTTCTTTCTTTTGTAGCTTGCTGCCAGGATCGCTGTTTCTAATTTGCACAAGAACACGAAAAAGTCGTTCTCTGAAACGTTAGTGCTCTGGCACTCACAATTTGTTTGATTTCGTTTTTTTTTCATGACTTTCTGAATCGTGGTTATGGATTTAGGGTAAAGCTGATGCATAGTCACATCAACGAAAGATCTGGCCAGGAGGCCCCTTTGATTGCTGACGATATATATGAGATTATCATGAATGTAAGCTTTGTGCTACCTGCTGCTTTACTTGCTCATATCTCCATCTTATCAGTGTTTTACCTTTTCTTTACCACTTTTTGAATTTTTCTTGAAAAATAATTAACGAGGTTTTTTTAACCTCGGGCGATCGGCCCGACACCACGGAAGCTTCTCACCGGCCGCCTAGGTAAATCGGGAAGCGCTCGCGGTGGACGGTTTAGAATCCCAGCATCCCAAGGTTCGTGCCCCATTTAGAGGAAAAATTTCTGCAAATTCGTCATAGTTGAGGATCGAACCGCGGATGTCTGGGATAGCGATTAGTCGTCCTACCGTTGCACCATAGTCCTGGGGGCCAAAAAAATAATGATTAGTGAGGTTTTAATTTGATCACTTTTTGTATTTTTCTTGAGCTCCGATATGAGTTTGATATCAAACTGTAATTTTAATTTGATCCCTTTTCTTTAAAGAAAATGTTTTGTGAAGGTGCTTGGTTGTTTAATTCCTCGGATTGAAAATTTCAGAATGCTGCTCGCTTGGACAGTGAGATAATATATGATCGAGACTTTGATTATGATTATTTTGGCTTCAAAACTCTAGAGAGGTCATATCTCTTGAAAGTCTCTGGAAAGGTAGTTGAGAGGCCACAACACATGTTAATGAGAGTTGCCGTTGGAATCCACAAAGATGACATTGAATCTGCCATCAGAACATACCATTTGATGTCTCAGCGGTGGTTCACTCATGCTTCTCCCACTCTGTTTAATGCAGGCACACCTAGGCCTCAGGTATCAACTACAGTTTTTGGTAATTATTGGCTGAATTGCATATGCTTGTTCTTGGTTTGCTTATTCAATCAGTCTGTTTTGCCAGTTAAGTAGCTGCTTTCTGATATGCATGAAGGAAGATAGCATTGAAGGCATTTATGATACTCTCAAGGAGTGTGCAATAATAAGTAAATCAGCTGGAGGAATTGGTGTTTCTGTTCACAACATACGTGCAACTGGTAGTTATATTCGTGGAACAAATGGAGCATCCAATGGCATTGTTCCAATGCTGAGGGTGTTCAATGATACTGCTCGTTATGTTGATCAGGGGGGAGGCAAGAGAAAGGGTAATTTGGTTACTCTTCATTAACTGCGATTTCATATGTCTACATTCAAATCATAATATGTCATTCTTGATTTTAAATATGTTAGGTGCATTTGCTATTTATTTGGAACCTTGGCATGCAGACATATATGAGTTCCTTGAGCTTAGAAAGAACCACGGGAAGGTATGCTTTCCTAAAATATTTACCATTTTTTCTGGAAAACTATTCAAATTGGTTGCTGTTGGTTTGGTTTCATGTCCAGTTATTCTAAGGTCAATTTATGAGTTATTGTTATGGTTAAGATGTCAGCTTTTCATCCTTTAAAGTATCATTCTCATATTGTCTTGATGAAGCAGACACACATGCCTATTGTGCTGCAAATAGTTAAATAAAACGGTCATCCCTTGTTTTCTGAAACAATGTTTTTTGCTATATTCCTCAATTCCGCAGGAAGAGCATAGAGCTAGGGATCTATTTTTTGCCTTGTGGATTCCTGATCTCTTCATGGAAAGAGTTCAGAGTAATGGCCAATGGTCTTTGTTTTGTCCTAATGAATCCCCAGGACTTGCTGATTGTTGGGGTGCAGAATTTGAGAAACTCTACCTAAAATATGAGAGTGAGGTAAGTTTGTCTAGTAAGTTTCAAATTCTTGTATATTTGAATTAATATCTCAGATTGCTTCTTCCTATGAGTTTAGGGGAAGGCCAAGAAGGTTGTTGCAGCTCAGAACCTTTGGTTTGAGGTCCTTAAATCTCAGATTGAAACTGGAACACCTTATATGCTTTTCAAGGTACTGACTTCAACTACAATTTACTAAGCTATTGTAAAAGAAATTTCTAAATATTGTCTTTACCATATAGGATTCTTGCAATAGAAAAAGCAATCAACAAAATCTTGGCACTATCAAATCTTCCAATCTATGCACTGAGATCATTGAGTTCACCAGTCCTACTGAATCAGCTGTGTGCAACTTGGCATCTATTGCTTTACCACGATTTGTCAGGGAGAAGGTGTGTTATCATTGATCTTTGTTTATATTTTGTGTGAATAGCTACCAAGTTAGCTCTCTGATTTTGCTACTGACTTGTTGCTTTCTTTTTATGATTTCCGTTCAGGGAGTTCCATTAGAGTCACATCCATCCAGGTTGGTCGGCAGCAGTGGCTCCTCAAATAGATATTTTGATTTTGAGAAGCTTGGAGAGGTAATACTTGACGAGCCTAATTCATGAAATACAGATTAGATCAACTTAAGATATTTACTAACACAAATTTTTGCTTGATTTTATAGGTTACAGCAATAATAACAGCAAACCTCAACAAAATAATTGATGTGAACTACTATCCAGTTGAAACTGCAAGAAGATCAAACTTGCTACATAGACCAATAGGAATTGGTGTTCAGGGTTTGGCAGACACTTTCATCTTACTCGGCATGCCTTTTGATTCTACTGAGGTAGCTGCCTAAATGGAATCATTTCAACAGTTATCTTTATTGCTATAGTAATTTTTTTTTATAATCCGCTTTGTCCATAGGCTCAGCAGCTTAACAAGGATATATTTGAAACCATATACTATCACTCTCTGAAAGCTTCTTCTGAAATTGCTATTATCGATGGTCCTTATGAAACATACCAAGGAAGTCCTATTAGCAAGGTTTGAATTTGCTTATTTTTGTTATTAGTTTTTAGTACTAACTTTATTTCTAGGCTTTAGTATCTTATCAGTTAGCACTGCCCCTACAATTTTTCTCAAGTTAATATTTCCTTTTTGTTTCTTAGGGAATCATCCAACCTGACATGTGGAATGTTACACCTTCCAATCGATGGGATTGGTCTGCACTACGTGAGATGATAGTCAAGCATGGTGTCAGGAACTCACTCCTCGTTGCTCCTATGCCTACTGCATCAACTAGCCAGATTCTTGGAAATAATGAATGTTTTGAGCCATATACATCGAACATTTATACTCGCAGAGTTTTAAGGTATGTCTTATAATCATGTTCTTCCATGAGCATTGTTCAAGCCTTTCATGACCAATTTACATATTTCAGTGGGGAATTTGTGGTGGTGAACAAACATCTCCTACATGACTTGACTGAGATGGGTTTGTGGTCACCTACACTCAAGAACAAGATAATTCATGAGAATGGTTCTGTCGCTAAGATCCCTGAAATTCCAGAAAATTCAAGAGCAATTTACAAGTGAGATCACTCAATCAAATCACGTTTTCTCATTTTCTAAACTCTTTTTTTCTTATTGCTAATGAGACATTCATGATACTAGAACTGTCTGGGAAATCAAGCAAAGAACTCTAGTTGACATGGCCGTCGATCGTGGGTGCTACATTGATCAGAGCCAGAGCCTAAACATCCACATAGAACAGCCAAATTTCGGAAAGCTAACATCGTTGCACTTCTATGCTTGGTCTAAGGTCTGGCAGCTTCTGATTCTTAGCTAGTAATCTTCAATTGGTTATCTAAAAACGATGCTTCTATCTTCCAACTCAAATTGCATTGACATCATGTTATTGATCCTTCCGAATGTAGGGCTTGAAAACTGGAATGTATTACCTGCGAACTCGAGCCGCTGCCGATGCAATCAAATTCACTGTAGACACGTCCTCACTTCAGGTTAATTTGAATTTCAGAATTGCTGTTTTACGATCCACAACACTCTATTTATATGTTTGGTATCAATTTCAATATGCTGGACGCAGAAAACTACGGCAGTGGAGAACGGTGATGTAGAAGCCAAAATGGCACAAGTTGTCTGCTCCTTGGAGAACAGGGAAGAGTGCATGTCCTGTGGAAGTTAATCCCGTGTAATGTCAGTGGCAGACCTCAAAGACATGAATACATGGATGTTCCATCTGCTGATTAGAGTTGCTTCGGCCTCGATTTAGGCTGTATCCTATCCTAAACGAATATGAAAGCATGGTTACATGGTAGTCTATTATTTGTGATTAGATTAAGCTAATGACTGTAATTTGCAGATATGGTTGAGTTTGTGAAAAAATGATCGTTAGTTTTTATAATCTGAGTCATCGTTTATCGTTGGAATTTTATCAAATTATGCTTCTTATCATTGATGATTTGGACAAGGGCGTATCTAATATTCACGATCAATTTCACAGGGATACATTAAATATATATAGAACTAAACATTAACGTTTTGAAAATTAGACGGGACTGACTGATTGGATCGGTTGAACCGGGAATCGATTAGATTTTTGATTCGAGTTGATTCTGAATATCAATTGCTTAAGAATCGGGTGTGAATTATTCTGAACCGGTTGGGAACCGGGCAAATCGGAAAAACTGGACAAATTAGCTTGATTTATTTTATTTTTGATTTTTTTTCCCTTTTATAGTTTTTTTATTGGAAAATAAAAATTAAAAAATAAAATGTTAAAATTCTAATTTGCTTTCATATTAAAATCCTAAACAAATAAATTTGCTGTTTGTTTGAACCCAATAGTTTTAAACTTTAACTTTTTTTGAAATTAATTTTTTTTTAAAGAATATCGTGTTCAATTCTTGATAAAACTTATCACATACTAGATCTAGTTGATCCAATTTTGAAAAAAAAATCTCGATTATATCCCGATTGAACCTCGGTTAAATAGATTGAATCTCTAAATCCTTGCCTCGACGTATTTGATATCCGATTCAATTTTCGAAACCTTGCTAAACATGTAGCATGCACACGGAGCACTATACAAACAAACAACGTCGAGATCGAAAAAGGCACAACGCAATTCAAACTACACGTCGCGCTTAACCGATGAACTATACCCAGTGATATCGTCGTAGTACTTGGACCCCAGCATAATTCCTCCGTACTTCTTCGAGCCTTTAATCTTCGGCAACACCTGGGACGTTAGATCGTCGGGCGGGATGAACCCGCTGCCGGCGGCCTCAGGGGAGACCGGAAGGCCCAGGAAAACCTTGGTCGCCTGGATCGAAACCCACTGCTTCCATGCGGCAAGCACTACAAAAATAACCAGTAATAGCGACGGACGGATTCCGTCGCTAAACACTAATAGCGACGGATTAGCGATGAAGTTGGAGCCATCGGCTGAAATGCCGTCGCAGAGCTATAGTAGCGACGGATATTTTTTCTCCGTCGTAACATAGCGACGGACATTTTTCCCGCTCCGTCGCTACATTAGCGACGGACATATAATCCCGTCGCAAACACCGAGAACACGGGGTGGCGCAGCCGGGGAAATAGTAATGACGGATAGTCAAATATCCGTTGCAAATCATTCGGGGTAGCGACGGACATGGTCAAAGTCTGTCGCTAATGTATCGTAATAGCGACGGATTCAGTCAAAATCCGTCGCTAAACGATCGTAACAGCGACGGAAAAGTCAATAATCCGTCACTATTTACGACGGTTTTTTAAAAATGTCCGTCGCTAAACCTGGGAAATTTTGCCAGCCATAATTTATTTCTTCCAATTCCCATATATATATCAATAACATATACAAATATCCAAACAAATATCAAACAGAAATATATATTTCAACATCTAAACATTCACAACAATCCAAACTTACATTTCCAATCCAATCCAATCCAATACATTCACAACATCCAAACTTACATTTTCAAACCAATACATTCACAACATCTAAACTTTTATTATGAATCCACTATTCAATCCAAAGTTTAATTTCCAAACGTATACAGTCCTAACTTTGAAACAAGAGTAAACTTATACCAATAAAAAAAGTAACATATGTCAAAGTAAATAAAAAAAACTATATACATCAAAAATGAGAGTTTAGTAGAGAATCATTACATACATGAATATCAGAGTGAATAATGGATGGAAAGGAAAAATATTCCTGCACAATAGAAGATAAAACAATAAGAAAGCAATCCAATAAAAAAAGAAATATGAATTGATACCAATAAGAAATAACAAATAAAGTAAGCATATGTAAATAATCAAACATTATATAAATAATGAATCAATTATTCTAAGTAATCAAAGAATTAATCAACAAATTAATCTAATTATTCAAGCAGTTAATCTAACATTAATCAAACAAGATCTAATTAATAAATCAATTAATCTTATTAAACAAACAATTAATCATCTAATTATTCTAATTAACCAAACAATTAACCTAAAATAAATCAAACATTTGATCAATTAATTACACAATTTATAATTTAACAAAGGAAATTATTATCTAAAATAATTAAATGATAATTTAACTAATTAAAATACTAGTTAATTATTGAATTAATCAAATTAATTGAATTAATCTAATTATTTCAATTAATTACACCTAAAACCCTAATTAAACCCATTAATGGGTGTCGGCCGCAGCAGGGGCCGTCGGCCGCAGGAGCCGTCGGCCGGCCGCAGGAGCCGTCGGCCGGCCGCAGCAGGCGGCGCGCGGCCGCAGCAGGCGGCGCGCGGCCGCAGCAGGTGGCGCCCGACCGCAATGGCCCGTGACCGACAGCAGGCGGCGCTTGCAAATGTGAGGTCGCGCCTAGCCGCGCGAGGTCGTCAGAGGACGGGCGCGGCCGCGGGAGTGCCAAGAGCCGTGGCTGCCCGGAGAAGACAACGGCGCCGCATTAGCACAAACAAACGGAGTTGATACGACAAATGGAGCTTAGCTAGCATACCTGGGATCGGAGGAGGGTTTCGCCGGAGGAGAATCGACGGAGAATCGCCGAAGGAGAATCAGTGGGAAATCGACCGTCGCTAGGGTTCGCGTGGCCGCGGGGGAAGGGGGCCGTCGCCCTTTTTAAGAAATATTGCGACGGATTAACTTGTCCGTCGCTGATTAGCGACGGCGTTGACCAATCCCGTCGCTATATTAAGGCGGTTTGACCCGTCGCTTACAACTAGCGACGGATAATTTATATTATCCGTCGCAATAGCGACGGACGTTGACCCTGTCCGTCGCTATATTTAGGATTTTGACTTGCCGCGCAACTTTGGCGACGGATACTATATATCTGTCGCCACTTGCGACGGACTATTAAAAAAGTCCGTCGCTATTGCTTGATATTTTTGTAGTGAAGGCGGGTTGTTGTAGAATTGCACCCAAACGAAGTAGAAGAGGCCGGTTTTGAGGGCGCCCCCAAGCGAGGAGTCGTGGAAGGGGCATTGAGGGGCGGCGCTCAGGTACACTCGCTTCCCCTCTTTGCTATAGTTCTTGAGATATCTACGATTCCGTAAGAAATCGATCATGGAGACGAATGCAGATTGAGCTTTTTTAAAAAAAATGAATTTTATGAGAGATTTGATTTGATACCCGGCGAGGAGACCCCAGTATTGGCCGCCGCCGCTCTCGATGTCGAAGTCGACGCCGTCCGAAGCCGCTCCCCAAGCGGCCGGGGGGAGGAGGAGCCGCCTGGAAAGTTGTCCCAGATGTAGGCGGCGACTTCCCTGGCGTCGTCTGCGGAGGAGAGACCGTAGCTCCCGAAGCCGCCACCGATGGAGAGAAGCACCTTGACGCCGAGGCGTTGGCACTTGATGTTGTCGGCGCTGAGGCCGGTGCATCCGTGGGAAAAGGGATCACAGTGGCCGGCGAGATTGAGAATGGGCGTCCGGCCGTTGCCGAAGGAAGATAGGAAGGCAAGGTTAACAAAGCGGTAGTTGCCGGAGGAGCAGGTGGCGGCGAGGGTGCCTTCGTTGCCGTTCTGGCCCCAGTAGATGGCGATGCTGCCGGCGTCCGACCTGGAGAGGGTGGCGAAGAAGACGAAGACAGAAAGATTTAGCGGCATGATTGGTAATGATCCATTTGGAGGGGATATTTTGATAAACCTTTCTTTTGGGGAAATTCTAATAATAAAACAAGAATTACTAGGGCAGAAAAAAAAACCTTTCTTTTGGTTGGTAAAAAGATGATTCTGAAGCAACGGAGCATTTTGCATTTTTTTTGAAAAAAAAACATTGAATTAATTTCTTAAATGAATCGTTTTTATAATAAGAGGTGATGATAAGAAATGCAAGAGGAGGAGATTATAAAAACGAAGGTTAGCTACCTGATTTCTGGAATGAAATGCTGCAAGGAGTCGAGTTAATTTAAAATCATCATCATTGGATAGGAATAAAGTGCATTTGTTCTGTTTTTACGGTCAAAAACGTCTTCATCTAAATTAAAAAAAAAAGTATATCAGCTGAGAGATGTATTCATCAGCTCAAAAATCACTAGCAGAAGTCCTGAGTACAAACGAGTCATTCCATGGAATTTGGAAGTCCAAAACTGTGTTGAAGACACCACCTGTTGGCTGTTGATCAGTTGCAAATTTGTACGAAGACACCATGGAATTTGAAGTCAAAAACTTTGTTGAAGACACCACCTGTTGATTGCTTAATCTATCGCAATGATGAAGAAGCCAACTGAAATATACATGAGGAAAACAGGATACAGAGCTAAAGCTTTTCTTCTCGGATTAACAGCTGCGCTCATGAAGGGATATGCTGCCCATGAACTCCATGACAAAGTTATTGAGACCACAATTATTTTGATCATGATGTTATGTTTCAGCAGACAGATTAGAGCTCCGACATCCAAAGGAAAGAGACAGTAGCCAAGAAGACTCAAACTCTGAAAGAAGATGATTTGTCCACCCTGTTAGTAAACATGAAACAAATTAGTAAATGGTCGTGAAGCTTATGCCACAAATGAGGTGGATATGATACTGAGTTATTTACCAGAAGCAAAACATTCAGTGTCAGTATTACAGCACCAGCAGCAAGGACAGCAAATGCAACAGCAAAGACTTGGGACTATGATGAGAAAAAGAAAAGAGAAAATAAGGTAAGCCCATGGGAAAATGGAATGCCATTTAAGAGAAATCATCCACTAAGAGCTCCATGCTTGATATATTTCTCTCAAATTTGAAAATTAAAAATAAAGGTATTTGGCAAACAAGGGTGGTATCTTTATGATAATACATGAAAATTTCTTGTTTAACGTGATTAACAACAAAATACTTGAAGGAAACAAAAAACATCCGATATTGTTTTTTCTGCTAAATGCAAACAAAATCAGCAGTGACTCCTTCAATTGTCAACACCGCCTAAATTAGTAGCAAGACAAGAGTACTTAGTGAAGTCTTGATAGCATCTGCCAATCAATACAAACCTAAAGTCTTACTGGTGCCTATTTCTAAAAGGTCATGCTTGTAAATCTAAATGGCAGTTGGATAATACAATGATTTTAAGCTTTGACATATGCTTTCATATTGATCCTGCATTGCAACTGCACTTGCTGAATACATGTTACAGAATACTGGTGTTTCAAAGGGATTCTTTGAATTTTGAGATAGAAAACAGCTTATCATAGTGCAACTAATTTATTACTAGACTGCTGGAAGTTGAAAACCACCAACGACTAAACTAAGCTTATGAATAAATAAAGTATCCAAAATGCTAAAAATCCTTGTTACATATTGCACCGTAAGGCTTGTCAAGCAACATGATATATGACAAACCTGACTTTATACATGAATACCACTACTATTAATAAAAAATGAAAATCATTATATATTCTTTCTTATATTTTGTGAAACTATGTTACTGCCTTTTGGCATTGTTGATAGTGGCAGGTCAAGCAAATCCTAGCATTGATTGATTGAACTAATCAAATGAAACAAGCTGTTTATCAAAGTCATATGAATATATTTTACGTCTCAGAATATACTAGTTCCCCAACCTCCTGGTTCAAATAGTACTTATCTACTGTGTTCAGAACTTAACAATACAAAAGAACCAAATTTTTATAGAATGGTGAGGATTTCTTAGCTCATGTCAGTGTGCAAAAAGTTCGAGCAATCTTTTTTAATTTCCTGCACTGAATACTTTTCTAGGAAAAATGTGTTCCGCAATGAAGATGAGAATAATGCACTCTACATCACATGAAAAGATTTAGGTCATTTAGTTACCAGTTTGTTTCCGAGGGAATTAAATTTTGCCAGTGAACTTCATTGCGTAAATACTTAAACTCTAAGATCTATCAACACCATTTGACATTGATTATTCATATTGTTCCAATCAAAAGAAAGTAAACATCAACATCTTCCATATGACAATGTTCAATTGAAAGAGGAACCTCATCGATTAGTCTCAAAAGGGATACGAAGATCCATCATTTTTTACCTTCTTCACGGACGCCGACCAAGAGAGCACGAGCCCGAGGAAGATGATGAAGAAGAATGGCCCCCAAAGATCCCAATCCCTCAGCGCCTTTCCGGGATCCTCTCTGAAAGGGTTGGGGAACACCACCAACTTCAGATTGCTCACGATCCGCGTCAGATCCCGCTTCACCGTGTCCCACACGGGCTCCGTGAGGGTGTCAGGCGGCGACCCGAATCCCTCGGAGGAGAAACCCCCGCCGGATCGGTAAACAGGGGAGGAGGAGGGGAGCGGCGGAGGCGGCGGAGGCGAGGAGAACATGGCGGTCGGCACCTTCTGGTAGGCGGAAGGTGGATGGGGGCCAGAGGGGATGAAGGAGTGGGAGACGGGGATGGAGGCGCGGGGAGGGCTAGGGGGTCGGGCAGGGAGGACGGTGGCGGAGAGGGAGCCGGAGTTGATGAGGTCCTCGATCTCGTCGATGTCGGACTGGGCGGAAGAGTGGTGGAGGGGTATGGTATCGCCGTGCGTCATCGTCGCTGGGAGAAGCCGGCGATCGCCCGAGGAAGACGCAGAGAGCGAGAGAGAGAGAGAGAGAGAAGGAGAAGAATTTGACGGGGAATTGGTACTTATATACAACGGAGTCACGAGACGAGGAGGTTGTTGTTAGCCCAACCTCCATTCAATATGCTCCAAAGAGACCAGTTATGTTCAGAAGATATGTATGTCTCAGAGGTGTGGTGCAGCGACGATTAATTATTATTTTAGATATTTATAATTTTATTTTTAATTATGATATATTTTATAATTGACAAATCTTGCATCAAAATTGATAAATCTTGTTCATCCATCTTGAAAGATTATGTGCCTCTTGAATGATTTAATTTGAACCATTGCTTTCAAAAGAGGCATTTAAATGAAGAGGTCAGTGTTTCTTGGGAAGGGATGCAATCTATATCATCTAATTCAAGATGAATGAATGAGATCTAATGAAACCAAGAAGTTCTTATACCCCTTCATTTAGTATAAATAAGATCCTTCAAAATCTCATTTCACTTACTAATTTCATTCGATTACTAACCAAAGCAAGTATTGCATTTTATATATGTGGAGAGTTCGAGTAGCCTTTTTAGTTCGGAGATCTTGCGATTTGCAATGTTACTATCGCAAGATAAAGTCATTACATTTTGGGAGACGATTGCTGTGTTCTGTGAGTACCATATGCAGGGCAAATTCGTCTTAAAGAGATAGAGTCCAACTCTAGTCTTGACTTCGCCAAAGCGGTGTATATCGTCGATCTGATTGCGCTCAAATTGCACTACCAAGAGAACCAACAAATTTAAGTTGGAATTTTTTCAGTGCAATCTTGATGGATTTATCATCAATGGAACTTGTTCCACTTACGCATGGTGAGAAACGGGAAAAGTTTGCAGGTACCGATTTCAAGCGGTGGTAGCAAAAATATGATGTTTTATCTAACTACGTTGAACCTTATGAGGTTCTTATGTGAAGATGTCCCCTCCATATCTCAAAGCGAGATTGATAAAGGATAGAGGGCGAATATGATGCTTGGGGATATAATGATTTCTTATGTCAAAATTATGTCCTCAAAGTTTTGGACAACATGCTATACAACATGTATAGTCCAATGTCAACTGCAAAAGAGTTATAAGAATCTCTCAAAAGGAAGTACAAAATAGAAGATGTCGGACTGAAGAAATTTATCATTGACAAATACTTAGACTTCAAAATAATTGATTTTAAAATCGTGACAACTCAAGTCCAAGAGTTGCAGTTAATCCTATGTAATCTGCATGCCAAAGGCATGATAATGAATGAGTCTCTTCAAGTTGCTGTGATAATAGAGAAATTCCCACCTTCGTAGATGGATTTAAAAAATTATCTAAAGCATAAACAAAATGAGATGAGACTTGAGGATCTTATTGAAGAAGATTGCAGGTTGAAGAAGACAATTGCAAGCAATCAGAATCAACAAAAATGCCTATATTTGCAATGGTAATATGAAGGAACCAAACACCGACAAGAAGCGAAAGTATCCCGGCAAAGGGCAGAGCCAAGGGAGGGCCAAAAGTTCCAAGGAGCATGCCACAACTATGATAAACCATATCACAATGTCAAAGACTGTTGACGTTCAAAGAAAGTCACTCAGTGCACATGATTGAAGATAAGTCAATGCTAATAGACTTGTCAGAATTAGACCTGACTGCCATTATATTTGAAGCCAACTTGGTGGACAATCTAGGCAGTGGTGGGTAAATACTTGTGCCACACAACACATTGCTCTAACAAGACTCAGTTTTCAACTTATACCCCTATTAATTGGAGAAAACTAATCATGGACAATTCTGTAACTTCCAACATTATTGGTCTTGGCAAGGTGGTACTATAGATGAAATCAGGCATGGAAGTGACACTAATTGATGTGCTTCATATTCCTGACATTCGGAAGAATTTAGTGTCAGGGTCAAATGTTATCAATGTTGGTTTTAAGCTAGTGTTTGAATCAAATACATATGTATTTATAAAAATGGTCAATTCATAAGTAGAGGATTTATGGAGAACGATTTATTCAAGACGAATGTAATGACTGTACATCGTGAATTCAATGACAATAAAATGATAAATTCTGCTTATTTGGTTGACTGCTTTAATTTATGACATGTTAGATTTGGACATGTTAATTACAACACTTTGTGATGACTTGTGAATTTAACTTTATTTGTCCGCGCTTAGATTGCACCACCAAGAGAACCAACAATTTCAAAGTTAACAATTCCCCCCCCCCTTCCCAAAATTAACATCTAATTTTTTGCATGATCGACAATGACCGACCTGGCCTTCTCTCCGAGGTCTTTGATGTGCTTGATGACCTTCAACGACGTGCTCTCCGAGGAGTCAGTGGCAAACGCGTAGCGCCTCCGTCGGGTCGAGTTACGCTTCGACAAGTCCTCGAGGGCGACCTCGACGATGCCCTAGCTAGGTGTAACGGTGGCCATCTCCTCTACAACAATCTCCAACGTTGGCTGCCGTCTGCACTAGCTGTTCCTCGCTGACACTGACAATGAGCACGACTCTCTGGTCGCGACCGTTGTCGTGTTCCACAGCGCCGTCGACACCACTCACCAAGCTAAGTCTTTTCACTTTCTAAATTCTTAAATCAAGATGAAAATTTTAAAACTTGAATTAAACAATATTAATTATATATTTTATTTTTTATAATCTTGATTATATAATTATTTAATAATTACATAATCTAAATTATGCACAATAACTTAATCAAACGCATGCTTATTTATTTTTTAGTCCTTTCAACATGTTTACCTTATTTTAATTAAAAAAAGTAGAAAATAAAAGCCTTCTTCTTGTCTAATTTATTTTTAAGATAATCATAGTTATTTCGTTTGATTCCATATATTATTCTGGAAGCAATCGACGTCGACGACCAGTCACCAGAGTTCATCCCACGCGGACGCTGACACTAGAGGAAGAACTCACACCCTACGAGATTAACACGAGCGTTAGGGGAACACGCCGGAGATTGTCCGGCGGAGCCCACTCCGACGCTCAAGTCAGTGTCTCATCCAGGTGATGAAGAGAAGGCGAAAGGAAAGAGTAGATATACGTGAAGTAGAAAAAGCATAACCCCCTTACCAGAGGAGTTGGAGTACCTTTTGATAGATCGTTTTTGGCGTGCTAGAGGGGGGGTGAATAACACTTTTTCGGAATGGATCTCTATAGAATGGTCAGCGCAGCGAAAATAATATGCAAAGGAAATTAAGACAATGCTAACAACGATATTTTTACTTGATATCCATCCAGATGGATGACTAATCCAAGGATCCACGTCGCGAGAACCACTTTCACTATGGAAAACTCTCCTTCAGGTGGAGAAACTTTTACAACGGTGATCTTCCTCTTTACAGAATGAAGTAGAATGTGAGAGGAAGTAGAAAACACTCTTCAGACGAGCAGCACTTCGACACTGTACCGAACCGTACCGCTCACGTGCAAAAAGGTGCTCCTTTTATAGGTGAATAGGACAGACTCGCAGTCTGTCCAACCCCGCACCAGTCGACTGCCCCAAGGGCAGTCGACTGTTCTAGCATTAATTGCTAGCCAACGGCTAGTTTTTGGGGTATACCAGTCGACTGCCCCAAGGGCAGTCGACTGGTCCGAGGCCGAAAACTCTCTGTGAGTTTTGGCAGTCGACTGCCCCTGGGCAGTCGACTGCCTTGCCTCTCAGCTTAGTCCCAAGTTTAGTTCCAGCCCTCCGGACCTTCTCCTTTACGTATGCCTTCAGGTCTGCTCCCTTGGCTTGCCTCTTGAAGTCCTCTTCCTCTGACTATTGTCCCTCGGATGCGCATGCAAGCCTTCCCTTGGCTTGCCTCCATGCCACCCTTCACGTGTGCCCTTGAAGTCTACTTCCTGGTTTGCCCTTGGAGCTCTCCTCCCTCGGCTCTCGTCCCTCGGATATGTCCACCACGTGTGAATCTCCAAGTCCTGCAAACTCAATCACACACATCAAATACAACATAACACTCTAACCTTAAACATATTCACATACACACATCAAAACCATGATCTTCCAATCATTTAAGGGTCGATTGCCTCAACACCTTTTATACCTGCGGCGGCTGTTTCATGAGTCTCCATGATCTTTGCCACGTCCCCCCGATTGTCGGTTACAGGATAACCTTTGCAATGGTTCGTGTCGTCATTAAGTTCGGACCGTTGCGATAATTATGGGTCATGATGACTCTATGATAAGGTGTGATGGTTATCCGCAGACCCGAAGAAAGGGGGACCGTTACTTGAGGCCGAATGCTTCTTGGGCTCCGCTTCCCCGAGGTGATCTCGGGGTCTTCTGGCCCGAGGGTCCCGGGCATTCCGCTCTGCCGAGGTGGTCTCGGGGACCTATTCCCGAGGTGATCTTGGGAGTGCGTACTATGATTTGAACTCCGGGGTGTGTCTACCTGCGGGGGGTCCCGGGGGATACCCTTCCCTAGAGGGTCTCGGGATCTCCGGAAAGAGAGTTGTTCAGACTCGCTATATCTTGATACATCGCTTCTTCAGTCCACGTGTCAGCCACGGGGTACTCAACCCCATCACAAGTCCCTCCCTTCAAGTCTGATCGAAGGAAGTGTGTCCGACTGATTAGACTAGTGTTGTGATGAAGAAACTGTATCCAGGTGACCCCTATATCTTTTACTACTTCACTGGAGGCCATCCGGGTCCAAGGAATCAGACTAGGCACCCCGGGACCCCGGGTCATCCTTTGAATGCGTCCCGCATTTCCCCGGACTTCGAGGCGATGCCCTGACGGCTGCCCCAGGCCTTCTAAGGGCGTGTGGGGTCTCTTAATGGTGACAAGGTAGTCTAGCGAATATGGCCTTACCACGTGCCCTATCCTTCTTTGTGCGGTGATCTCCCGCTGATACGTGCCGTGGGCCATACGAAGTGACGACAGTAAAGGATAGGGGCTCCTCGGGATGTCTAATCAGTGTTGCTGACGTGCTGCCCTCTTATTGTTCATAGGTGGGTGACGTCTCCCTATAAAAGCGGGTGCAACGACACCCTTCTGCCTCCTTGCCCTATCTGTTTTCGAACGCCTTGCTCCCCTGCCGCTTGCCTCGCTGCAGCGCCCCTTCTCTGAGTGTAAGTCCCCTTTTGTTTTCCCCTTTCCTCAACCCCCATGGGTCCAGTAGAGAAGAAGAAGAAGACCCAAGGCGACGACAAAGGTTCCTTGGAAGGGCTAGTTTACCATCCGGAGTGGTATGATACCATCTCCTCTAGGGTTAGGTTAGAATCTCTTCAGGCCGCCTGCCGGAGATATAGTATCCCAAAGGGCTGGGAGATGAGAGTTTCGACCTTAGGCCAATCACCCGTAGAGACTCCTGCGGGGTTTTTCACTTTCTTCTTAGGGCAGGTAGAATTAGGGTTTCATTTCCCTATCCCTCCCTTTTTCATGAATGTCGCCAAATACTTCGGTATCCCTCTCCACCAAATGGCTCCAAACACCTTTGCCCAGATGGGCGGGGCGTTTGTCCTTTTTAAACTTTTCGACATCCCTCTGACTCCCCGATTTTTCTATTTTCTCTTTGTTCTGGTTGGCTCACGAGGGGCATTTGCCTTTACTGCCCGTGCCGGTCACCGATTCTTGGGGGGCCTTCCTTCCTCCCACAAGGGATGAAAGGAACTATTCTTCTATATCCAACTCCCTGAGCGTCCTTTCAGTCCTATCCACTGGACAGAGAGTCTATCGCCTATCCTAGACCTCAGTGACTTCCAGAAGGACGTGGGATACCAGAGGGCTAGGGGTATCCTGACAGGGATGGACTTTCACGGCCTCCAGCTGGTGCAATGCGAGGAGCTCCTTTATCGGGCCGATCTTAGACTGAAAGTCACGAGCCTTAGCTCCAGTCTTCGTAAGTTACCCTTTGGCTGGTATGTTTCCTTGTTAATTTTAACTGATGCCCTTTTGTCTCTATTCTACAGACGACGTTATGATTTCCCAAGCTATCAACCGGCTCCTGAAGTCGGAACAGGCCAACGAGCAGGCGCTGGTTCCCGCTTCTGTTTCTCCTGCTCCCGTGGGCATCTCGGCCGATGGCTGTGAGGAATTGGTTGAGCCCTCAGAGGACCAAGAGACCCCGGAGGCTCCACAGGATCTCGAAGCAGCAGAACTGCCTACTGACCTCGAGGGGGGTTCTCCTTCGTCTCCCCTCGAGGCAACAGAGGGAGAGGTTGCGCCCCCTCCTCTTGCCGAGCAACCAGTGCCTCGGGGTATTGAGACGAAACGGCGGAAGCGGCTGGCCCCGAAGTCTCGCCCCCTGAAGAGGTTGAAAAAGGGCCTAGCCTCAGAGCTTCCGCCCTCCATTGATGAAGAGGACACGGTGCCTCTGTCCCAGAGGGTTTGGAGAGAACCATCTTCTCCCGCTGCGGTCATCACCGTTCCCATCGCCATCACTCAACAGCTCCGACCGACCCATCTGTCGCTCAGCGGGGCAAGGAGGTGTCGTTTGATGTGCCTAGCTCTCGTCGGAAGACCCCTGCAGTGAAGAAAATGGCGACAAAGGGATCACAATCCATCCAAATAAAGGGAACCCCCTCCGATGGTCTGCAGATTGCGTCTAGCTCGGAGGAGGACGTCCCTGACCCTAGGAATGTTCCCAGTCAGTCGGGACAGCCTGCCGAGGAACTTCTCCCTCCTCCTATCCAGCCGAGATGGTCAGCTGGATCAACCTGATATCTGCGCATGCTGCACCAATCCCTACTGACGATAATGGTGTTTGAGCTTTTCCTCCTTGTTCTGTTGTTTTGCATTAACTATCCTTTTTCCGCATCGCAGGTTGCCTTCAATTGTGCGGCTATGAGCCGCCTGTTATGCTTCGGAGGGGTCACTGAAGACCTTCTCGAGTGAGTAACGGAAGCAGAGGCAGAGGCTGGCCGTGCCCGCGAGGCAGGTCTTCTGCAGTTGGAGGTCAGCAGGGTCCTAAGGGGAAAGGTCGGGCGTTGTCTCGATGCCCTGCTGGCTTTTGAAGAAACTATGCACGGCTACCGTATACGGGAGCGTGCCGCGTCCGAGAAGATCCAGACTCTTGCCGAGGACTTGCAGAAGCTGTCCTAGGAGCGGGAGCCACTTCAGGCTCAGACGAAGGAGTTGTCTGATAAGGTCCAGTTCCTGGAATCCTCAAAGAAAGCTCTGGAGGATCGGAATGAAGAACGGGAGCGCCTGCTGGCTCTAAAAGAATATGACCTAGAGCTATCGGCCGCTTATGTCGCTGACCTCCAGGACAAAGTTACTCAAGCCCAGAACCAGGCTTTCGCCACCGCCCAGAAGCTTCAAGAAATACTGGGGGCTCACGATCGCCTGTCCCAGGCGGTGGCAGAGCTGAAAACCGCCAAGAAGGAGGTTGAGGCTGAGCTATAGCAGCAGAGGATTGACCATGCAACCCAATTGTCCCAGGCCGAGGCGGAGCTCAAGGCTAAATTTCTGCAGTCTGATGAGTACGACGACATTTTAGCTGGGCAGATATTGAAGTGCCTGAAATAGGGCTTCAACGGTGTCATCAGCCAGTTGAAGAAGGATCAATTGCTGAAACCGGGCGCAGATTTGAGCACCCTGAGTGTCAGCCGGGTTTGGACGAGCTCACGCCTGAAGAACAGAAACTATAAAGCTCTTCCCCAACTCGGGCCTTACCTCCCTTTTTGCCCCTCATTTACTGTGTTTTCTTCATCTTTTCTAGTTTTTCCTTTTTCCTGGTACACCAGATATGTAACCATTTTTAAATGTGAATGAAATCATCTCTTGGCTTCCTGTGTCTCGGGTAACTTCTAGCCCAAAGAGCCAGAAGGTTAACGGACCAGCGAACAGTTCCAAGTGAGGAACAAAGGTTCCTCCCTGATCTAAGGAACGAGGTGACAAACAAACACGTCTGAAGATCAAGTGTTCTTGCCAGGCTAGAGGGGCAAGATAACCGACAAACATTCTGAGGGCCCAGCCTACTCACCGCAGAGGTAGTAGGATTTTGCAGTTCTTGGCCGGGCATGTATAACACCGAGGCCAAGCCTACTCACCGCGGAGGTAGTAGGGTTTTGCAGCTCATGGCCGGGCATGTACAGTACCGAGGCCAAGCCTACTCACCGTGGAGGTAGTAGGGTTTTGCAGCTCTTGGCCGGGCATGTACAGCACCGAGGCCAAGCCTACTCATCGCGGAGGTAGTAGGGTTTTGCAGCTTTTGGCCAGGCATGTACATCATCGAGGCCAAGCCTACTCACCGCGGAGATAGTAGGGTTTTGCAACTCTTGGCCGGGCATGTACAGCATCGAGGCCAAACCTACTCACCGCGGAGGTAGTAGGGTTTTGCAGCTCTTGGCCGAGCATGTATAGCACCGAGGCCAAGCCTACTCACCGCGGAGGTAGTAGGGTTTTGCTCAGGTAAGGATTCGACGCTTTTCGAGTAATATTTTATTTACTCTTTTTATTTATTGAACTGCAAGGCAGTTCAAACAAAGAATACAGAAGGTAAGTAAACAACTCAACGCCTCACCGAGTGCGATAGAGGTGGAGATGGTTGGCGTGTCATGACCTTTCCAGCCCCTTGCCTTTGTCATCTTCTAGATAGTAGTTGCCCCCTGTGAGTTTTTTTTGGTGATAACATACGGTCCGTCCCACTACGGCTCCAACTTCCTAGGGTCGCTGACTGGTTTGATCCTCTTCCAGACCTTGTCACCGACTTCAAAGGTTTCTGCATTCTTCATCGATACGCTTCCAGCTGAGCCGCGGCTCTATCCCGCACCTCTGAGGTCGAGGTCAATCAGCCGCTCTTGATTATTGTCCTCCTTGTTATAGTGTTGTCGTTGGGCGGACTCTTCCCCTACCTCCACCGGGATGACGGCCTCAACCCCATACACCAGCTGGAAAGGGCTCTGGCCTGTTCCATCTCGCGGAGTGGTACGGTAGGACCACAAGATACTGGTGAGTTCATCAACCAAGCTGCCTCCAACGTGATCTAGCTTTATCTTGAGTCCCCGGAGGATTTCACGATTGAGGACCTCGGCTTGCCCATTGCCTTGCGGGTATGCTACTGAGGTGAAGGCTTGACGAATGTCCAACCCCTCACACCATTCTTTTAGTTTGTGTCTAGAAAAATTGTCTTTCATTGTCCGACACCAGCTTGTGGGGAATGCCGTATCTGCAGACGATGTCCCTCCATAGGACCTTCATCACCGCGACCTCCGTGATCTGCGCCAGGGGCTCAACTTCTACCCATTTGGAAAAATAGTCGACGAGAACCAGCAAGAACTTCTTCTGTTGTGGCCCGATTGAGAAGGGGCCAACAATGTTCATTCCCCACTGATCGAAGGGACAAGACACCATAGAAACCTTCAAGGGCTCAGTCGGTCGATGAGTCACGTGTTGATGCCTCTGGCAAGCTTCACACCCGGCTACAAACTTAAGAGTATCGGCTTGGAAAGTGACCCAAAAGTACCCTGCCAGGATAATCTTTCTAGACAAAGATCTCCCCCCAATATGGCTCCCGCAGATGCCTTCATGTACTTCCCGCATCACGTAGTCGGCCTCCTCCTGTCTGACTCATTTGAGAAGCGGTCGAGCAAAGACCCTCCTATATAGTTGGTTGCCCACCAACGTAAATCTGGCCGCCCGCGGCGGAATAGTCGACTTCTTGGGTCCATGCTCGGAACATTCCCATTGCATAGGAACTCCACATAAGGATCTCTCCAATCGGTCTGAGCGTCGCCTTCTGTGTCCTCTCCAATCTGTGCTACCGTCTCCTCCAGGGCGCTAGGCTCATCTAGTTGCCAGGTTGAAATGGAGCTAGCCAGTTTGGCTAGTTCGTCAACCTTGACATTATTTGCCCTGGAGATCTTCTGCAAGATAGCCTCCGTGAAGGAGGCCTTCAGTTGCTTGTGAAAGACCACATATTTTCGCAGGCGCTCGCACTTGACTTTGAAGTTGCCCTTTATTTGCTGTGCCACGAGCTGGGAATCCGAGTGTACCGTAACCCGAGTAGCTGCCATGTGCTTGGTTGCTTGTAGGCCCGCCAGGATCGCCTTATTTTCAGCTTCATTGTTGGTATCTTTGAAGTGGAGCCGGATGGATAACTGTAACGTGTCCCCCCTGGGGGAGACCATTAACACCCCGACCCTGCTGTGCTGACTGTTGGAAGACCCGTCCATGTAGATTTTCCACATTCCTTCGACCTCGAACTCTGAGACAGTCTCTAGCATGAAGTCTGCGAGAGCTTGTGCCTTGATAGCGACACGAGGCCGGTACTCAATACTATATTCGCTTAACTCCGTCGTCCATTTGATCAACCGACCTGAAGCTTCGGGGTTGGTGAGGACCCATGCGAGTGGACTGTTGGTGAAGACCACGATGGGATGTGCCAAGAAGTATGACCTTAACCTCCGAGCCATTAAGACCAGAGCATAAGTCAGCTTCTCCATCATAGTGTATCGTGTTTTGACATCCTTTAGGAAATGTCCAAAGAAGTAAATGGGATACTGCACCATGCCTTCTTCGCGGACAAGCGCTGAGCTTACCGCTTGCTCTGCTGCAGATAGGTAGACAAATAATGTCTCCCCTTTCACCGGTTTGTTGAGGATGGGGAGCCCGGCGAGATAGGTCTTCAGATCCGCGAACGCTTTCTCACACTATTCATCCCACTCGAACTTGACTGCTTTTCTTAGAATCTTGAAGAATGGTAGGGTCTTATCTGCAGATTTGGAGATGAATCTGGATAGAGCCGTGATTCTTTCGTTCAGTCACTGTACTTCCTTGAAGTTATGAGGGGACGGTATATCCAGAATAGCCTTTACTTTTTCCGCATTAGCCTCGATCCCCCTCTTTGTCACCATGTAGCCCAGGAACCGACCGCTTTTCACCCCGAATAAGCATTTGGCAGGATTCAACTTCAGTTTGTTGTCCCTCAAAGTGGAGAACGTCTTTTCCAAGTCGGTTATCATGTCTTTTCCCTTATCAGTCTTGACCAGGCCGGATGTCGTCCACGTACACCTCGATGTTTCTCCCGATTTGATGCCTGAAGACTTTTTCCATCATCCGCTAGTACGTTGCCCCAGCGTTACTCAATCCAAAAGGCATGACATTATAGCAGTATGTACCATCGGCTGTCACGAAGCTGACTTTCTCCTGGTTTTCGGGCACGAGGGGGACTGTATGGTAGCCTTGATAAGCATCTAGCATCGAAAGGAACTCGCAATCGACCGTAGAATCTACTAACCGGTCTACTCGAGGCAAGGGATAACAATCCTTGGGGCAGACTTTATTCAAATCGCGAAAGTCGATACAAACCCGCCATTTACCTCCTGACTTAGGGACGAGGTCTACATTAGCTAACCATGCCGGGAATTGAACTTCTCTGATGTGCCCGACCTTTAACAGCTTATAGACTTCATCCCGGATAGCCTTGTCCTGTTCTGGTGCGAAGTGCCTCCGCCTCTGCTTCATTGGTCGGGCTCCAGGGATAACATGCAGGTGATGCATGGCTAATGCCGGAGGAACCCTTTTGATTTCTTCGGTGGCCCAGGCGAAGACATCTCTATGACTCTTCAGGCAGTCTAGAAGACAGCTGATCAATTTGCAGGGCTTCGTAGGACCTCGGTAGTGTAGGATCGATGCACGTGAGAGGGGGGGTGAATCACGTGACTTTTAAATTTAAATCAGAGTGCTTTAAAAAGCGTGCACAGCGGAAATGAAAGAAACGAAAAACAAACACACTAACACAGACGAGTTTTACTTCGTTCGGAGCCTTCGTCGACTCCTACTCGAAGGCCCAGGTCCCTCGGACCTTTCCGTTGGGCAATCCACTAAAACTCTCTATCGGTCAACCCCGATAGAGTAGGCGAGTACAAATGAATTGAAAGTGTGACAACCCCACACTTTCAAGTAATTAAGTGCAATAAAAATATGTATTAAAAAGTTAAGTTCTTCTTTTTACCGACGTCCGGAGTAGGTCGACTCTTTCGGGGCAGCAGGACGTCGTCGGCTCGAAGTGAGGCGTTTCCGGAGCAATGCGCGAGCGTAGAAGAACTTTGAGGCGTTGGAAGTAGTGTTGTACTAGAATAGGGTCGAGGCCCTCTTTATATAGGGCAGGGGGCGCCCGACATGCTCGGGGCGCCCCCCACGTGGCTCTTGATCCGGCGAGCCCTCTGGTCAAGGCTGATCTCTGCTTCTTCGGGATCACCTTTGACTGGGGCGCCCGACGCGCGCGGGGCGCCCGGTTTGACCGGTCAAAGCCTCATCTCCTTGGCTTCGCGAGGGCGAGCTTCGGCAGCTAGCAGTGAGTGGCACAGGGGGCGCCCGCGACACGCGGGGCGCCCGACGCGCGCGGCTGTCGGGGCGTTTACCTCTCTGCTGACTTTGGGTTGACTCTGGGGGCGCCCGACACATCCGGGGCGCCCTGCTCAGCTACGGCCTCACTCCTTTGAGGCTCTCTGAGCTGCAGAAACACAGTCCTTTGGTCCTGCATCCAGGGTTAGTCCAAAACAGCAAATAATAAGTTAGTTAAAACAGCCTTAGCTGTCTTGGTTCTGACTTTGGGTCTCCAAAATGGAGCCCTAGGTCGAACCGACGCCTAATGTTCCCTCAAGGGGAACGCGTCCTCACTGGTTCGCTCCTCCAGTGACTTACCTCACTTACCTTGTGCAGCTCTACTTGACTTCTTGACCCACCAGGACTTCCTGCCAAGGCTCAACCACCTTGGTCTTCCTGCCAAGTCTCAACCAACTTGGTCTTCAGCCAGTTGTCAGGTCCCGCGGACCCAACTGGACTTCCCGCCAGGACTCAACCATCCTGGACTTCAGCCTGGTGTCTGGTCCTAAGTCTTTCAACCCTGCACACTTAGTAAAGAGGTTAAACACCAACAACCCTAACTTTAACCACTTTGTCATACATCAAAACCCGAGTTTGACCGTTAGTGCAAACTGCACCAACAATCTCCCCCTTTTTGATGTATTGACAACTCAGGTTAAAGTTAGAAAAAAAACAGCAGATATGAACTTGCATAAACATGCAAACATGCAAATAATATAACATAAGCATAGGTATGAAAGTTACAGCGTACAAGAAAGCAGAATTAATTAACTGTAATTAACTGTAAAATAAGCATGCTGTTTGCAATTTTCTAACCCTTTACCCTACTCTCCCCCTTTGTCATTCATCAAAAATTAGGCATAACAAGTGTAAGGGAGTAGAAATATAGGCTAAGTGTTAGAAATAAACAAGTCTTAAATCTATTTACTTAGCTCATAAAAAATTTTCTTTCAAAATATCAATCTTAATAAAAATGTTTTTAGGGATTAGTTGGAATTCCCTCTCAATCTTTATCAACTTTTATCAAAATTTTCAAATGTGTTTTGTCAAAAATGACATTTTGAAAAAGTATTTTGACCTCAGCTCCCCCTGGACCAAGTAGCAAATAGAATTTTCTAAGCTTTAACCCTACTCTCCCCCTTTGTCATTCATCAAAAAAAACATACGTATATTAAGTTACGGAGAGTAGGATCCAAAGCTAAGTGATAGGGAAAACTAGACTTAGGCAAAATAGATTAAGTAAGATAAATAGCCTAAGTGAAAAAAAGGAACTCCCCCTAAATCAATTAACTTAGCTTTCAAAACTAACAAATAGTTTTCAACAACATTATTTTTCAAATGAATTAGAAATATTTTCAAAGTTAAGCTTGACAATCTTTTTAAAAGAAAATATATAAAAATTTCCCAAATAATACATATTTTTCAAAGCCAAAAGAAACTTTGCTACTGAGCTTTAACTTAGAAGAAGGAAGATATTCTAAGAATAAGCTTTAAAAGTTTCAAGACCATTATTCAATTTTTAAAACTAATTTTTCAAGAATATGCCTTAGATTCTTTTGAAAATAGTTATACTTTAAAAGTAATATCATAGACTTAATCAAACTATTCTTAAAATTAATTTTCCAAGTTAGTTTGAACTCCCCCTTAACTTGACAAGCCCTTAGAATTCCTTGTCAATTTCAAGGTAAACATTCTATTATGTCCTAGGGATATCCAAACTACAAATAAAAATATTTCAAAAGAATCATTTTTGGAAGTAAATCAATCAAAATATTTTGATACTTTCTAGTATAAGAACAAGCTAATAGTGGATTTTCAAAAAACATAAGTGTTTTTATTTTAAAGTTAATTTGAAAATAGTTTATCAAAGAAAATTAGTAAAATTTGAAAAAGGAGATTTGCAAGACCCAAAAATACGGATTTTTCAATGCTAAATAGGAATTGCAAGGAACTATTTATAAGCATAATCCTAATATTTTTCAAACAAAACAGTAAAAATAAGACATGTATGGCATCTCTTAAAATAGGTTTAGATATAGGGCATTTTTATTTTTAATCACATATTTTAATAAAATAGTTTAAAAGTATTTGAAGAGAGATTTTCAAGAGGATTGAAACAAAATTTGATATAGTAATAAAGTTATTATTATTATTTTCAAATGATAATAAGAATATCTTTGAAAGCACAAAAAAATTGAAAATAAGTTTTGAAAAGAATATAATTGAAAGAATAAAAAAGACTTTTAAAAAATAGTATTTTTAAAACAGTTATTTTCAAATATGTTATAAGGGATTTGCCAAAAAGATGTATAGAAATATTTTCCCTCCCCCTCAACTCGATATTCTCCATAAGTCCTTAGGGGTAAGTTCGTAAAAGAACAAGCAGAAAGAGAAAGGAAACAAAAGAGTTTTTTTTTTTTTTGTTAAGTTGGTTTAATTAAGGATTAGGTGTAGGCTTAATTAAGCCTTTAGTGTGGGTTTGCTTTTAGGTTTGGTTTAATTAGGTTTGTATTCATTAGATTTAAGTTTGGTTTAATTAAAGTTTAATTAGGTTAATTATATTTAAGTTTGGTTTAATTAAAGCTTTTAGTTAAGTTGGTTAAGGTTGGTTGGGTTGATAAATTTTAATTAAACATTAAAAATTAAGTTAAAGTTTTAAAATTTAATTATGATTTTAATTGAAGTAATATTTAAAGTTTAATTTTAATTACGATTAAGAATTAAAGTTTAATTTTAATTAGGATTCAATTTTGGTAAAATTAAATTAAGATTTAATTAAGAGTTAAAGTTTGATTTTAATTAAGATTAAGATTAAAGTTTAAATAATTAAGATTTTTAATTAAACTTAAGGTTAAGGTTTAATTAATTAAGAATTTTAATTAAGATTAAGGTTAAAATTATTAAGAATTTCAATTAAGATTAAGGTAAAATTTTAATTACAAGCTTTAGTTATTTGGGGATTAAAGTTAGAGGTATTTAAATGAAGTTTTAATAAAGGGTTGAGGTTCAATTAGGTAAAATTTTAGGGGTTAAAATTTAGTTTGGTCGAATTTTAAATAAATTAAAGTTAGTTAAGATTTAATTAAAGATTCAATCATTGGAGTCTGAATAAAGATTGAAATTCTAATTAATTAAGGATTAAAGTTGATTAAGGATTAAAGTTTATTAAGGATTCAAGTTTAATTAATTAATGATTAAAATTTGATTATGTAAAGAGTTAGATTTTTAATTATATAAAATTTAATTAACGTTAAATTTTAATTTAATTAAAGTTAATTTAAGTAAAGTTTGATTATGCAAATTTTAGTTAAAGTTAAAGTAGAATTTAATTAAGGTTAATTTTTAATTTATGTTGAAATTTAATTAGATGAATTTTTAATTAAGGATTTAATTAGGTGAAAAATTAAGATTTAGATTAAGTTAAAATATGATTTAATTAAGAATTTTAAAGTTTAATTTTAACATTTAAATAAGATTTAAACGATTAAAATTTTAATTAATATTTAATTTGGTGAAAAGAAAGTAAAATTTTATCGGTTAAAATTTAATTAAGTAACGGTTAGGTTAAAATACCCAAGTTTCAAATTTTATTGTCTCTAATCATCTCACTCAGTCTAATATTGTCAATCAAAGGGATCCTATCGTTTGTGTGAGATGAGCTTGAATTTGATTTTTAATTTTAATTTTTTTTTTTGAATTTGAATTTGAATTTTAAATTTTGAATTTGAATTTGAATTTTTGAATTTGAATCTTATTTTTGAATTTTAATTTTAAATTTTGAATTTGAATTTTAATTTTTGAATTTGAATTAATTTGAATTTTGAAATTTAATTTTGTTAATTTGAATTTTGAATTTTGAATTCGTTAATTTGAATTTTGAATTTGTTAATTTGAATTTTGAAATTTAATTTAGTTAATTTAAATTTTGAAATTTAATTTAGTTAATTTAAATTTTGAATTTTGAATTCGTTAATTTGAATTTTGGATTTAAAAGGTAAGATTTTAAATTCAAGTTTGAGTTTTAAATTATCAATCAATGATTTGAACTTATTATCCTTATTCATCTCACTTGATCTAAGTTATCAAACAAAGGGATCCTATGATTTGTGTGAGATGAGTTTGAGTTTGATTCATAAAAGAAGTTAATCTGACCTTTTGTTAAATTCGGGTTTGACAAAAAGTAGTTTAAACGTATACTTCGATAATTAGCTTCCAGGCGGGAGGCGAGGCACAGGGGCCTTCTTTGGCCGAAACCTTATTGGAGCAACAACCTCTTTCTAGACAAAGCTGCTTAAGGAAGTTGTACTTTAACCCTACTTGTTGAGACACCCTGGTCTAACTAGTCTAGGATGTGTCGAGATAGTTTCGGCTAGTTCTCCCCGAGAGTCTGTCTAGCGTACCGTTATCTCGACCCACCCTAATACTAAGTAGGTCAAGAGTCAGATTAACTTTTAAGACTAGTCCTAAGTGCCCACCTGGGCAAAGGCTGATTTTGAGGTGCCAACTAGTTTGGTGCCTCCCCTTGGATTATAGGTTGAGTGCTTTGGGTTGTTAAAGTGGACTCTTAAATTTTCTTTGAATTTTGAATTAGTTAAATTTTTTAATTTGTCTTTATTAGGAATTTTTGTAATGCTTAAATTATTGTTGGGTTTTAATTTCGAATTACCCAAGTTTGTAATTTTCAGTTTTGAAGAATTGTTAATTAACTTGGGTTTATTTTCAAGTTTAATGGTTTTTGAATTTTCGATTACAATTGAACTATTAACTGAGTTAAAAACTTTATTTAGATAAACATTGATTTTATCGAGGGTTAGATTTTCACAATCTGAATTAACTTGGTCAATGTTTTGTTTAACCAAGTCAGAGTTGAGTTTGTTCTGGTCTGAAAAGTCTAAAATATTGCAGGAAGTTTTTAACAAAATGTGCATTTCGGGAGGATTTATAGAGATATCTAATTTATTACAAGAACCTTCTACACAGTCAGATATTTCAGAGATTTGCTCAGAATCATGCAAGACATTTGTATTAATAATACTAGGGGTATTCTTGTAATTTACCTCAATCGCATCCCCTAATTTAGTAGGCTTTACCGTTGGTTCAGGCTCGACCTTAGTTGCAAATTGGACTTGATCTTCCATCTTTAAATTTGGTTCTGCGATTGATTTAGTAGACTCATCTTCAGCTTTAAGCTTAGGCTCATCCAGCTCCTTCAAATTCTCGTGCAATTCATTCAGCCGAGTCCATAGGTCATATGCGTTGTTATACTTTTCCAGTCTGCAGGAAATTTTGTTAGGCAAAACTGCACAAATTAATTTATTTACCTGCTTGTTCAGTTCATCATTTTGAGATTGGTATCTCAGGGCTAACACGTAGTCGAAGTCTTGACTGCCCAAGAAGATCTCCATTGATCGCCTCCAATAGTCGAAATCTTCTGGATAGTAGTGTGGGGGCTCGTTGACATTTCGCCCTTGCATCTTATTTTGCGCCATTTAGAAATCTTGCACACAAAAAATAGACCAAACAAAGTCCCAAGACTAGGTCTTGGATTAGTAGTGCCGGCAGATATAAATATATAAAAATAAAATGACCAACTCGAATGGTGTTGCACCAAATTCGTGTAAAATCGATCGATAAAAAAAACTAATATATAAATATTGATAATAATATCAGATTTAGACTGTGAGCAAAAAAAATCACAGACAACGATAAAAATTGGATTTCCCCCGGCTCTTACGGTGGTTGCACCGATAGAGAGCGTACCAGGCTCTGATACCACTTGTAGGATCGATGCACGTGAGAGGGGGGGGGTGAATCACGTGACTTTTAAATTTAAATCAGAGTGCTTTAAAAAGCGTGCACAGCGGAAATGAAAGAAACGAAAAACAAACACACTAACACAGACGAGTTTTACTTCGTTCGGAGCCTTCGTCGACTCCTACTCGAAGGCCCAGGTCCCTCGGACCTTTCCGTTGGGCAATCCACTAAAACTCTCTATCGGTCAACCCCGATAGAGTAGGCGAGTACAAATGAATTGAAAGTGTGACAACCCCACACTTTCAAGTAATTAAGTGCAATAAAAATATGTATTAAAAAGTTAAGTTCTTCTTTTTACCGACGTCCGGAGTAGGTCGACTCTTTCGGGGCAGCAGGACGTCGTCGGCTCGAAGTGAGGCGTTTCCGGAGCAATGCGCGAGCGTAGAAGAACTTTGAGGCGTTGGAAGTAGTGTTGTACTAGAATAGGGTCGAGGCCCTCTTTATATAGGGCAGGGGGCGCCCGACATGCTCGGGGCGCCCCCCACGTGGCTCTTGATCCGGCGAGCCCTCTGGTCAAGGCTGATCTCTGCTTCTTCGGGATCACCTTTGACTGGGGCGCCCGACGCGCGCGGGGCGCCCGGTTTGACCGGTCAAAGCCTCATCTCCTTGGCTTCGCGAGGGCGAGCTTCGGCAGCTAGCAGTGAGTGGCACAGGGGGCGCCCGCGACACGCGGGGCGCCCGACGCGCGCGGCTGTCGGGGCGTTTACCTCTCTGCTGACTTTGGGTTGACTCTGGGGGCGCCCGACACATCCGGGGCGCCCTGCTCAGCTACGGCCTCACTCCTTTGAGGCTCTCTGAGCTGCAGAAACACAGTCCTTTGGTCCTGCATCCAGGGTTAGTCCAAAACAGCAAATAATAAGTTAGTTAAAACAGCCTTAGCTGTCTTGGTTCTGACTTTGGGTCTCCAAAATGGAGCCCTAGGTCGAACCGACGCCTAATGTTCCCTCAAGGGGAACGCGTCCTCACTGGTTCGCTCCTCCAGTGACTTACCTCACTTACCTTGTGCAGCTCTACTTGACTTCTTGACCCACCAGGACTTCCTGCCAAGGCTCAACCACCTTGGTCTTCCTGCCAAGTCTCAACCAACTTGGTCTTCAGCCAGTTGTCAGGTCCCGCGGACCCAACTGGACTTCCCGCCAGGACTCAACCATCCTGGACTTCAGCCTGGTGTCTGGTCCTAAGTCTTTCAACCCTGCACACTTAGTAAAGAGGTTAAACACCAACAACCCTAACTTTAACCACTTTGTCATACATCAAAACCCGAGTTTGACCGTTAGTGCAAACTGCACCAACAGGTAGGACCTCTAGTGGGACCCCTCTAGGAGGACCTCCGGAGATCACTGAGATCTCCTCTTGCTCGGAAGCCCCTCGCTGTGAAGCGGTTGGCTCCACTTGTTGTTGTTGGAGCGCCTCTTTGATAGTGTTGGCTACCAAGCGACCTAGTTCCTCTTTTGCCAGGACGATGAATTGTTCCTTCGGCTCTGCCATCGGTGCTCCTTCTGATACTTTACTGGTTTCCCACAGACGACGCCAAACTTGTTCCGGAAGGAATCAACATCGACGGCCAGTTACCATGGTTCAGCCCACGCGGACGCTGACGCTAGAGGAAGAACTCACACTTTGCGAGATTAACACGAGCATTAGGGAAACACGCCGGAGGTTGTCCGGCAGAGCCCACTCCGACGCTCAAGTCAGTGCCTTGATCCAGGAGATGAGAGAAGGCGAAAGGAAAGAGTAGATATGCGTGAAGTAGAGAGAGCGTAACCCTCCTTACCAGAGGGGTTGAAGTACCTTTTATATCTGCGGCGGTTGTTTCATGAGTTTCCACGATCTTTGCCATGCCCCCCCCTCGATTGTCGATTACAAAATAACCTTTGCAACGGTCCACGCCGTCATTAAGTTCGGATCGTTGCGATAATTATGGGTTATGATGACTCCGCGATAAGGTGTGATGGTTATCCACAGATCCGAAGAAAGGGAGACCGTTACTTGAGGTCGAATGCTTCTTGGGCTCCGCTTCCCCGAGATGATCTCGGGTCTTCTGGCCCGGGGGTCCCGGGCATTCCGCTCTCCCGAGATAGTCTCGGGGACCTGTTCCCGAGGTGATTTCGGGAGTGCGTACTCTGATTTGAACTCCGGAATGTGTCTACCTGTAGGGGGTCCCGGAGGATCCCCTTTCGAAGAGAATCTCTGGATCTCTGAAAAGAGAGTCGTTCAGACTTGTTATATTTTGATACACAACTTTTTCAATCTGCATATCAACCACGGAATACTCAATCTCATCCCAGATCAAGCTTCCATTTGCTTTGCTACAGTAGGTGGTGCCGATGTAAACTGCAGAAATAATAAATCAGCGGAAAAAGGAGCAGTTTGTACTAAAAGACACGCTGCAAAAAGATCACTATTGTATGTTTATTAAAAATAAGAATCATTAGGTCTTTTATAAATTTTTCAAAATACAAAAAGGAGCAGTTTTGTTCTTTGAGTTTTCCTTTTTGTTATAAAAAACAGGCCTTGCCTTTGTTTTGTTTAACTTAATAGAGTTAAATATTAATTTGGAAGCGTTTTAAGTTTATCAAACTCTATTAAACAAGTGAAAACTAAAAGAAACTAATGGTGCTTTTGCTCTCTATTTCTAAAAGTAAAAAGGGTTTTAATTGTGTTTTGAAAAATAAATTAAAAAAGAAAAAAATAAAATTGAGACGATAGACAAAATTTGATTGATCCTTAATTGAAAATTGAACAATAAATGGAAGCAATAAAATGGCTAAGATCTTTCTTTTTTAAAAAAAATTAAATTGGATTAAAAATTATCATATCAACTACATATTCATTTTGATCTCAAGAACACTTTAGAAATGAAAATTTTATAAATAATCTATTTGCTTGTTCCATTTATCCAATTCACTCGATCTACTAGACCAAATTCTCATGATCATCGATTTACCTTGTATAATCAACTCAACCAATTTATTCGACTCCAAAACTTACCAAAGTCAGTCAACCCACCATACATCGCTAATTAACCGGAGTCGACTAACTTACCTCGCTAATCTATTCAACTTAGCTCATCCATCTAGTCAACTCAACATATCTAGCTCGATGAGTCAAATCCAACAGCTTGACCTAATGATTTCATTTAAATATGATACCTTAATAATTAATATTATGTTTAATAAAAGTAGAACTATTTTTTTAATAATCAAGATATCATGCTCTTATGATCCGGATCCTCAATTCAATCTCATAAAAATTTTCCGCTAGCTACTAAAATAAATCGAAAAGTATAGAAAGGTCTGATGGACTTAATAGATGACCAGTGTCATAAATTTTTCAAGCTCCCTAAATATAATATGCCAGGTATGAAATTTAAACTTTTATTGCCTAGGAAGCCCATCCCATTTTTTACCATCGCACCATAGGTCGCACCATAGGTCCCGAGAACAAATTAAGCCTTTTTTAAAATTAATACCAGATATCAAAGCCTTTGGCTCGACCCGGTCTCGTGAAAAATTTTCATCGAAAGCACACATGGAGACACAACTAATATTCTCGGATCCGCTATCTACTACAAAAAAAAAAAAAAATCTTCTAAAATACATCACAATTGAGTCTCAAACTCTAAATACCTAATCCGACATGGGAGGACCTAACCACGGTACCATACCTGGGGGCAAATTTAGCCCTTCTTAAATCATGGAATGGATGGGAATTGATTGTAACCAATTTCTATTCCATCCGCTCGGCCAAACGCATTACGAACTGCACTTAACTTTCGATCAAAAGGTTCCAATACTTACTCGGATGAAGGCAAGTGTGCAAGAGAAAGACCCGGCAAATGATGAACAATTCAACATCACCAATCTGCTGTATGCTCTCCACCCGAACTGCCATGTTTCTGCTTTTGCTTTACATCACCTCAGCTGCCAATCTCTTCCCATCTCGCTTTATTTCAGATTCTGTACTACACAAAATCCCCTGGCATATTACAACTCATAATAACTATAAACCATAACAAAAATAAATTCAAAACTAAAAGCTCACTAGAACCCATCTGGCAAACAATATCCTGATCCCCGCAGACACATGATATGTTCCAATAGTTGCCAAAGCAACTCTTGCCTGAACATAAATGCTGTAGGATCAAAACCAAAGCATTAGTTCTCTTCTCCATTTCAACTTCGCTGTGACAGCATTTTCCAGGCATGATAGTGTAATGAAGGATAAAGGCAAGCTTCAAAAGCAAGTACTAATTGTCTTGCCATCATAGTAAAAGCAGTGAACTATAACGAACGAAGTGATTGGGATGAGTAAGGCAATCAATTCGGGGAATCACTAAGGATGTACAGTCAGCAACTGAACTCGTATAAAATGAACAAGGAAGCAATAGATCATAATAACTTGTCGACGGTGCAATTGCATTGTTGCACGAGTAACTAGAGTACTATGGTATGTATCTTAGATAACAAGAAGACAAACTTCGCATGATATGAACACCTCTCCTTTGCAATTGGGACGTACAGTGAATATTTGATAACAGGAAGACAAGATGGAGATTTAATCTGTAAAAAATTTTTTTCAGGAAAATAGTACAAAAGTTGCATATTGAAACATGTGTGACATAGGAAGAATTTTTGCTGCAGTGTAGTAAACTAACTGGGTACAGTAAGAGAGAAATATCCAAATGAGATCACCACGCGAAGTAGATTCCAACTTAATTACTGAGCATCCAACATGTTTACTCAATATAAATCCTTGTCCATAGATCAACAACTCAAATGAGAGGATATGTCCCTGTTGTAGCAGGTAGTTAATAAGAAAATGAGATCAAGGAACATATCTAACCGCATACCAACTGAAATGAGAGGATATACTAACTCAACAGCTTGAATGTAAAAGAAATTGATCGTCCAAAGTGAATCAAGGTTTAGACACATTTGCTGATACAAAAAAGAGAACACATTAAGAATAGGCAACAATAACTCTTGTTTGTGCACATCATTTAGTTAATCACCACTAAAATCTTCAATGGATTGTAACTTAGTTGATTCAATGAGTTTAACATTACTTTAATTGGCTATATAAATGGGAATGCACTGTGATTATGACTTTTGTTCTTGCCTTAAATAGTAATCCCAATGCCTCCTCTCCTGGGTTCTTGACTAGATGCTAGAATCCCATAGTAGCTATGATATTACCTGGATGAGATGCTATAAACCTTTAAAAGGTTCACAAGCAGATTAGCTATCAAAACGGCTACCAAGGGTGGAATAACTAGTGCAACTGTGTCCATTGAGCTTCCATTGAAATTTTGTAATCAAAGAACAACATAATGAGCTTCAGTCACCTCAATGTATGACTTTCACGAGTAAATCTGTGTTTTTACGAATTCCATGAGCAATGGCATGCAAAATTATGAAGTGGTCTAATGAAACCAGCATTATAATCATAACAGAATCAGCAAATAAATCTAGGCAAAGAACAAATAAGAAACTGGACATTTTGAATTTTCGTTCGAGAACAATAACCAAGAAATAAAAGTACAATATACAACAAGATAAAGGACCGGAGGGTTCTTACGTTTTTCAACATTATAAAGATTCTGCACACGAGAAGATCAAAACATAGCACAGTGCAGACCGCATCAGCAAAGCAAACTAACTCCCTTTGTCCTACACGACTGGTAATCAAAAGTGGATACAAGAAAACTACCTGCTTCATATTACTAACCAAAGAGGGCATTTGTATCACATTTTCTTTTCTATCAACCCACCTTCCCACAAGTAGCCTCTCGTTACCAAATTGCAAACAAGCCAAAATTATGTACTGTCGAAAGCTGCAAGTTTGGCATTCCGAGCATACAGTACATAGAATTGAACCAGATTCACTCAGAATGGTGAGACTTGCTCAAGCAATCGAGACCTTCCGTTCGGCTACTGACAATCCTAAGGAAAATGTCACGCACCTGGCGCTCGAGTGGGTCTAGACCCTCCTTCAAGGCATTGCAGACTTCCAACAGCCCTTCCACGCCCTGCTGCAGCTGCGTCTCCTTCTCCTCCGTCAACGGAATCTCCACTGGGTCTAACAGTTCCACCAACTGGCGGCTGCACTTCTCCATCTGTAGGATCTCCTTTAGCAACCCGCAGGAGTTCTTCCGGTCCTTCTTCTTGGATTCCTCAAATATCTTCTCGTGGAGTGCCGTGATTGATGCGGCCCATGGGAAGTTCTTGGGGAGAGAGAAATGAGTCTGGAGGCCACGGTCCTGGCAAGGGATCGCTGCCACGAGAGCCCACATCACAAAGAAGAGGACCGAGCTCATGACGAACACCGGGACGGCCAGGCCATTGGTGGCAGCAACTTCATTGCCCCGTGGCACGTTAAGGTTGTTTCCGATTGCCTGGAGTTGTCTGGCGGCGGACCACGAGCGGGAGACGCTCCAGGAGAGGGAACGATGGTGCCCCGAGGAAGAGGCGGATCCTGCGCTGCCAACACGGCGATGTTGTCGCGTCTCCTTGCCGCCGCGGCCAAAGGAACGGTTGCGTAGGTTCAGGATGCACGGGGACTCCTTCTCATCGAGCAAAAGGATGGTGAGATCATTCAGCGCCCTACAGGCGCGGCGGATCTGGCCCTCGCCGAGCGGCCGGCCTCCTCCGGAACCTCGGAGAGCGGAGATGGCGATCTCCAGGTGCTGCCTCCACTGGCGCATCTTGTCGACTCCCTCGCGGATAGCATTGCAGACGTCGAGCGCCTTGACCGAGCGTTCGAAGAAGTCAGAGAGGAAGCGGTCGAGGGGCGGACGGGAGAGGTGCGCCTGCCGACCGTCCCTGCAGCCGAAGAGGATCCCCCGGAACTCCTCCTGGCAGACGAGGAGCCCATCGAGCAACTTGCGGAGCCAGGGAAGGGAAAGCAGCTCATCCCCGAAGGAGGAGGCAAGATCGAGGAAGATGCCGGCGACGCGCTTCTGAAACGCTTCGATTTCGACGTCATACGATCCACCAAGCGGATCGCGGTGGCCGCCGCCGTCGACGGAGTGGACCTGCTCACGGCGAAGGCTGAGGATGGAGCGACCAAACGAGGCGAAGGGAGCGGAGTCCTGGCAGTCCATCGCTGGCATGATCACATCACCGGAAGGGAGAAAATTGAATCTTTGTCCGGAAACGGCGGAACTGGGAGAGGGCGAAGGGGATGGGAAGGTTGAAATAAGACCAAAGAGGACTCTTCTCTTTAAAGGCGACGGAGGCGAATGGCACCTGCACGACCGGGACCAAGTCGAGCCGATGGGACCAAAGTCACAATTTATTTAAAACAATGAAAACTTCAAACAAAAAGGTAAAATAAAAATAAAAACATGGTTGAGATGTCTTATTGCAGCAATTTATGTCACAAATTAAACAGAGGCAGGAAAATGCATTCACGTGGAAGTTGGTTGCTTGAGAACAAAATATGGACTGAATGATGAACGTGACAGCGGAAATGATGGGGCAGGATTATACATCATGCCATTGCATCATTCAAACTGCATTACATTTTTTTTAATTAATTGACATAAATATTTAGTTTTTTAATGATTAACTATTTAGTACTATAATTTTTTTTACCGAAAAACATTTAAAGAGATTTATCCAGTTAATCAATATTATTAAATGTATTTATCATTAGAGAGAAAATTTCATATAATATGACATAACTGAAATTCAAAATTTAAATTCTTTAATTACCGTGAAAAAAATTAAATCATTACTATCATTATCTAAATACTACTGCATTACATTATCGCAGACATAGTTGTAATAATAATAATAATAATTAATAATATCAAACTTTGTTAGTTAAGGCTGTTGGGAGATGGTATGGAATCACGAAATCTGACACCCTAGCCATGTCCAACCCACGAAGCAAACCTCCCATATGAGCTGCCGGCTCATCTACATCACTAACAAGATATACAAAAAATAAAAAGAATCCATAAAAAAATAATTAAGACACGAAATGCTCAAACACATGACAGGCAATGCTTTTGGCAGTTGGCGCATCACATCGAACACACCCAAAACATTTAATCTTCATGGGTGTTTCCGTCAGAAAAAAAAAATTTAAGATCCATTTTCAATGGGATAAAATATCTCATTGGATATTTAATCTTTTTCACGTGAAGAAT
Source organism: Boesenbergia rotunda (assembly GCA_024364735.1). Lineage (NCBI taxonomy): Eukaryota > Viridiplantae > Streptophyta > Magnoliopsida > Zingiberales > Zingiberaceae > Boesenbergia > Boesenbergia rotunda. The sequence goes on from JAGFNQ010003473.1 coordinate 68,868, forward strand.
TGGTACATTAGACTAAAATATCTTTTGTAATCACTATTTGCTCCAACAAAACATTAACCCGGCAGTAAAGTATGAACAAAAGGCCAATTCGGCACCGGAGCTACTTAAAACAGACGGCAAGTGTGACAGTTACCAGCTGGAAATGCTTCACGGAGGCAAGCCACCATTGCAGCTATCTTGTGCGACCGATCGAGTGCTACCAACGGCCCCTCGTTCACCTGAGGCTCCGCAGCTCCCTCTTGAGTAATGTTACAGAAAAGGAGCACTGTTAAAATGAGGTAGTATGTCATCTGAGTTATGAGATCTATCCGGTCGGATATGTAATCTGGCCTGATAGGAGCCTTAGTCGGGTTGGGACTCGGTCGAGTAAGGACAGTCAGACGCCTAGGGTGTTAACCTAGCCTGATGGAGGCACTTGAGGTTACACGGGTCTGATCCTGCAGGCGGTAGCCAGTTGGACGGGCGGAAAACAAGACACCCTTTTTGAAAGGGAGTGATGTAGGTGAGTTCCGGGCGGAGGGTCCCGGTCGGGAAACTCCGACCGAACGGATTAACCATCCTGTCCATCAAATTACTCCCCCGCTCTGAATGACTCACAACCTGTCTCCGGCTATCCGGTCGGGTAGACCCGACCGTCCGGTCGGGCACACCCAACTGGTCGGTCATACGGGCTGGCACTGGGAACGGCTGAACTCACTCCGATGACTCAGCCACCCAAGAGTCATTCTCCGCCGAGTGACCGAGCCTCTCCGGGTGATCACTCACGGCCGGTCGACTGGATCCATATAGAGTCACTGTTGCAACACATGATAAAACAAGTCAGGGCGACCCCACTGTCTCAGTAGTTTAATTATGATCAGACCTTCTAGGATCTCCTCTATTCTCTCATTATGAAGAAAAGACACATGTCATAATCATATCTTTCCATAGTATCAGACATTAATGAGGATGGACGTGACGACCCAGACAGATCTTTAGGCAGCTGTGCCAGACCCTCAGGGAGACTAAGACTGTTAGGGGATTATGTCAGAAGATTGAGTTTTAATGAGATAAGACAGCCCCGACAAGACAGGGACCTCCCCCCTCCCCTATATAAAGCCTCCTTTATGCTTCAGAAAAAGGATTCCGTTGCTGAAATACTTCCTCTTCCTCTGCTACTTGTGTCCCCATTTTGGGTCCGACTCCGACTCAACCCTGTCCTAGCCTTTGATCCCGACCCCGACTCACACGCCGCTACAACTCATTCGTCTGACTGGGTCATCTGTCTGATCAAGTCATCTGAGTGAGAGTCCTCTCCGATTGTCGACATGATCAAATTTGGCGCCGTCTGTGGGAACTCCTGCCTGATCGAAACACGAAGATGGACGACTCCAACAAGGTGACAATTACACTCTCATAGGAAGACTTCGAATTGCTGGTGACCGCTAAAACTCAAAAGTTAGCAGCCGAACAGAGGACTGACTGTCGCCCAACTCAGGAAGGTCTCTTCGAAAGCGGCTGCTCGTGATGGCACAAAAGGCGAGGCTCGCCCGGGTGGTAGTCCCTACTTCCCCCAAGCGCTCTTCGGCTCGGCGGAGGGTGCAGGACAGTCCGACCCGCTGGAAGTCTCTTCCAGCTAGGCAAGGCTCAACAAAGGGAAGACCCTAATTATCCAAGCTCCAGCTGATCGCACCGGATTCCCCTTCTCTAGCCAAGTCCTTCAAGAGCTAGTCCCCAAGTACTTTCGACTCCTGTCTATTCCAGAATATGGAGGAGTCACGGATCCGGAAGAACACCTGATGAAGTTTGAGAATGTAGCCTTGCTGCATCAATACACGGATGACATCAAGTGTCGAGCGTTCATGACCACCCTGTGTTAGGATATATACTAAAAACTTTACTTTTGGTTAAAATACATTTACATTTTGAAAGAGAATCGCAAATCACACGTTGCATATTTATATTAGTATATGCACAAAGTATCTCATACTTTGCATTATAGATAACATGGTGCATGGTGACGCACAGAAGATCATGTTATCGAGTTCCTTGCAGAAGTTTAAGAAAGAGGCTCACAACCAAGATGGAGTTGGACAAACCATTGGGATGATTGTAGTGTAATTAGGTATGGTTTGTCTTAACCATAGAATTATACTAGTGCACTTTGTGTGCATTGAGTAGGACCAAAAGAGAGATCATCCAATTTTGTACTGACTTAATAAATTGGATTAAACCTCGGTTTATATTATGGAGTACGATCTCTAAATCCCGAAATAATAATGGACATATGTATTTAATTATTATTACTTTGATTTACCAATGGGTGAGATCTATTCCGTTAGATCGATAGGCCTGGTAAGTTGGGTAATAATATTATCTACATGGCGTGCCGTTGATTATTGATGGAATCCGTGTCCTGGTTAGTTGGGATGATGATGCCCCCTTGATGAGCTTAAAAGAATCGTCATGTCAAATCTTGCAAGTGGACTATGGTCCCACATGATAAAAAGGTTGAGTGGTACTAGTCAAGGATCAAGAGGATAATTAATTAAAATTGTCAGTAATTTAAATTAATTATCGGGCATTCGATATCTTAAACACGGGGAGATGGATGACTCATAATAGGTGGAGCCCATATGAAAATATGAGGGTTGGTGAGGAAGTTCAATGGGATTTTTTAGTGGAATGGATCTTCATTAATGGATTGAGTTTGGATCCATTAGCGGGCCAAGAACCAACTCCTCCTCATAGTCCATACCTTAGCCCTATAAATACCCCATAGTAGTCATGATACAAGGGTAATTGATCATTCAAATTTACAACAAAAAAAACCCCAAAACCCTCTCTCTTATTCTCTCTCCTAGGGCTTAGCTTGCACCGGCAGGAAGAAGGTGGAAGAAGAGGAGTTTTCTCCTCATCCTTCAATCATCTCTTGGGCGTGAAGCTTCGGCAGGACTGGGAGGAGCACCCTGGCGCTTGGCTTAGAGCAGAGGAGCAGGAGGAGGGCAGCCGGCGGCGGGTTTTCTTGACTTGCGGCGCCGGCGGTGAGGAAGGAGAAGAAGTTTGTTTCTTCTCCTTCTCCTTCTCTGATCTCTTCTTCTTTCTGTACTACCTCTTCTTCTGCGTGCGCAAGCAAGGAGCAAGGAGGAGAGGAATCCGGCGGCCGGAAAACAGGGGTTCTCTTCCTTGTTGGTGTCGGCGGTGAAGAAGGAGAGAATTAGGGTGTTGGTGGGTTTTGGGAGGAAGAAGGAGCTTCTTTCTTCTTCTTCTTCCTTACTCTTCATCTTCATAATCATCCTCTCCTTGGCTCTCTTGTGGCCGGCGAACCTTGGCATTGAGGTGGTCGACGGCGCAAGTGTAGGGGAGGAGGTGGCCGACGGTGAAAACCCTAGATGCTAGGGTTTTTTGTATTGGCGTGAGGAAGAGGTTTGAAGATGATGATCTTGGCGAGCCTTGGTGACTCCGCATCTTGGTAGCTCGTCGGCCACATGACTTCCAAGAGGGGAGGGTCATACGGTAGAAGATTGCGAGGTAAAAGGCGAGGTATACCTCTCCCTAGCTCCTCTTGTTTTTCTTATTATTTCATGCTTGTTTTTATTATTGCATGTGTCTTGATTAATTGTCGTAGTTTAATTATGAGTTAATTAATATCAATAATTAATCATGTCCTGGACCCTGAAGATAAACACAAAAACCGGCGATCCATTCGTCGTCTTTCCGCGGTTGATTAATTCGGAAAGTTACAAGGCCTTAACTTTGATTTTAGCTAAGTTGTGACTTGAATTAATTGATACGATGACGAGACAGTCGTTTGGGAGACGGGTTTCTATTCGGATTAAATTTTTAATCCGTAGACATAGAGAGATCTCTCATGTTCGACCCCGTGGTTGCTAAGGAAACCCCCCAAGCCATATCTTGGGCATTGCTACCTCGGTAGTTACAACCAGCACCCTGGCAGGGCCCGCTCAACGCTGGTTCGACAGACTCCCGGAAGGGTCTGTGTGAGAGTTTGCTGACTTCAAGAGGCTCTTCTTACAACATTTTGCAAGCAGCAAGAGACACCATAAGATAAGTCTTAACCTATTTGCCTTAAAGCAGAACCTTAAGGAGTCTTTACGGGCTTATATCAAAAGATTCAACCAGGTCGCGCTAGATGTGCCCACTACCACTTCGGAAGTGCTGATCAGCGCCTTCGCCCAGGGTTTGCAAGAAGGAGAGTTCTTTAGATCGCTGATTCGAAAACCCCCGAAGGACTTCGAGAGTCTCCTGGGCAAAGCCGCTAAATACCTGGACGTGGAGGAGGCACAAGTTGCTTGACGACGAGAGGTTGAACCCTTACCTGTACTTCCCCATGGTCAAAAGACAACACCTCCCGGGGGACCTCTCCGCAGTCCCCGAGCCATGGGGCAGCGAGCCAGAGCTGAGCGTGGTATAGTCTAGCAAGTGGCTTAGGGGTGCCTTCCTAATCGATGGCAGCCTTATTGTTCTTTCCACCACAACTATACTCATAGTACCTAGGATTGCTGGCAAGCCGGGCGAGGGAAAGCTCGCCCCGGCCGAGGGACCCCTATGGGGGCATCTCAGGGGGGAGCCCGAGGCCGAGGAAGGTCACAAATAGAAAGATGAAAGATGGACACCCAGGCGACTGCGCCGACGGCGAGGCAATTATTCCCGACCCCCAACTCTCCCAGACAAGGAGAAGACAACGAAGAACAGGCGAATCAACAGAACGCAGTGCAAGGTTCGATTAACGTTATCTCAGGTGGCCCTACTTATGGAGACTCCAACCGAGCCCGAAAGTCTCAGGTAAGGCGCCTGGAGATTCACCCGGTAGGGAGCAGTTCTGCTCAAGCCAGAGGACCGCAGATCAATTTTGGCCCTCAAGATTTACAAGGGATGGAAGTTCCGCATGACAATGCAGTGGTTATTACAGCTATCATAGCCAACTATTAGGTTCACCGAACCATTGTGGACACTGGTAGTTCAGTCAATATCTTATATAAGAAAGCGTTCGAGCAGTTGCAAATTGATGCTAGTGAACTACAACCTGTAGTCACACCCCTCTTTGGATTTATGGGGAACGAAGCTCAGCTGATCGGCCAGATCAAGTTGGCCATCTCACTCGGGGAGGAGCCCCAAAAGAGGACCCGATGGTCAGCCTTCTTGATAGTGGGCACGTCATCTGCTTACAATGTCATCCTGGGCAGACCCACACTTAATGAATTCAGAGCAGTAACATCCACTTTCTACCTGAAGGTGAAGTTCCCAGTCGGCGATCAGATGGGAGAAGTAAGAGGTGACCAAAAGGTAGCACGTCAATGCTACGTCGACAATGTCCGAACGGAAGTGCGGAAGGCATTCCAAGTCTCACCGGCCAGTTGTAACATGGTACAACCATCTTCTTGGGCTGAACTGAGAGAGCAGAGGGAGGAGGTTCAACTCCTTCCCAACCGAGAAGAAACAAAAGTGAAGATAGCACCAGAGCTGGAGCCTAACCTTAAACAACTATTGGTAAAGTGCCTGGCCGAGAATCAAGACGTGTTCGTATGGTCGGCTCTAGATCTGAAAGGCGTCCGGTCGGAGGTCATGGAGCACAAGTTACATGTCTACCCTGACGCCAGGCCGGTGAAGCAGCGGAAGAGGGACTTCAGTCCCGAACAAAACAAGATAATTCAGGCCGAGGTGGACAAACTCTTAGAGGCGGGACACATTCAAGAAGTCCAGTTCCCGGCCTGACTGTCCAATGTGGTGCTGGTGTCCAAGCCGGAGAATAAATGGAGAGTCTGCATAGACTTCAGAGACCTCAACAGAGCCTGTCCCAAAGACTGTTACCCACTCCCTCGGATTGACTAGATGGTGGACTCCACGACTGGGAGCGAGCTCATCTGCATGTTGGATGCCTACCAGAGATACCATCAGGTACCACTCTCTCCCGCTGATCAGGAAAAGGTCAGTTTCATTACATCTGAGGGCACTTATTGTTACAAAGTCATGCCGTTCGGACTGAAGAACGCAGGGGCTACCTATCAAATGCTGATGAACAAAGTGTCTAAAGAGTAGTTGGGAAGGAACATTGAAGTATACGTAGATGACATCTTCATCAAGTCCCTCAGTGCGGCAAACTTGATAGCAGACGTGGAGGAGACCTGTTGCACTCTGAGAAGGTATGGTCTTAAATTGAATCCGTCCAAATGTTTGTTCGGGGCAAGAAGCGGGAAGTTCTTGGGCTACATCCTGACTGAGCGAGGCATAGAGGCCAACCCTAGCAAGGTGAAGGCTCTGCTGGAGATGCCACCACCCAAGAACCTGAAAGAAGTTCAACGGCTGACCGGGAGGATCACAACTCTCTCTCGTTTTATTTCCCGGTCAGCCGATCGCAGTCTACCCTTCTTCATGACCTTGCGCAAAGCCACCAAGTTCTAGTGGGATGCTAAATGTGATCGGACATTTGAAGAGTTAAAATCTTATCTTATTAGTCTACCTGTCTTAGCTAAGCCTGAGGAAAGAGAGATTCTGTATGTCTACCTCTCAGCTATTGAGGGAGCGGTGAATGCAGTGCTTGTAAAACAAAAGGAGGCTGAGCAACAACCCATTTACTTCTTTGGGCATCTGTTAAAGGAAGCCGAGTGTAGGCATAATACACTCGAGAAGTTGACTTATGTGCTTGTGTTAATAGCTCAGCGTTTACGTCCTTACTTCTTGGCTCATCCCATTTGGGTGTTAACTAATAGCACCCTCGGGAAAGTGTTGGTCAATCCGGAGGCCTCCGGCCGGATGATCAAATGGACTACAGAACTAAGCGAGTATGACATCCAATACCTGCCCCGGGCTGCTATTAAGGCTCAGGCGTTGGTGGATTTCCTTAGTGAGTAGCACACTGAAGAAGAAGAGGAAATGTGGAAGGTCTATGTAGATGACTTGGCTGCTCGGTCAGGAAGTGACATTGGAATTCTTTTAATTTCCCTAAAGGGAGATCATCTCCACCTGGCCGTGCTGTTGGAGTATCGGGCTACCAATAATGAAGCTGAGTATGAAGCTCTCCTGGATGGGTTGCAAGTTGCTCGGCATGTGGGAGCTGCCCATGTCATGTTTCACTCAGATTCCCAGCTTGTGACTCGGCAGCTAGCTGGACAGTTTGAAGTAAATAGTGAACGGTTGCAGACCTATGTAAATGCCTATGAGCGATTAAAAGCTGAATTTCAAGAAGTTCAGATACTCCAGATCCCTCGAGAAGACAACCTCAAAGCTGATGAACTGGCTAAGTTGGCCAGCGCCATCACTCCGTGGGTCTTCACTCAACCCTTACCTCAGACCATGCTAGTAGCTCAGGTCGAGAGGGAGACAGAAATGGAAGTTGAAGACGATTGGAGAGCTCCACCCATAGCTTATTTGCAGAAGGGGACTCTACCAACTCATCCCGAGCAGGCTCGCTTGTTGAAGAAGCGGGCAGCCCGATTCACCTTGGTGGGGGATACCTTATACAAGCGAGCCTTCTCTCGGCCGCTACTCAAGTGCTTAAGAGAAGAGGATGCAGATTATGTACTAAGAGAGATACATTTGAGATCTTGTGGAAGCCATCCGGGAGGTCGGTCAATGGCTCGAAAGGTACTGCTAGCCGGATTCTTCTGGCTAACACTTCAAAAGAATGCAGATCAGATGGTCACCTCTTGCCTTTCCTGCCAGAAGCACCAAAGCATCTCTCATTAACCAGTAGAGGTTTTGAGGACATCCACTATGTCATGCCCTTTTGATCAGTGGGGCATGGATATAGTAGGACATTTCGCTGTCACAGCCGCTCAGAAGATATTCCTACTAGTAGATGTGGATTATTTCTCTAAGTGGGTGGAAGCAGAGGCTCTGACTCGGATCATCGAGCAAGCAGTCATCAAATTCTTATGGCAGAATATTCTATGTCGGTATGAGATACCTCATAAGTTGGTCTCGAACAAGGTCGGCAATTCCAAGGCCAGAAGATCCAGGAATGGTGCACCGCGTATGGAATCAAGCAAGCATTCACCTTGGTGGCTTATCCCCAGAGTAACAGTCAAGCAGAGGTCGCCAATCGGGAAATCTTGCGAGGACTCAAGACCAAGCTGGATCACGTGGGCGGTACATGGGTCGACGAGTTGCCTAGTGTCTTATGAGCTCTACGGACCACCCCCAAAGAAAGCTTAGGCTGTACCCCCTTTCAGCTGGTGTACGGAAGTAAAGCAGTAGTCCTGATGGAAGTAGGGTGTGAATCTGATCGAAGGCACCTGTATGGAGAAGATAATACAGAGAAGAGGCGTCTGGAACTGGATTTGATCGAGGAGATCCGGGACCGGGCAGCAGTCCGAAAGACTGCTTATCGACAAAGGATGCAGCGAAGGTATAATCAGAAGGTCATACCCAGGAGTTTCCAAGTCGGCGACCATGTATGGAAGAGAGTCAAACCAGTCGGGGAGGTGAGTAAGCTGGAGCCCCAATAGGGGGGGACCCTTCCTGGTGGTCGGGAAGCTAGGGTCGGGAGCATACTACCTGCATGACGCTCAAGGAAAAAGGATGGGGAGACCTTGGAGCGCTGTACATCTAAAACTGTATCATGAGTAGAACTCGGCCACCCTTGTAATAACATTAGTTGTAAATATGATAGTGATCCAGACAACCACGGCTCGACATCCAGACTCTCGCTCAAGCGAGTTATAAGTGGGCTTGCTCCCACGCACCCGTCGACCACAGTGTCGGTCGGGCGTGGTTCTCCACGCTCGGTCGGGCAAGCCGAGCGGCATCCAGACTCTCGCACAAGTGAGTTATAAGGGGGCTTGCTCTCACGCACCCGCCGACCTCAGTGCCTGTCAGGCGTGACTGTCCATGCTCGGTCGGGCAAGTCGAGTGGCGTCCAGACTCTCGCTTAAGCGAGTTATAAGTGAGCTTGCTCCCACGCACTCACCGACCTCTGTGCCAGTCGGGCGTGGCTGTCCACGCTCGGTCGGGCAAGCCGAGTGGCGTCAAGACTCTCACTCAAGCGAGTTATAAGTGGGCTTGCTCCCACACACCCGCCGACCTCGGTGCCGGTCGAGCGTGGTTGTCCACGCTTGGTCGGGCAAGCCGAGTGGCATCTAGACTCTTGCTCAGGCGAGTTATAAGTGAGCTTGCTCGCACGCACTAGTCGACCTCGGTGTCGATCGAGCGTGGCTGTCCACGCTCGATCGGGCAAGCCGAGCGATCGAGCAAGTCGAGTGGCATGCAGACTCTCGCTCAGGCGAGTTATAAGTGGGCTTGCTCCCACGCACCCGCCGACCTCGATGCGGGTCGGGCGTGGCTGTCCACGCTCGGTCGAGCAAGCAGAGTGGTGTCCAGACTCTTGCTCAGGCGAGTTATAAGTGGGCTTGCTCCCACGCTCTCGCCGACCTCGATGTCGGTCAGGCGTGGCTGTCCATGCTTGGTCGGGCAAGCCGAGCGGCGTTCAGACTCTTGCTCAAGCGAGTTATAAGTGGGCTTGCACCCACGCACCCGCCGACCTAGGTGTCGGTCGGGCGTGGCTGTCCACGCTCGGTCGGGCAAGCCGAGCGACGTCCATACTCTTGCTCAAGCGAGTTATAAGTGGGCTTGCTCCCACGCACCCGCTGACCTCGGTGTTGGTCGGGTGTGGTTGTCCACGCTCGGTCGGGCAAGCCGAACGGCGTCCAGACTCTCGCTCAAGCGAGTTATAAGTGGGCTTGCTCCCATGCACCCGCCGACCTCAGTGCTGGTCGGGCTTGGCTGTCCACACTCGGTCGGGCAAGCCGAGTGACCGAGCAAGCCGAGTGGCATCCAGACTCTCGCTCAGGCGAGTTATAAGTGGGCTTGCTCCCACGCACCTACCAACCTCGGTGCCAGTCGGGCGTGGTTGACCACGCTCGGTCAGGCAAGCCGAGTGGCGTCCAGACACTCGCTCAGCCGAGTTATAAGTGGGCTTGCTCGTACGCACTCGCCGACCTCGGTGTCGGTCGGGCGTGGCTGTCCATGCTCAGTCGAGCAAGCCGAGTGGCGTCCAGACTCTCGCTCAGCCGAGTTATAAGTGGGCTTGCTCGTACGCACCCGCCGACCTCGGTGTCGGTCGGGCGTGGCTGTCCATGCTCAGTCGAGCAAGCCGAGTGGCGTCCAGACTCTCGCTCAGCCGAGTTATAAGTGGGCTTGCTCGTACGCACCCGCCGACCTCGGTGTCGGTCGGGCGTGGCTGTCCATGCTCGGTCAAGCAAGCCAAGCGACGTCCGGACTCTCGCTCAAGCGAGTTATAAGTGGGCATGCTCCCACGCACCCGCCGACCTTAGTGTCGGTCGGGTGTGGCTGTCCACGCTCGGTCGGCCTAGCCGAGCGGCGTCCAGACTCTCGCTCAAGCGAGTTATAAGTGGGCTTGCTCCCACGCACCCGCCGACCTCGGTGTCGGTCGGGTGTGGCTGTCCACGCTTGGTTGGGCAAGCCGAGTGGCATCCAGACTCTCGCTCAGGCGAGTTATAAGTGGGCTTGCTCTCACGCACCTGCCGACCTCGGTGCCGGTCGGGCGTCGCTGTCCACGCTCGGTCGGGCAAGCTGAACGACTTCCAGACTCTCGCTCAAGCGAGTTATAAGGGCTTGCTCCCATGTACTCGCCGGCCTCGGTGCCGGTCGGGTGTGGCTATTTCTGCCCTGTTAAGGTAACTGAATGACAATGGGACCCGACTCACTGAATTGCGAAAAAGCCTAGTGAAAGTTGGATAATTGAGCAAGTCTTAGCTAACTTGAGCAAAGGGGAAAAGTGATCGATCTCGAACGAGGATCTTAGTTGGCCCGAACGATCGATCCCGAGCGAACCTGTGTCCTAGGGGGCGCAAGCAATCTTTATTTGTATTGACCGTCAAGCCTTAGCCATGGACGGGCCAGACCCCGAGGGTTTGCTGGTGGACGAGTCGAGTGAGGGCCTCTGGATATCAAAGTCGGCTAGTTGATATGGCTGACCGAGTGACCCAACGCTCAGGGTTGACCATCCAAAAGACTTAAATTAACTTATGAGTTGCGTTTGTAGCAAGCCCGAGCCTGAAGGAATGTTGACAAACCAAGGATCGATTAAAGGGTAACACTAAAGTCCTAAGGAAGTAACAGAGCAAAAATACATCAACACAAGAGAATTGAAAAAGGAACTTCACATTAAGATAAGGCTCGAGGCCATTAGAGCGATTACAGGCCCAATCGGCCGAGTCAAAAAAGAGTAAATTACATTTTAAGTGAAAGGAGGGAAGACATCTTCTGGGATGAGCTCCTGCCCCGAGTCGGCTTCACCGTATTGGAAGACAGATCTTCAGGGATGTGCCCCGCCTCCTTTAGCTGCTGCAGGGCGCTCTAAATGTCGTACTTAAACATGTTGGCCGTCCGACGAGCCAACTGTCGGAAGAAAGACTCTGACTGAAGGTATGCAAGTCGGTGTGCTTCGAGCCGAGCCGAGCCGATTCTCCCTCCTTGTAGGCTGCAAGCTCGCCATTCAACCGATTGATCTCGGCATCCCGTTCGGTTATTTTTGCCTCCCGAGCCACCGGTTGAGCTTCCAAGGCCTTAAAGGCCTCCTCCTTAGCCGTCAACTCCGTTTCCTTATTAGTTAAGGTCAGCTGGGTCTGATGATGGGCGGTCGCCGACTCTTTTAGTTGCCCGGCCAAAGCCCTAGCCTCTGTGATTTTCTTGTCCAAGTCTGAATGTGCGCGGGCTTGGCGGGTTAGAGCGATTTTCTTCTGAGCCTCCATGCTTTCTAGCCGGACGGCAAGCTGGTCTATCTCTTGAGAAGCAGTTGCCAGTAGGGCATGTTCCTCCTCCGCCCGAGCGTCAGCCTCTTCCAACTGTGTCTTCAGAATGACTATTTCAGACCGGAGGAGCTACATGCCCTCCTCACCGGGAGGGAGAGTGCAATGACTCAACTGGGTCTCTAGTTCCTATACCCTCTGCTCTGCCGCCCGACGCTCCTTGGTGTTACGAACTAAGGACTGGGTGACTGCCCGACAGGAGACCCTAAACTGTACAGAAGAAAATATTAAAAGTAGAGTCAAGAGTAACAAAGAAAAGAAAGACAGACCTGAGTGGCACCCATGAAAAAGTTGTTGGCCAAGTTCAGCGGACTCCGCTCGTGGGTCGTTGCCACCCCCTGATCCCAGCTTGCGACCAGCTGACCGTGCAGATTGATTGGCTGGGGTTGGATGATCTGGGTCATGCTGACTGCCGAGGGAAGTTACAGATCCACTAGGAGTCGAGGAGGAGACTGTGTTGCCAAAACAAAAGCCACAACGTTAACTCTGGGGGGATCCACCAGGGCTACCGAGCGAGGTGGTGCAGAGTTGGAGGCCAGGGCTCTTGTGTTAGAAGGAGCGTGGTCGGGCGGAGGAGCCGTCAGATCATGAGCCTCCTCGATCAACTCCTGAGCCAGAGACACACTCGGGGAGATGGTTGCTCGATGGCATTTTCTCGTCAGTCTCTCGGAGGCTGGCTGCTCTGTCTCTGCCTCCACCGTCGGTGCTTCCGTTTCTAAGTCCACCACTTGGGGCTCTGTTTCAGAATCCCCCGCTAATGGTTTCGCCCCCGAGTCGCCCTCGGCATTCTCTGATTGCTTCGGGGCCGAAGCACTATTCACCGGTGGCACTTCTCGGTTCGCCAGCTCCTCCGCCGCTCGAGCGTTCAACTCTGTCTCATCCAGGCCGAGCTCATCAGCTAGTATAGCGTTCCACATGGTTTGAGCTGCAACACAGAAAGAGCTTTAGTTAGAGCTAAAGGGTCGGACAGGAAAGTGAACTTACCGAAGGAGCCGGGTAGAGCGGTGGGGATATGGCTCAGTCAGAAAATGTACAAAACCGTCTTGCTCAGCAAGCGACCAGTGTGGAAGCGAAGCCCCCAATCTTGGAGAAAGCCAGCTGAAACGTCGGCTCCGAGCGATAGTTGTTAGGCATATATGGCTGAGTGGGTAGGTCCTCTACCCACTCGGTAGACCAGTTCGGGGCCGGGGTCGTATTCACATAGAAGAAGTGAGACTTCCATCCCTTATTGGAAGAAGGAACTTTGCCTAAGAAGGTTGACTTGGTACGGGTCTGAAAGAAAAAGTTGTCCGGCTCTTGCTTTTTGGGATAGTAAAAGAAGTGGAAGACCCGGGGTCGAGGGGGATGTTGTAAGTAGAGAAGATAACTACGGTACCGCATAAGATCCGAACCGAGTTCGGGGCCAGTTGGGAGAGAGGTATTTGAAAATACCTACAGACTTCCTTAATGAAGGGATGAAGGGGGAATCTTAGACCGACCAATAAGTGATCTTTAAAGATGGTAAAATAACCTAAGGGAGGTTGATGCGGTCGGTCGCAGCGATTGGGAAGGGCTAAGTGATGGTCTTCTGGGATCTGATAGTCCGACCGGATGGTCTCTAAATGGGCGAGGGTCAGGGTCGAGATGGTGGTGGTATACCATAAACTGACCGAAAAGGTTGACTCAGCAATTAGGTCGGGGTCAGGAACTGTAACTATGAAATTAGATGAGGAAAAAGAGTACCTAGGGGTCGGGCAACCGAAGGCGAAGAAATAAAGGTGGTCGGGGCTCGCCGGAAACATCAGAAAGCTGGGAAGCGCGGTGGTCAGGCGGCGGAGGGCAGAGAAGAGGAGAAGTGAAAACAAGAGGTAAACGAAGAAGGTTAAAATGGCGGAGGCGGAACTATTTATACTACGGAGGGACTCATGAGAGCCATCGGATGAGCGGGGTGAAAAAAGCGGAAGAAGATCTTGACTGTCGATTTCCCGCCTTTACCGATGCTTCAAGACCCTCGCCCTGATGCCTGACGCGCCCAAATATACTAGATTAAATTGTCACGAAATGTATGAGCTCATCAAATTTAAATATCAATGAAATAAATGCTGGAAACCCTTTTACAATCACAATATGGAAATGTAATATAGGGGCCACAGGTCGTATTTTTTCTCGGGGCTAGTTGACGTGTTTGATTCGAACTTGTATTTATGTGTCGTTTGTGTTTTCGGGTTTCGAATAGATATTCGGGTTCAAATAAAATGGGAGAACTCAACTAAATGAGCTAAATGAAATATGGCGATTGATGAACTTAATCAACTAACAACTCAATCAAATCCACTTAAACAATATATGAAGGCAATTCTGATTTCCCATGCAAAACAGATGCTAACAAGGTATAAGGCAGTGATATTCAGCAGCTAACACCAATATTCTGAATGAAACTTAAAGGCAAGGCAATGAGCCGGCTGTGAAACAAGCTTGATTCGAATGCAATAGCTCACTAAAGGATTGTTTAACTACAGGAATTACAGCTCAAAAACATGAAGCAGTAGTTGAAATTTCACTTAAAAACAGATTCCAAAGAATGTTCCAACTTGATATGCAAGGGAACAACATTTGTGTCAAAAACTTAACTAAATTCAGCTCTATAAATTGATGGTTAACAATTCATGTACAGCAATTGGATGGAAACACACAAATAGAATACAAACTTCACAAACTTCACCAGCTACACCAATAGAATTCAGCACTTGCAGAATTTCAGAAATGCAATGCTTGAAGGATTCGCAAGGAGGTGTTATGTGCCAAAAGCTGATAGTGAATGCATGAACAATACATGACAAGTCAGAATTGAGATGCTCTATTTAGTTCAGAAGTTGGAGAAATCACTGACATGATCTATTGCCCTAAATGAAACATCGCAGCCATTAAGCAAGGAACTGATCAGTTTAGAAAAGGAATTCTTAATGCAGTGATTAATTCCAGGAATGCAGCAAGTAATCCAAACTTTCAGAAATTAAATGCAAAGATGTCGCAACCCACTGAATGTAAACTCGACTAGCACTAATGTTTAGCAACGGGATTTGGCAGATGCAGACTGAAATGGCTCAGGCAATTGCACAAACTGAAGTGGCACAAAGGAGAAAACTGATACAAGGTGTCAGAAATATCAAACTGCAGTTTTAACTTGATTGTTAATGAAGAAAGCCAAGCTACAACTGATGTGGGGCAAGTGGATGTGCAGTTTCAGAAACGTTTAAGCACAGCTGACTCGCAGCTAGATACACAGTGCAGAGTTGAATTGAAACAAGTGTTCAGGTCTAAAATTGATTTGTAGAGATGGTGATGGCAATTCAGGCACAATCCGAATTTCAAATTATGGCAATTGAATCAGCTGTTGTAAACAACTGATATTAACACAGAAACAACACTGAAGCAGGAATGAATGAAGATTTCAAACATCAACTGCAGGAATTTAACCAAACTGAAAACAGAATTTGTTTGCGCAGATAAACATAAACGAAATGCTGAATCACTAAGCTAATCAAGAACTAGAAACTGAAGCTAAAAGTGAACAACTTAATTCAACTAAATTAACACACTAAGTGCGAAATAAGCTAAGGAATTCAGAATTAAAACTAATTTGCAGCAAAGAAACTTGGCACGCTAGCTAGAAGTTGGCACGCAAGGAATTAAATTGCAAACTAACTGAAATTTGATCTAATTGTCATCTAAACAAGTTAACTAGTTAACTACTTGCAAGAATTGAACCTAATTAAGCTAGAACAATTCAGTAACTTCGAATTAAGCTGCTGATCTAATTGCAGAAACTAAACAGAAGCTCACGGCAGAAATGAAATCTACAGCTAAACAATGAAAATAAACTATCTAAGCTACTCCTCAATCTTCCCTAAGCTCAAATTCCTCTTGGTCGTCAAGCAAGAGCTGGCTTCGAACCCCTAGGCACAGCAAATCGATGGAAATCAGCCTCGCATGATGAACTCTGCTCAAACTGCGTCATAATGGAATTTCAACCCAATTTCCTTGGCCTCAGTCGATGGTGGTTGTTGTGGTGATTCGCGGACCACCTGGGCTCACCTGAGAACCCCTACAGCCGGCTCAGATGGTCGGAAATGGCTTATGGAAGAGGCGCAAGTGACTGGACTGCTGAGCTGCCGAAACCCTCAAACAACCCTCTTCCGGCGCGAATTCGAGTTGAATTCTCCAACTAAACTGACCTTCAAAGATCCAGAAGATGATCTTGATGAAGAATTGAGGGGTCGCGCCCCGGAAATGGAGAAAAACGACTGGAAAACGAAGAAGAACCGATGAAAGCTACTGTAGCGGCGGAGACGCGACGGGGAGAAGCGCTGGGGAGTTTCTGATTAAATAGGAATCGATGGACGGCTGTGATTCATTTGAGAAGATCCAACGGTAGATCTTGGTCTGATTTGAGCCAAACTTTTATGATGATGATCTGGGGTCAGGATCTGCCTTGTGGTAGCTCGGATCCTCCAGATATGCAACGGATGGTCCAGATCAACTCTATCTGTGATTGGACGCTCTAGAGCCCTCCTTGCTTGATCCAACGGTTGATCTAGCTCTGATTGGGATGAAACCTTCAGATCTTGATCATAGAGCTTGATCAACCCTAACCCTAGCTCGGATTGCTTCAGATCGTCCCGGATGGCTCAGATCTAGCCGCTCTTGAATCGAACGGTCCGGATTAATCGTAGGCTTGATAATTCGATCCGGTTCACATCCGACTCAGGTTTGACCCAATATGCTCTAGGTCCAGGAACCTTTGATGCCTACAAAAATAAATCAAGAATTTAGTGGCCAATTAATCCAAAAATATGTAATTTTGCAATTAAGTCCAAAATAATAGAAAATCCTAAAACCTAGGGTAAAATCACAATTAAACAATAAAAACATGGATCAAACATGGATTTTAGCACTTAAAATAATCAATAAAATGGTGCTTATCAACTCCCCCACACTTAACCTTGAGCGTCTCGCGAAACAACTAAATAAGTATCCCTTAGGCTCTCTTAAGCATAATTAGAAACAAATGAAAAGAAATTACCTAGGGTTGTCAATTCTCATAAATCTAAGCTCTATGGATTAGTATCTTGTCCTTAAATCAACAACTTAGCCTTTTCATCTATCATGAGTCATTGAGATGAATTTAAATCACTAGCCTTTCAAGGGAAGTTTTGGTGGCTCTCTCTTGAGTTCTAAGTTGGTGATGGAAGTGGAGCTCACTCTCACACATATGCTTCTTGCACTACCATAGGCTTGCTTATTATCTAATCTCCACCATTAATCATGAATAGGATCAACAACTATAAAAACAAATGAAAACATGAAAAATGGTGAGAAATGGAATAAAAACCAAGAGAATGGAAAATTTTGATGGAATGGAGGACTTTGTTGTTTAAAAATGTTTCCAATGTGCTTTGCCCCTCTTATCAGTCCTCTAGTGATATCCAAAAGTGTGGTGAAGTAAATCTTGAGTAATTCCTTTGGTTTGGATGAAAAATAACTCCATTTGATCTCAATGTGCCAAGTTTCAATTTTTGTGCCAACCTTGCTTCTTTCACTCTTTTCTCAGATTTTTTTCTTTCTTCCTTTCTCTCTAGTGAATTCAGAATGTAATGGAGCAAAGAATTTGATTTGGATGTGAGAAACTTCACTTGATTTCATGGTGCCAAAGTTCCATCTTGTTTCTCTCTTCTCTTTTCCTCTTCAAACTGTTTTTCTTTTTTTTTTCTTTGCTCTTAATTCTTCTAATGGAGCATATTTAGATCTTGCAAAACTCTGATTTCTTCAATTCAATTGGTATTTAGGATTAGTGGAGCATTTAAACTGCTTTCTCTCGAAAAATTCTGCTCAATCAAGTTGAATTTTAACCAACTTCTTCCCATTTTCTTCCTTGTTTCGAAACTCCTAGCATCCCAATTCCTTTCTTGTTCTGATAGGCTGTGATGTGCTTCAATCTATAATACATTCATCCCCTTCATTTCGTGATTCAAAGCTTTGGAAAATCCAATTTCAGCTTCAACTTGGCACCAATCTGCACAAAAGAAAAACTGCTTTTTTCCAGCTGAGTTCAGCTTCTAATCAGCCTCAATGTAGCTCCAATTCAACTTGTTTTCAGCTGGAATTTAGCTTGTTTCAGCTGCTATTCAGATTCTAGCACTCTACAGCTACAATTTTCTGAAATTACAGCCAATATACAGCTGCAATTGTGTCAAACATCTCCTGCATTTCCCTACTTCAGCATCTAGCTTTTCCTCAGCTTCATTTGAATTTGGTTTGTATCATTCAGTAGTTACTGATCTGTGCAGCTACAACTCAGAATTACGGATTTAGCAAGGTTGCAGTCCATAACAATTCCGAACAGGACATTGCTCCACAGCCATTCAATTTGCTCAGAATTTTCAGCATCAAGTTGGATTCGGCTTCAATCTTATCAGGAACTTTGTATCAAAGCTGTTTTCTTCAATTGCTATCAAACTTTGCACTAATTCAGATCTACACAACTGCATTCCAGCTTTTCTCAAAGAGTTTCTGAACTTACAGTCAAGAAAATTTCATTCAGATTCAAGTTGACACAACTGCACAAAACTGCTTGTGCTGATTTTTTCCTTTGTGTTCAGCCCTAAAATTCAGCACTCGGCAGATTCAGATTTGCAATGCCATTCAGATTTTTAGCTGCAGATCATTGTTTTCATCTTCTTTTTCTTGATCAGCTCAGAGTTTTTGCTTACTTCCCTGCATTTCGAAAATTCCTTCACTGCATTTTCTGTTTTGCTTCTTCTTTGCTGCATTTGTTCCAGATTTTTTTCTGTATTTTCCTTCTCTGATTTCAACAGCTACTCGGCAGCAACAAATACAACTCAGATTTCTTCAATTGTTAGCAAACCTTGCATTTAATTCCAATTCCTGCACAGCTGAATTCTAGCAATGTTCCAACTTCACTGCATTTTCCTCTTTCTCTGTTTGGCACAAGTTTTTCTGCCATGAAGCAGATTAATTCCAGCTCAGTTCACTCTCTACAAGATTTTACTGATCTTGGCTTCCCAAAATACCAGCTTTTCAGTTTTTGATCCAAGCCAATCTCGATCCAAGCTAGCCGAATTGTCTTCTTTCTTCACCTTGGCACAACTTTTTCTTTCTTTTTGCTTTTGCGTGCCTTTGTTTCTTCTTGCAGAAAAATTTTCATTGTCACACCATGCCACTTGGATCTTCAAAATATGATAAGGAAACAAGATCTCCAATTGCTTCCATCTCTCTTGCGCATTCTTGGCATTCCAATTCACTCAAAATGTGATTTGTTTCCATCCTTCCATTGCAAAAAAAATTTTTTTTTTTCGAAATGAAATTGCTTCCAAATCACTAATCACTCCCCCACACTTAAAACTTTGCCCGTCTCGGGCAAAATAGCATTAAAGGAAATATCCCAAGCAAACAAATCCATAGAAAAATTGGGGTTAGAATTAGGAATAAGGAAGACAAATGGAATAGAATAAGCAAATTGATGTGGAAAGGTGAATAAAATGATTTGTCCCTATAGATGTGATCCAACCATTGAAATATGATTTTGAAAGAACCTAAGCAAGTTCTAGAGTACAATGACATGTGTGTATCACAAAATAAGGCTAATCTCACTAGGTAAAAATTAATCCATCTCAATTCTTCAATCAAGAATCTAAAGCATAATCGTACTCAAGCATCCAAGATTTCATCCATGAGCTCAAATCCTAAGTTTTGACAACCAAATTTAAGTTATTTTCTAAGAGATTCTAAAATGCTATGGAGAATACCTAAAGGGATACTTTTATTTCTACTCATGCAAAAGTGCTAAAAGCAAAGACATGGTAATTACAATGACTCAGATCAAAGGAAAATTCTAATTCTAGGAAGCATGAAAATGAAAAATGAAATAAAAGAAAATACAAGAAAAATCCAACTCCCCTTTATTCTGGTGGACGGAGTCGATCCAAAAGTAGCCTCCACCGTGGTAGTGGAGGAACATGGGTAGCTGAGTGAATTCGGGCTCCCCCACACTTGAACTTCGCAAAAAATTTCTCTGGTGGCCTAAGGCGATTCAGGTTCAAGAGCCATTCAAGGGATGGAGTGCTTTTAATTAAAGTCAGATCATCTCCTCCTTCTTGATGCCCTTCAGAAGTCCTTCCAGGAGGCTGAAGTCTGTTCAGTTGGAGTACCCACTCCTGAAGTCTTCTGGACCCTGCAAAACAATGTAATACCTCTCTCAAGTGTACAGGGTCAGAAAGAAATGATATAAGTTCAGTTTTTGCATGAAATAAATCCAAATCTGCATTATGTCCAATTAAATCAATTCTTGGTGTCTCAATAAATTTTTCAAAATTATTTTCTACCAAGGATGTATCAAATAATGTATCACAGCCAATAAAATCAATTTGTGGTGCCTCAATGAATTTTTCAAAATTATTTCCAGAATAAGATATGTCAAGAGATTCATCACAAAAATCAACATCAAATCTAGGCACCCCTAAAAAATTTTCACACTCTGCATTTGCATCTAATGTAACACCACATGCTTCATTTTCAACAATTTCTACACTAGGTACCTCTAGGGATTTTTCACAATTATTTTCTACAAGAGATGTATCCCTAGGTATATTACAAACAATAAAATCAGTGTGAGGTACCTCTATGCAGTTTTCAAAAAATTTTGGGGGAGTATTTACCTGATCATGCTGAAAAATACCTGGAGGTTCTACAAAAGTGGATGAAACTGTGGCCTCCTCCTGGTCAAGTTCATGCTCCTCTTCAGCCTCAGGCTCTGGTGGACACTCAAATAAAACAGGTGATCCTTGGGTTCTTGCTTCCACCAAGCAAGTCCCTACACTTTCTGGTTCATTCTCTAAATCTTGTGGTGGTCCCTGGGGCTTAGTGCAATCCCCTACACCTATGGAATCATCTCCTCTGCATGCTTCTCCTGTAATATCTGCAGCAACAGTATCAGAAAAATTAGGACCATCAATAATGCTATCATCAGAAAATAAAAGTCTAGAATGGTCCTGTGGAGCTTCAGTTTCTTCTTCTTGAGCTGAAACATTTGAAAATGAATTTTGAGTAGGAATCTCCGGAGGGATGCATGCTCTAGGTGCCCAGACTTTGATGAGTACGTCATCTTCTTCTTCTATCAAATGTGCAAGATTACTTGAAGAAGGACTTGGCCATGCACTAGGGTCACCTTGAACTGATATAAATCCAACTCCGGGGGATTGTTCTGATTTTTGGGCTTGCCTTTGTTTCTCTTGTTGATGATATAGTAAAACTTGTTGAACTATCTCCTCCACCCTTTGTTGTTGCATAACTTGTTGCAACATTTCCTCGACCTTCTGTTGGAGCACATTTCCTGCACTAGAACTCCCATAGCCTCCTTGGTTAGCATAGCTCCTTGATTGACCTTGAAAGGATGAAGTAGGCTGAAAATTTTGAGCTTGCTGATTTGGTTGAAAACATGGCTGTTGGGGCTGATTAAAGGGCTGATATTCTTGGAAACTTTGCTGGGAAATGTAGCCTTGAAAGTTCTGATTTTGGTCTGGAAAATTAGGTGCCGAAGGCTGAAAATTCTGCCCTTGAAACCCTTGATTGTAGGGCTGTGAAAACTGGTTCAAGGGCTGTGTAGGCTGATAAAATGGCTGGTTTTGAGGCGGATCTTGCTGAAATGGTTGACACACTTGCTGCCCTTGATTGTATTGCTGGAATTGAGGTTCAAAATGCTGAAATGTAGGCTGAAAATTGGGCTGAAATTGCTGAAAACTGGGCTGAAAATTCTGGAAAATTGGCTGCCCGTTCTGAAAATTCTGGAAATTGCTGGAATTTGGCTGAAATTGTTGGAAATCTTGCTGTGGTGGCTCGAATTGTTGAAATGGTGGCTGAAACTGAAAGTTTGGTTGCTGAAAATTAGGATAGGGCTGCTGAAATTGATCATTCGGATGCTGAAAATTCAAATGGGGCTGCTGGAAATCAAAATATGGCTGCTGGAATTCTTGGAGTGGCTGAAATTGTGGCTGAGGTAGCTTCTGATAAGTAGATGACTGAGCTTTACGTTCTAGTTGGTAGTCCCACTCCTTTATCACATTTCTTATCTCCTCCAGTGCCTTCACTATTTCTGATTGTTCCGTTGAATTCATTTTGAATCTTGCAGCCCTGTCACAAATCAAACAAGAAAAATGGCAGCAACCGTATACAAAAGAATAAGCAACAAAAAATAGAACCCAATGATATATCAAAAAGTATACAAGCAAAAATCAAACAAACAACTAGTTGCTTCCCCGGCAACGGCGCCAAAAATTTGACGCGCCCAAATATACTAGATTAAATTGTCACGAAATGTATGGGCTCATCAAATTTAAATATCAATGAAATAAATGCTGGAAACCCTTTTACAATCACAATATGGAAATGTAATATAGGGGCCACAGGTCGTATTTTTTCTCGGGGCTAGTTGACGTGTTTGATTCGAACTTGTATTTATGTGTCGTTTGTGTTTTCGGGTTTCGAATAGATATTCGGGTTCAAATAAAATGGGAGAACTCAACTAAATGAGCTAAATGAAATATGGCGATTGATGAACTTAATCAACTAACAACTCAATCAAATCCACTTAAACAATATATGAAGGCAATTCTGATTTCCCATGCAAAACAGATGCTAACAAGGTATAAGGCAGTGATATTCAGCAGCTAACACCAATATTCTGAATGAAACTTAAAGGCAAGGCAATGAGCCGGCTGTGAAACAAGCTTGATTCGAATGCAATAGCTCACTAAAGGATTGTTTAACTACAGGAATTACAGCTCAAAAACATGAAGCAGTAGTTGAAATTTCACTTAAAAACAGATTCCAAAGAATGTTCCAACTTGATATGCAAGGGAACAACATTTGTGTCAAAAACTTAACTAAATTCAGCTCTATAAATTGATGGTTAACAATTCATGTACAACAATTGGATGGAAACACACAAATAGAATACAAACTTCACAAACTTCACCAGCTACACCAATAGAATTCAGCACTTGTAGAATTTCAGAAATGCAATGCTTGAAGGATTCGCAAGGAGGTGTTATGTGCCAAAAGCTGATAGTGAATGCATGAACAATACATGACAAGTCAGAATTGAGATGCTCTATTTAGTTCAGAAGTTGGAGAAATCACTGACATGATCTATTGCCCTAAATGAAACATCGCAGCCATTAAGCAAGGAACTGATCAGTTTAGAAAAGGAATTCTTAATGCAGTGATTAATTCCAGGAATGCAGCAAGTAATCCAAACTTTCAGAAATTAAATGCAAAGATGTCGCAACCCACTGAATGTAAACTCGACTAGCACTAATGTTTAGCAACGGGATTTGGCAGATGCAGACTGAAATGGCTCAGGCAATTGCACAAACTGAAGTGGCACAAAGGAGAAAACTGATACAAGGTGTCAGAAATATCAAACTGCAGTTTTAACTTGATTGTTAATGAAGAAAGCCAAGCTACAACTGATGTGGGGCAAGTGGATGTGCAGTTTCAGAAACGTTTAAGCACAGCTGACTCGCAGCTAGATACACAGTGCAGAGTTGAATTGAANCAACAAAACAAACAAGAAAAATGGCAGAACCGTATACAAAGATAAGCAACAAAAAATAGAACCCAATGATATATCAAAAAGTATACAAGCAAAAATCAAACAAATCAACTAGTTGCTTCCCCGGCAACCGGCGCCAAAAATTTGACGCGCCCAAATATACTAGATTAAATTGTCACGAAATGTATGGGCTCATCAAATTTAAATATCAATGAAATAAATGCTGGAAACCCTTTTACAATCACAATATGGAAATGTAATATAGGGGCCACAGGTCGTATTTTTTCTCGGGGCTAGTTGACGTGTTTGATTCGAACTTGTATTTATGTGTCGTTTGTGTTTTCGGGTTTCGAATAGATATTCGGGTTCAAATAAAATGGGAGAACTCAACTAAATGAGCTAAATGAAATATGGCGATTGATGAACTTAATCAACTAACAACTCAATCAAATCCACTTAAACAATATATGAAGGCAATTCTGATTTCCCATGCAAAACAGATGCTAACAAGGTATAAGGCAGTGATATTCAGCAGCTAACACCAATATTCTGAATGAAACTTAAAGGCAAGGCAATGAGCCGGCTGTGAAACAAGCTTGATTCGAATGCAATAGCTCACTAAAGGATTGTTTAACTACAGGAATTACAGCTCAAAAACATGAAGCAGTAGTTGAAATTTCACTTAAAAACAGATTCCAAAGAATGTTCCAACTTGATATGCAAGGGAACAACATTTGTGTCAAAAACTTAACTAAATTCAGCTCTATAAATTGATGGTTAACAATTCATGTACAACAATTGGATGGAAACACACAAATAGAATACAAACTTCACAAACTTCACCAGCTACACCAATAGAATTCAGCACTTGCAGAATTTCAGAAATGCAATGCTTGAAGGATTCGCAAGGAGGTGTTATGTGCCAAAAGCTGATAGTGAATGCATGAACAATACATGACAAGTCAGAATTGAGATGCTCTATTTAGTTCAGAAGTTGGAGAAATCACTGACATGATCTATTGCCCTAAATGAAACATCGCAGCCATTAAGCAAGGAACTGATCAGTTTAGAAAAGGAATTCTTAATGCAGTGATTAATTCCAGGAATGCAGCAAGTAATCCAAACTTTCAGAAATTAAATGCAAAGATGTCGCAACCCACTGAATGTAAACTCGACTAGCACTAATGTTTAGCAACGGGATTTGGCAGATGCAGACTGAAATGGCTCAGGCAATTGCACAAACTGAAGTGGCACAAAGGAGAAAACTGATACAAGGTGTCAGAAATATCAAACTGCAGTTTTAACTTGATTGTTAATGAAGAAAGCCAAGCTACAACTGATGTGGGGCAAGTGGATGTGCAGTTTCAGAAACGTTTAAGCACAGCTGACTCGCAGCTAGATACACAGTGCAGAGTTGAATTGAAACAAGTGTTCAGGTCTAAAATTGATTTGTAGAGATGGTGATGGCAATTCAGGCACAATCCGAATTTCAAATTATGGCAATTGAATCAGCTGTTGTAAACAACTGATATTAACACAGAAACAACACTGAAGCAGGAATGAATGAAGATTTCAAACATCAACTGCAGGAATTTAACCAAACTGAAAACAGAATTTGTTTGCGCAGATAAACATAAACGAAATGCTGAATCACTAAGCTAATCAAGAACTAGAAACTGAAGCTAAAAGTGAACAACTTAATTCAACTAAATTAACACACTAAGTGCGAAATAAGCTAAGGAATTCAGAATTAAAACTAATTTGCAGCAAAGAAACTTGGCACGCTAGCTAGAAGTTGGCACGCAAGGAATTAAATTGCAAACTAACTGAAATTTGATCTAATTGTCATCTAAACAAGTTAACTAGTTAACTACTTGCAAGAATTGAACCTAATTAAGCTAGAACAATTCAGTAACTTCGAATTAAGCTGCTGATCTAATTGCAGAAACTAAACAGAAGCTCACGCAGAAATGAAATCTACAGCTAAACAATGAAAATAAACTATCTAAGCTACTCCTCAATCTTCCCTAAGCTCAAATTCCTCTTGGTCGTCAAGCAAGAGCTGGCTTCGAACCCCTAGGCACAGCAAATCGATGGAAATCAGCCTCGCATGATGAACTCTGCTCAAACTGCGTCATAATGGAATTTCAACCCAATTTCCTTGGCCTCAGTCGATGGTGGTTGTTGTGGTGATTCGCGGACCACCTGGGCTCACCTGAGAACCCCTACAGCCGGCTCAGATGGTCGGAAATGGCTTATGGAAGAGGCGCAAGTGACTGGACTGCTGAGCTGCCGAAACCCTCAAACAACCCTCTTCCGGCGCGAATTCGAGTTGAATTCTCCAACTAAACTGACCTTCAAAGATCCAGAAGATGATCTTGATGAAGAATTGAGGGGTCGCGCCCCGGAAATGGAGAAAAACGACTGGAAAACGAAGAAGAACCGATGAAAGCTACTGTAGCGGCGGAGACGCGACGGGGAGAAGCGCTGGGGAGTTTCTGATTAAATAGGAATCGATGGACGGCTGTGATTCATTTGAGAAGATCCAACGGTAGATCTTGGTCTGATTTGAGCCAAACTTTTATGATGATGATCTGGGGTCAGGATCTGCCTTGTGGTAGCTCGGATCCTCCAGATATGCAACGGATGGTCCAGATCAACTCTATCTGTGATTGGACGCTCTAGAGCCCTCCTTGCTTGATCCAACGGTTGATCTAGCTCTGATTGGGATGAAACCTTCAGATCTTGATCATAGAGCTTGATCAACCCTAACCCTAGCTCGGATTGCTTCAGATCGTCCCGGATGGCTCAGATCTAGCCGCTCTTGAATCGAACGGTCCGGATTAATCGTAGGCTTGATAATTCGATCCGGTTCACATCCGACTCAGGTTTGACCCAATATGCTCTAGGTCCAGGAACCTTTGATGCCTACAAAAATAAATCAAGAATTTAGTGGCCAATTAATCCAAAAATATGTAATTTTGCAATTAAGTCCAAAATAATAGAAAATCCTAAAACCTAGGGTAAAATCACAATTAAACAATAAAAACATGGATCAAACATGGATTTTAGCACTTAAAATAATCAATAAAATGGTGCTTATCAACTCCCCCACACTTAACCTTGAGCGTCTCGCGAAACAACTAAATAAGTATCCCTTAGGCTCTCTTAAGCATAATTAGAAACAAATGAAAAGAAATTACCTAGGGTTGTCAATTCTCATAAATCTAAGCTCTATGGATTAGTATCTTGTCCTTAAATCAACAACTTAGCCTTTTCATCTATCATGAGTCATTGAGATGAATTTAAATCACTAGCCTTTCAAGGGAAGTTTTGGTGGCTCTCTCTTGAGTTCTAAGTTGGTGATGGAAGTGGAGCTCACTCTCACACATATGCTTCTTGCACTACCATAGGCTTGCTTATTATCTAATCTCCACCATTAATCATGAATAGGATCAACAACTATAAAAACAAATGAAAACATGAAAAATGGTGAGAAATGGAATAAAAACCAAGAGAATGGAAAATTTTGATGGAATGGAGGACTTTGTTGTTTAAAAATGTTTCCAATGTGCTTTGCCCCTCTTATCAGTCCTCTAGTGATATCCAAAAGTGTGGTGAAGTAAATCTTGAGTAATTCCTTTGGTTTGGATGAAAAATAACTCCATTTGATCTCAATGTGCCAAGTTTCAATTTTTGTGCCAACCTTGCTTCTTTCACTCTTTTCTCAGATTTTTTTCTTTCTTCCTTTCTCTCTAGTGAATTCAGAATGTAATGGAGCAAAGAATTTGATTTGGATGTGAGAAACTTCACTTGATTTCATGGTGCCAAAGTTCCATCTTGTTTCTCTCTTCTCTTTTCCTCTTCAAACTGTTTTTCTTTTTTTTTTTTCTTTGCTCTTAATTCTTCTAATGGAGCATATTTAGATCTTGCAAAACTCTGATTTCTTCAATTCAATTGGTATTTAGGATTAGTGGAGCATTTAAACTGCTTTCTCTCGAAAAATTCTGCTCAATCAAGTTGAATTTTAACCAACTTCTTCCCATTTTCTTCCTTGTTTCGAAACTCCTAGCATCCCAATTCCTTTCTTGTTCTGATAGGCTGTGATGTGCTTCAATCTATAATACATTCATCCCCTTCATTTCGTGATTCAAAGCTTTGGAAAATCCAATTTCAGCTTCAACTTGGCACCAATCTGCACAAAAGAAAAACTGCTTTTTTCCAGCTGAGTTCAGCTTCTAATCAGCCTCAATGTAGCTCCAATTCAACTTGTTTTCAGCTGGAATTTAGCTTGTTTCAGCTGCTATTCAGATTCTAGCACTCTACAGCTACAATTTTCTGAAATTACAGCCAATATACAGCTGCAATTGTGTCAAACATCTCCTGCATTTCCCTACTTCAGCATCTAGCTTTTCCTCAGCTTCATTTGAATTTGGTTTGTATCATTCAGTAGTTACTGATCTGTGCAGCTACAACTCAGAATTACGGATTTAGCAAGGTTGCAGTCCATAACAATTCCGAACAGGACATTGCTCCACAGCCATTCAATTTGCTCAGAATTTTCAGCATCAAGTTGGATTCGGCTTCAATCTTATCAGGAACTTTGTATCAAAGCTGTTTTCTTCAATTGCTATCAAACTTTGCACTAATTCAGATCTACACAACTGCATTCCAGCTTTTCTCAAAGAGTTTCTGAACTTACAGTCAAGAAAATTTCATTCAGATTCAAGTTGACACAACTGCACAAAACTGCTTGTGCTGATTTTTTCCTTTGTGTTCAGCCCTAAAATTCAGCACTCGGCAGATTCAGATTTGCAATGCCATTCAGATTTTTAGCTGCAGATCATTGTTTTCATCTTCTTTTTCTTGATCAGCTCAGAGTTTTTGCTTACTTCCCTGCATTTCGAAAATTCCTTCACTGCATTTTCTGTTTTGCTTCTTCTTTGCTGCATTTGTTCCAGATTTTTTTCTGTATTTTCCTTCTCTGATTTCAACAGCTACTCGGCAGCAACAAATACAACTCAGATTTCTTCAATTGTTAGCAAACCTTGCATTTAATTCCAATTCCTGCACAGCTGAATTCTAGCAATGTTCCAACTTCACTGCATTTTCCTCTTTCTCTGTTTGGCACAAGTTTTTCTGCCATGAAGCAGATTAATTCCAGCTCAGTTCACTCTCTACAAGATTTTACTGATCTTGGCTTCCCAAAATACCAGCTTTTCAGTTTTTGATCCAAGCCAATCTCGATCCAAGCTAGCCGAATTGTCTTCTTTCTTCACCTTGGCACAACTTTTTCTTTCTTTTTGCTTTTGCGTGCCTTTGTTTCTTCTTGCAGAAAAATTTTCATTGTCACACCATGCCACTTGGATCTTCAAAATATGATAAGGAAACAAGATCTCCAATTGCTTCCATCTCTCTTGCGCATTCTTGGCATTCCAATTCACTCAAAATGTGATTTGTTTCCATCCTTCCATTGCAAAAAAAATTTTTTTTTTTCGAAATGAAATTGCTTCCAAATCACTAATCACTCCCCCACACTTAAAACTTTGCCCGTCTCGGGCAAAATAGCATTAAAGGAAATATCCCAAGCAAACAAATCCATAGAAAAATTGGGGTTAGAATTAGGAATAAGGAAGACAAATGGAATAGAATAAGCAAATTGATGTGGAAAGGTGAATAAAATGATTTGTCCCTATAGATGTGATCCAACCATTGAAATATGATTTTGAAAGAACCTAAGCAAGTTCTAGAGTACAATGACATGTGTGTATCACAAAATAAGGCTAATCTCACTAGGTAAAAATTAATCCATCTCAATTCTTCAATCAAGAATCTAAAGCATAATCGTACTCAAGCATCCAAGATTTCATCCATGAGCTCAAATCCTAAGTTTTGACAACCAAATTTAAGTTATTTTCTAAGAGATTCTAAAATGCTATGGAGAATACCTAAAGGGATACTTTTATTTCTACTCATGCAAAAGTGCTAAAAGCAAAGACATGGTAATTACAATGACTCAGATCAAAGGAAAATTCTAATTCTAGGAAGCATGAAAATGAAAAATGAAATAAAAGAAAATACAAGAAAAATCCAACTCCCCTTTATTCTGGTGGACGGAGTCGATCCAAAAGTAGCCTCCACCGTGGTAGTGGAGGAACATGGGTAGCTGAGTGAATTCGGGCTCCCCCACACTTGAACTTCGCAAAAAATTTCTCTGGTGGCCTAAGGCGATTCAGGTTCAAGAGCCATTCAAGGGATGGAGTGCTTTTAATTAAAGTCAGATCATCTCCTCCTTCTTGATGCCCTTCAGAAGTCCTTCCAGGAGGCTGAAGTCTGTTCAGTTGGAGTACCCACTCCTGAAGTCTTCTGGACCCTGCAAAACAATGTAATACCTCTCTCAAGTGTACAGGGTCAGAAAGAAATGATATAAGTTCAGTTTTTGCATGAAATAAATCCAAATCTGCATTATGTCCAATTAAATCAATTCTTGGTGTCTCAATAAATTTTTCAAAATTATTTTCTACCAAGGATGTATCAAATAATGTATCACAGCCAATAAAATCAATTTGTGGTGCCTCAATGAATTTTTCAAAATTATTTCCAGAATAAGATATGTCAAGAGATTCATCACAAAAATCAACATCAAATCTAGGCACCCCTAAAAAATTTTCACACTCTGCATTTGCATCTAATGTAACACCACATGCTTCATTTTCAACAATTTCTACACTAGGTACCTCTAGGGATTTTTCACAATTATTTTCTACAAGAGATGTATCCCTAGGTATATTACAAACAATAAAATCAGTGTGAGGTACCTCTATGCAGTTTTCAAAAAATTTTGGGGGAGTATTTACCTGATCATGCTGAAAAATACCTGGAGGTTCTACAAAAGTGGATGAAACTGTGGCCTCCTCCTGGTCAAGTTCATGCTCCTCTTCAGCCTCAGGCTCTGGTGGACACTCAAATAAAACAGGTGATCCTTGGGTTCTTGCTTCCACCAAGCAAGTCCCTACACTTTCTGGTTCATTCTCTAAATCTTGTGGTGGTCCCTGGGGCTTAGTGCAATCCCCTACACCTATGGAATCATCTCCTCTGCATGCTTCTCCTGTAATATCTGCAGCAACAGTA
Organism: Boesenbergia rotunda; assembly: GCA_024364735.1. Classification (NCBI taxonomy): domain Eukaryota; kingdom Viridiplantae; phylum Streptophyta; class Magnoliopsida; order Zingiberales; family Zingiberaceae; genus Boesenbergia; species Boesenbergia rotunda. The sequence goes on from JAGFNQ010003473.1 coordinate 99,375, forward strand.
TCAGAAAAATTAGGACCATCAATAATGCTATCATCAGAAAATAAAAGTCTAGAATGGTCCTGTGGAGCTTCAGTTTCTTCTTCTTGAGCTGAAACATTTGAAAATGAATTTTGAGTAGGAATCTCCGGAGGGATGCATGCTCTAGGTGCCCAGACTTTGATGAGTACGTCATCTTCTTCTTCTATCAAATGTGCAAGATTACTTGAAGAAGGACTTGGCCATGCACTAGGGTCACCTTGAACTGATATAAATCCAACTCCGGGGGATTGTTCTGATTTTTGGGCTTGCCTTTGTTTCTCTTGTTGATGATATAGTAAAACTTGTTGAACTATCTCCTCCACCCTTTGTTGTTGCATAACTTGTTGCAACATTTCCTCGACCTTCTGTTGGAGCACATTTCCTGCACTAGAACTCCCATAGCCTCCTTGGTTAGCATAGCTCCTTGATTGACCTTGAAAGGATGAAGTAGGCTGAAAATTTTGAGCTTGCTGATTTGGTTGAAAACATGGCTGTTGGGGCTGATTAAAGGGCTGATATTCTTGGAAACTTTGCTGGGAAATGTAGCCTTGAAAGTTCTGATTTTGGTCTGGAAAATTAGGTGCCGAAGGCTGAAAATTCTGCCCTTGAAACCCTTGATTGTAGGGCTGTGAAAACTGGTTCAAGGGCTGTGTAGGCTGATAAAATGGCTGGTTTTGAGGCGGATCTTGCTGAAATGGTTGACACACTTGCTGCCCTTGATTGTATTGCTGGAATTGAGGTTCAAAATGCTGAAATGTAGGCTGAAAATTGGGCTGAAATTGCTGAAAACTGGGCTGAAAATTCTGGAAAATTGGCTGCCCGTTCTGAAAATTCTGGAAATTGCTGGAATTTGGCTGAAATTGTTGGAAATCTTGCTGTGGTGGCTCGAATTGTTGAAATGGTGGCTGAAACTGAAAGTTTGGTTGCTGAAAATTAGGATAGGGCTGCTGAAATTGATCATTCGGATGCTGAAAATTCAAATGGGGCTGCTGGAAATCAAAATATGGCTGCTGGAATTCTTGGAGTGGCTGAAATTGTGGCTGAGGTAGCTTCTGATAAGTAGATGACTGAGCTTTACGTTCTAGTTGGTAGTCCCACTCCTTTATCACATTTCTTATCTCCTCCAGTGCCTTCACTATTTCTGATTGTTCCGTTGAATTCATTTTGAATCTTGCAGCCCTGTCACAAATCAAACAAGAAAAATGGCAGCAACCGTATACAAAAGAATAAGCAACAAAAAATAGAACCCAATGATATATCAAAAAGTATACAAGCAAAAATCAAACAAATCAACTAGTTGCTTCCCCGGCAACGGCGCCAAAAATTTGACGCGCCCAAATATACTAGATTAAATTGTCACGAAATGTATGGGCTCATCAAATTTAAATATCAATGAAATAAATGCTGGAAACCCTTTTACAATCACAATATGGAAATGTAATATAGGGGCCACAGGTCGTATTTTTTCTCGGGGCTAGTTGACGTGTTTGATTCGAACTTGTATTTATGTGTCGTTTGTGTTTTCGGGTTTCGAATAGATATTCGGGTTCAAATAAAATGGGAGAACTCAACTAAATGAGCTAAATGAAATATGGCGATTGATGAACTTAATCAACTAACAACTCAATCAAATCCACTTAAACAATATATGAAGGCAATTCTGATTTCCCATGCAAAACAGATGCTAACAAGGTATAAGGCAGTGATATTCAGCAGCTAACACCAATATTCTGAATGAAACTTAAAGGCAAGGCAATGAGCCGGCTGTGAAACAAGCTTGATTCGAATGCAATAGCTCACTAAAGGATTGTTTAACTACAGGAATTACAGCTCAAAAACATGAAGCAGTAGTTGAAATTTCACTTAAAAACAGATTCCAAAGAATGTTCCAACTTGATATGCAAGGGAACAACATTTGTGTCAAAAACTTAACTAAATTCAGCTCTATAAATTGATGGTTAACAATTCATGTACAGCAATTGGATGGAAACACACAAATAGAATACAAACTTCACAAACTTCACCAGCTACACCAATAGAATTCAGCACTTGCAGAATTTCAGAAATGCAATGCTTGAAGGATTCGCAAGGAGGTGTTATGTGCCAAAAGCTGATAGTGAATGCATGAACAATACATGACAAGTCAGAATTGAGATGCTCTATTTAGTTCAGAAGTTGGAGAAATCACTGACATGATCTATTGCCCTAAATGAAACATCGCAGCCATTAAGCAAGGAACTGATCAGTTTAGAAAAGGAATTCTTAATGCAGTGATTAATTCCAGGAATGCAGCAAGTAATCCAAACTTTCAGAAATTAAATGCAAAGATGTCGCAACCCACTGAATGTAAACTCGACTAGCACTAATGTTTAGCAACGGGATTTGGCAGATGCAGACTGAAATGGCTCAGGCAATTGCACAAACTGAAGTGGCACAAAGGAGAAAACTGATACAAGGTGTCAGAAATATCAAACTGCAGTTTTAACTTGATTGTTAATGAAGAAAGCCAAGCTACAACTGATGTGGGGCAAGTGGATGTGCAGTTTCAGAAACGTTTAAGCACAGCTGACTCGCAGCTAGATACACAGTGCAGAGTTGAATTGAAACAAGTGTTCAGGTCTAAAATTGATTTGTAGAGATGGTGATGGCAATTCAGGCACAATCCGAATTTCAAATTATGGCAATTGAATCAGCTGTTGTAAACAACTGATATTAACACAGAAACAACACTGAAGCAGGAATGAATGAAGATTTCAAACATCAACTGCAGGAATTTAACCAAACTGAAAACAGAATTTGTTTGCGCAGATAAACATAAACGAAATGCTGAATCACTAAGCTAATCAAGAACTAGAAACTGAAGCTAAAAGTGAACAACTTAATTCAACTAAATTAACACACTAAGTGCGAAATAAGCTAAGGAATTCAGAATTAAAACTAATTTGCAGCAAAGAAACTTGGCACGCTAGCTAGAAGTTGGCACGCAAGGAATTAAATTGCAAACTAACTGAAATTTGATCTAATTGTCATCTAAACAAGTTAACTAGTTAACTACTTGCAAGAATTGAACCTAATTAAGCTAGAACAATTCAGTAACTTCGAATTAAGCTGCTGATCTAATTGCAGAAACTAAACAGAAGCTCACGGCAGAAATGAAATCTACAGCTAAACAATGAAAATAAACTATCTAAGCTACTCCTCAATCTTCCCTAAGCTCAAATTCCTCTTGGTCGTCAAGCAAGAGCTGGCTTCGAACCCCTAGGCACAGCAAATCGATGGAAATCAGCCTCGCATGATGAACTCTGCTCAAACTGCGTCATAATGGAATTTCAACCCAATTTCCTTGGCCTCAGTCGATGGTGGTTGTTGTGGTGATTCGCGGACCACCTGGGCTCACCTGAGAACCCCTACAGCCGGCTCAGATGGTCGGAAATGGCTTATGGAAGAGGCGCAAGTGACTGGACTGCTGAGCTGCCGAAACCCTCAAACAACCCTCTTCCGGCGCGAATTCGAGTTGAATTCTCCAACTAAACTGACCTTCAAAGATCCAGAAGATGATCTTGATGAAGAATTGAGGGGTCGCGCCCCGGAAATGGAGAAAAACGACTGGAAAACGAAGAAGAACCGATGAAAGCTACTGTAGCGGCGGAGACGCGACGGGGAGAAGCGCTGGGGAGTTTCTGATTAAATAGGAATCGATGGACGGCTGTGATTCATTTGAGAAGATCCAACGGTAGATCTTGGTCTGATTTGAGCCAAACTTTTATGATGATGATCTGGGGTCAGGATCTGCCTTGTGGTAGCTCGGATCCTCCAGATATGCAACGGATGGTCCAGATCAACTCTATCTGTGATTGGACGCTCTAGAGCCCTCCTTGCTTGATCCAACGGTTGATCTAGCTCTGATTGGGATGAAACCTTCAGATCTTGATCATAGAGCTTGATCAACCCTAACCCTAGCTCGGATTGCTTCAGATCGTCCCGGATGGCTCAGATCTAGCCGCTCTTGAATCGAACGGTCCGGATTAATCGTAGGCTTGATAATTCGATCCGGTTCACATCCGACTCAGGTTTGACCCAATATGCTCTAGGTCCAGGAACCTTTGATGCCTACAAAAATAAATCAAGAATTTAGTGGCCAATTAATCCAAAAATATGTAATTTTGCAATTAAGTCCAAAATAATAGAAAATCCTAAAACCTAGGGTAAAATCACAATTAAACAATAAAAACATGGATCAAACATGGATTTTAGCACTTAAAATAATCAATAAAATGGTGCTTATCAATGCCGCACGAGTCTGACAGGTGACGCCTCGTTGCCAGGCAGCTCCAGTCGAGGCAGGACATGTGGCAAGGGCGTTAAATGTTGATATGACTAAGGATTCAACCCATAATGATTGAGATTCGGGGGCCATAACGAACGCAGGGACTGTGACGTCAGGGAGGTCCGATTGGGCGAATAGCTTAGTCAGTTGGACTTATCGCCTCCTTCGACTAGACTTGAAGGGGAGACTTGTGATCCGGTCGGATATGTCATCTGGCCTGGTAGGAAGCCGGGCCGGGTAAGGACAGTCGGGCGCCTAGGGTGTTAACCTAGCCTGATGGAGGCACTTGAGGTTACACGAGTCTGGTCCTGCAGGCGGTAGCCAGTCGGACAGGCGGAAAACAAGACACCCTTTTTGAAAGGGAGTGATGTAGGTGAGCTCCAGGCGGAGGGTCCCGGTCAGGAAAGCCCGACCGAACGGATTAACCATCCTGTCCATTGAATTACTCCCTCGCTCTAAATAACTCACGGCCTATGTCCGACCGTCCGGTCGGGCACACCCGGTCGCCCGGTCGGGCACACCCGACCGTCCGTTCGGGCACACCCGACCGGCCGGTCGGGCATACCCGACTGGTTGGTCATACTGGCTGGCACTAGGAACGACTGAACTCACTCCGATGACTCGCCCACCCAAGAGCCGTTCTCGGCCGAGTGATCGAGTCTCTCCGGGTGATCACTCCCGACTGGTCGGCTGGATCCATATAGAGTCATTGCCGCAACACATGATAAAATAAGTCAGGGCGGCCCACTGTCTCAGTAGTTTAATTATGATCAGATCTTCCATGATCTCCTCTATCCTCTCATTATGAGGAAAAGACACTTGCCATAATCATATCTTTCCATAGCATCACACATTAATGAGGATGGGCGTGACGGCCCGGACAGATCTTTAGGCGACTGTGCCAGACCCCCAGGGAGACTAAGACTGTCAGGGAATTATGTCAGAAGATTGAATTTTAATGAAATAAGACAACCTTAACAAGATAGGGACCTCCTCCTCCCGTATATAAAACCCATTTTGTGCTTCAGAGAACATTGTTGTAAAAGTCAGCCTAGGCGGCCACCTAGGCGCTATGCGACATCCCACCGTGGTTCCGCCTGATGCCGCCTAGCGCCGCCTAGGCGCTAGGCGTAGTCCTCCGCCTGACTACCGCCTAGCGATTTTTACAACCTTATCAGGAAAGGATTCTGTTGCTGAAATACTTCCTCTTCCTCTGCTACTTGTGTCCCCATTTTGGGTCCGACTCCGACTCAATCCTGTCCTGTTAGTCTTTGATCCCGACCCCGACTCACACGTCGCTATAACTCGTCCGTAGTCATTTGTCTAATCAAATTATCTGAGTGAAAGTCTTCTCCGTACATGATCAAAGATAAAACAGTATTCAGCTTCCTCACTGTAGGTTACGATTAACAGGAGAGATCTTAATTTCTTTCTACAAATTAGTACCTTATCTTCTCAATATATTCACTGCAGGTTACAACTCGTAACCTGTAAACTAGTTATTCTTCTGTTTTTTTTCTCCCATTTAATGACTTACCTTGTCACTTGTAGCTTTTTTTCTCAAGACTACGTTAAAAAAAACCTAAAAGGCGACGCTCTTGACACGTTATCTGTGCCTGAAAAAACATTATTAAAAATATTATTATTAAAAATCTACTCAAAAATAACGTTTAAAAAATATTATCATTTTTTACTTAAGACAGCCCTTCTATAAAACTTTAAAAATATTATTTCTTTGCAAAGATAATATTTTTTTAATGAATAAAAAAATATTTTTTTAAAATAAAATTTTTTAACAAAAAATAAATCTATTTACAAAAGTGTTGTCTATTATATTTAGATCACGAATTACTTAATTAAACTCTTATAAATAACATCAATTAAAATATTATAAAAATATAATTGATCAATTAAAATACCATGAAAGTATAGTACCATGGACCAAACTAGAAATGTATCATACAATTCAAATATAAAATATGTACGCACAATTCATAAATTTTGAACCCATGTTAAATCTATACAAAAGCAAAAAATCCTTCTTGGATTGAATCTTTTGGATAATATTCATCTTCTCGAATAATACGAGTACCCTTCCCATGTAGCATTTGTCATGGTTGTTTTCAAGAGACTCAACTTGTGTAAAGGCAAAAAAATCTTGCAAGTTTTGTTATTTTCATGGGAATAGGAAGACAAATGATTCTGATACTAACCTCAGCTTCATCCTCAAGGTTAATCCCTATAAACTTTACTTTATCTATCAATTGGCTACCTATCAAATAAAATTCAAGAAATTATATGATTGTATAAACTTAAATGATGCAAACCCCAACAACAATGATAATCAGTTTTGTGAGGTGATATTTGAATTACCATCATTCACTAGGCCTAAAAGAATAGGCAAGTAGTGTTCAACCGCACGTAGAAGTTCACTCAAGCAGAACCTATAGATCAGATAAAATTCAAATTCATTAAAAATTATGAGGCTTTTGTAAAAGAGGCAAAAACATTATAATAGAAAAGAAAAACATTTTCAATCTAACAAAACAAACATGTAGTCGTTCTTCTTTGCATTTGCTTTGTGAATTGCCGAGCCTTGATAGAAGCCATGGAAACAATTCTAGTTCTTAGGGTTGAGAAGTGATCCAAAAGACTTTTAGACAAAAAGTCGCCTAATTGTTGAGTTAAATCCACAGTTTTGGGGATAGGGAATCCAGATAAAAAATAGCTACCCTCCCCAATACTCTCGACTCTTAATGAACTAGCATCTCTAGAACTAGATAGAACATAACCCATATTGGAGACCCTAATTCTATAAAAAAAGCAAGGGACGAGATGTTTCAGAATATAAACAAAAGGAAGACAAATTCAACTAAAGCATGCAACTTCTAGAATCAAACTAATATCACAGTAGAAAATAACTATGAACTTACAGGATTAGCAAGGAAACATATATATATTACAGGAATGACAGCAATGAAGAAAGCATGTAGGTGTAGAACCTTCTATCATTAGCTAAGAAAAACTGGTGCCAATTGGAGACAACCAACTGAATGGTGATTCATGAGGTTTGTTCACATGTAGTTTCTACTAAAAAGTGGTCCAATTTCAAGGGCACTGTTCTCTTTCCACCCAATTACACAAAAAGATAAACACGCAACATAAATGCTTCTCAAGTCAGAACCCAAGAACAATTAAAGAAAGATGGAGTAAAGGAAAAGCAATCAGAGATATAAGTGGCTTTGCAACTTGCTTAAGAGAGCCAGAAAGGAAACTTCTGACTGAAAAGCTTAATTGCTCATGGAGAATGGCTTCAGAATCATCTACATGGATAGGACTGAAGAGTTGATGTAACCAAGTTGAATAAAGAAACAAAAATAGAAAAACAAAAAAGAGAAGCAAGTTCTGAGAAGAAAAAATGGAAACACCATAGAAAAAGAGGAGTAGAACCTCAAACCATTCCAGAAACATGAACACAAAGCGGCATTGGTATCCAAGTGGGCTATAAAAGAAAAGACAATTTTTATCCCTGAAACAGGAGTTTTTGTTGACGGTGACAAAGGGAAACCCTTCCACTGTGCTTAGTTTATTGTCAGCTACTGATTCATCTATGGGATGGTCTTACCACTGGAAGCACCACATGACATAAGCAATTTCTGTTTTCTTTTTCGAGTCACAATCGTTGTCCTTGTTAACATGTTCGGTAGGAGTGTAAACGAGCCAAGCCGCTCGCAAGCTATTCAGGTCTCGATTCGAAAAATAATTCATTCGAGGTCGTTCGGTTAAATTAACGAGCCGAGCTCGAGCTTGATTTCAAGCTCGAAAACATTATCGAGCCGAACTCGAGCTTAAGAGTATTTGGTTCGTGAACTCGCGAACATGTTCGTTAAGAGGCTCGTGAACGTGTTCGTTAAGAGGTTCACGAACGTGTTCGTTAAGAGACTCGTTTATCTTATTATATATACATATATAATTAAATATCACATAGATAATAAATAAAATAATATATTATTAATTATTATAATTATTTATTTTAAACGAGCTTGAATTAAACTCATTTAATTTTTAAACGAGTTTTTTTCGAGCCGAACTCGAGTTATTTAATTTTATTACAAGCCGAACTCGAACTTAAGAACTAAAGTTCGAATCGAACTCGAGCCTCTTACTATTCGACTCAGCTCGGTTCAATTACACCCCTAATGTGCTGTGTGGTTATGCAGGTGCCAAGATGATGAAAGGATTAGGCAGACATCTATTTCTCTGCAGATGTAATTGAACAATATAAAATACCAATTGTATAGAACAACCAATGTAACTGACTTGAACTGCACGTAAAAGGAGTAAGTGAAGACACAATCAAGTAAAAATATTTCAAGCTATGATGGAGTACAAGTATATTCTTGTTGAACAAATTCCACTTGAACGTTATAGCATTTGGGAGATCATATGTAACTACATTTGAGCAAGTTTCTTCATGCCATCACTATATTCTAGTATAGTATCCCTGTAAACGTTAGCCAGTATAGTTTAAATATTTGCACACACCTATTGCAAATAGAAGTGATTCTGCATTTGCCTGAACAGCACCAAGGCCATCTCAAACTCACCATTGTTAGCGAGCAAGGCGATCTTGGAGTTCCAAGAGACGACGTTCCTCGAGGGCATTTTGTCGAACACCTCGCGAGCAGAGTCAATGTCGCCGCGCTTCGAATACATGTCTACGAGCATTGCCAATGAAGACGTCGACATCCAAATGCAAGGCATCAACGGACCTTCGCACCTACCCGAAACGTGCGGGCGTCGGCGAGGAGCTTGAGAAGGGGAGGAAAGGTGAAATTATCCGGAAAGGTACCTCTTTTCAGTGAATCGCTCTATGACGCGGTGGACGTCGACGCGGCCAAATCCTTATCGCTTGTGCGGAGAGGGGCGAAGAGGGATCGAGCTTGGTTTAGGCCCAAGGAGGCCGTGGATACGTGGCCTTACTTGAGCTCGTCCATGGAGGCGATGAACTCCGAGCGGCGAAGGAATGGGAGAGGCAAAGTGGAAGAGAGTGAAGCAGAGGAAGGAGTGAACGCCATGCCTCCGCTTCACTGACAGTATGCAAGCATGGATGACGGTACACAATCGATTAATGAAGCAGAGGAAGGATTGATCACCGAGGAACACGATCGAGGAAATGCATTTTGCAGAAATTTTTCCTCCAAATAGGGCGCGAACTCTGGGACGCTGAGCATCTAGACTGGCCATCGCGAGCGTTTCCCGATTTACCCTGGTGACCGGTGGGAAACTTCCGTGGGGCCGAGTCGGTCATCCCAGGTTCAATTTGTCTGCTGCTTGGTTCATAATTTTTTTATTTTATTTTTTATTTTATTTTATTTTATTTTTTTGATTAAGGTACTCATAGAAGGCTCCCAAACGAGGGCAAGCGCCACTAATCTCCGCCTCCGGATCATCCAACGAATCCTGGCCAGCGGCGAGTAGGGGTGAGCAAAAATTCGGATAAACCGAATAAACTGACCGAATTAATCGATTTTTTAATTTCGGTTCGATTAATTCAGAATTTTAATTAATTCGGTTTTTAAATTTTGATTATTTCGGATATATCGATTCAGTTTCGATTTTTCACGTTGTTATTCAATTAAACCGAATAAAACGAAATTATTCGGTTCGGTTTGGGCTGGACCGGCTGGCGGCTGCTGCGGGTGCGGAGTGCGGACTGCGGTGCTGCTGATTGCTGCCTACTACAGTGCACACAGTGCACTGCAGCTCCTCATGTAAATAACATAAGTAATATGTAATTAAAAAAAGCCTATAATGCATTATATGATATCAAGCACAGATTAATTAAATCAACTCGCTTAATGTATTATTTACGGTTGCATTAAATTTACCAATACATCCGATGTACAAATTATTTCGATTATTTTTTCAATTTTGATTCACATGTAAATAAAAATAATACACAAAATTAAATTAGGGTCAAAATTATTCGGCCAAATCGATTAATTCGGTTAAAAACCAAATTAACCGATTTTTTATCGGTTCGATTTTCTCGGTTTTGATTCACAAATTCGGTCGGTTCGATTTTTTGGGAAAAATTCGATTTATTCGATTTTCGATCTATTCGATTCGATTCGATTTTAATCGAATACTCACCCCTAGTGGCGAGGATGACGGAGGCTTCGGTTGCTCCCAGCTTAATAGGTTTCGGGGAGGAGGGTTTCGTGGGTTTTGGCGGAGGATGGTTAGTCTCTTGCGTTAATTATTATTATTATTATTATTTTATTATGGATACTGAAATAATAACACTCATGAAACAACGTTTTCTTGAGTGTTGTTTTTTATAAAAAAATAAAAAATATCAATTGACAATCCTTATTTTTAAAAAATATTATCTTTAATAAAAATATAGATAATAATTTTCAATAAAAACGTTATTAAAAATAAAAAAGCTAAGGCTTTTGAAAAAAAATATTGTCATTTAAGTGTTGTGTAATTTTAATTTTTTTATAGTGATTTGTACTCCATTAGTCTATGTGATGGTACATACATGATCTTGGTATATTAACATTCGATTAATCATTTTGTGATGGAATATGTTGCTATTCTAAAATATGAAAAACATTGATCAAAACATTAAGCACTTATAGTGTTCAATGGATAAGAGATCTTGATCTTTTCCTTATTATCAGAAGAGTAATCATAAATGAATCAGATAACTTTCTGATAGCCATGAGCCAAATCCCTCAATGTTCTCCTCTTCTTCTTGATCATTTCTTATTGACCTTGGACGTATATATATGAATAGCAATTGGTAACTTATACTTAATTGCACAGGAATGGAAGAAGATAAAGAGAAATGAGCACTCTTTCATTTTCCTAACGTGTACATTCAATATACATGTCCAACATCTCCCACTGGTCAAGACAATCCATAAAGATCATCTAGTTACAAAGATCATGTAAGAATATTTAATTCACACTTCAGAGAAAATGGTTCGTGCAACAACAAACACATTGAACAATTATTACTAAGAAAGTTGTTACATTTAACTTAGATGCTCTATAGAACGAATCTGCAACATTAATAACTTACCTTTACCATAGATTAAATCATTTATATCAATATAAACATCTTTAATCCCTCATAATGACTATTATGTCAAGAACATGTTCAACATCTTCAATTAATATAATTATTCACAATCATATTTTAAGTACTGAATAAAAATGTAACTGATCAACTAGTGAATAAATATCAAAGATATAAATCTATTTTAATATTTCTTTTTAGCTAGAATCTATTCATTCGAACCCGTCACTTTTCTAATTATGCTTTATAGATCGAATCATCCATAACCAATATGATACATACTAAAGTACAGTAATTGATTAGAACTTCAGATAAATAACTAAATAGTCACTTGGGGTAAGATTGAGATTAACTTATAATCTTAAGGGTCTCACATAGTAGAGAAGCGAGGGTCTATTCACTTACTAACCTTATTGCCGCTATAACACATGTGGTATGAATCACATGCTATGATATTTTTCTCTTTATCAAAAAGGGTGCATGTTTTTTTTCAAAATTTAACATCGTACACATTTTGATCTAGAGATACCTAATGCCCAATCCTGAATTCAACTTATGAATTTTAATTTGGCTTTTGATAGGTTCAGTAAATAATGGGTTCATTTAGTCCGATCATTACATAAATGATCTCATCTTGACATAATTATCAAGGCGATCCCAACTTATGAGTATGTCTCTATTCACAACTATATAAGCTATCTCATAAGTAATAGTCTTATCTCTATTTATAACAAATAGAGATGATTGCCCATGTGAATGAACCAATCTCAATCTGCCAACATACTCATCAAGACTTTTATCTAAATATAACAAATATATTTACATTGAATAGATCATAACATTTCATATATAAATAGTCTTTACAATGTATTATATTTTGAAAAGTCCTAAAGACTTCACATATCTTTGAAATGACTCTTTAGTCAATAACTTAGTAAAAGGATCCGCAAGCATAGCTCGTGTAGGGATGTACTTACGAATTATCTTTTTGTTGTTAACAATATTCCTTACAAAATTATATTTAATTTCTATATGCTTGCCTTTGCCATAATATTTAGGATCTTTGGAAAAATCTATAGCAGCTTAATTGTCATAATACACTATAACAGGACTCCCACTGTCCTCAACAATCTTCAGATGCTCCAAGAACCTTCTTAACTAGATAACTTCTTGTATAACGACTACACAAGCCACATATTCAGCTTTTATTGTCCACAGCACTACACAAGCCTATTTCTTGCTATTCCGTGAGATGACGCCACCATTCAGCAAGAAAGTATAGCCAGATGTGGATTTTTTTCATCAAGGTCCCTTGCCCAATTTGAATTTATATAGCCCTTCAGACTTAACTTGGATCCTTGAAAGAAGAGATAATAATCCGTTATCCCATTGAGATATCTGAATATCTTCTTCACTACTTTTCAGTGTCTCGATCCTAGGTTTGACGGACGGATAACTAAGCTAACATATGATTTTTTTTCTTTATTTCGACTATCTCTTCAGGAGTCTTAGGATATATACTTTTGCTTAGAACATTATCTCTTATTGTTGGTGTTTATTCAATGTTGTAATCTGACATATTAAAGTGTTGTAGCATCCTAATTTTACAAGCTTCTTGAGACAAACTCAAAAATCTTTTTGATTAATCACTAATAATCTTCACTCCGAAGATGTACTCAATTTCTCCTATATCTATTATGTCAAATTGTGATAACAGTTATAATTTAACTTCCATCACAAACTCTATGTCAATTTCAGCTATTAACATATCGCCAATATATAATGATAAGATGACAAATTTTCCTTTTTCTTTTCTTAGGTAAACACAATGATGTTTGATGGGGTTGAGCATCCCAGGATTGACATGTGGAACGAGGAAGCTATGTGTCAGGGTCCACCGAGTCTGAATGACTCTCTTAGACTCCCGAGACCTCTTTGGGAGGTTAGACTCCCGAGACCTCCTCGGGAAGGCAGGCTCCCGAGACCACCTTGGGAAGACAGACTCCCGAAGACCACCACGGAGGGCAGATCCTCGAGGCCAACTCGGGATGGTATACGCCCAAGACCTCCCCGGGAAGATAGACTCCTGAAGCCCTTCCGGGAGAAGAAATCTCCTTAGATCCCCTCGGGAAAGCGGAGCCCAAAAAGTCATAGATCCAATAGCCCGACTCCAATAGCCGTTACCCTTTCTTGTTCAGGAAAGGTGGCGGATAATTATTGTCCTTTATATGCGACAATTAAGGCTCACTAATTGTGGGAGCCATTACCTAAGAGCTATCAGGTAACCGACAAACACGGAACGTGGAGATACGTGCGACCAAGCCTACAGGTATATAAGGTACTCCAACCCCCCAGGTAAAAGGGTTACACTCTCTAAATTCACAACTCCTCCTTAGTTCTTTTCCTGCAATAGATTTGAGTGATGACTTGAGCGTCGGAGTGGGCTCTGCTGAAAAATCTCTGACGTGTTCCCATTAATGCTCGTGTTGATCTCACAGGGTGCTATCTGCTTTCCTTTCGACACCCTTCTTGGTCGTGGATGCACACTCATCCTACAACGCTATCCTCAGACGCCCCACGCTCAGTGTGTTCTAGGCGGTGGTCTCAGTCTACCACCAAAAGATCAAGTTCCCAGTGGGCGAGCGAGTAGCCGAGGTCAAGGGGGATCAGCTGGCTTCTCGACGATGTTACAGTGGGAAGGTCAGGTCTGAAGCCCGCAAGAACTTGAAGGCTAAGGAAACTCTACATGCTGACCTCACCAACCCTCGAGAGGAGGAAGGGCCCAGGGAAGAACTGAGGGAGGTTGAGAGCGAAGAAGTTCAGATACACCCTCAATGACCATGAGGAGTTACCAAGATTGCTGCTGACCTCATGCCGGAGCTAAAAAGCCAATTGATCGACTGCTTGTAGAGACATCGAGATGTGTTTGCATGGGTTATCGAGGAGATCCAAGGAGTCCCCCCAGCCTTGGCCATGCATCATTTGTATTTGACCCCCGGGGCTCAGCCGGTGAAGTAGAGACGAAGGCATTTCGCGCCCGAGCAGGACAAGACTATCAGAGAGGAGGTCGCCAAGTTGCTGAAGGCTGGTCACATAAGAGAAGTTCAATTCCCAACTTGGTTGGCTAATGTAGCACTTGTCCCTAAGCCCGGGGGTAAATGACGGGTGTGTATTGACTTTCGAGATCTAAATAAAGTCTGCTCTAAAGACTGCTACCCTCTGCCTCATATAGATAGACTCGTAGATTCCACCTCTAGTTGTGAGTTCATTTCCATGTTGGACGCCTACCAGGGGTATCACCAAGTTTCTCTTGCGCTTGAAGATCAAGAAAAGGTAAGCTTTGTGATGACAGATGACACATATTGCTATAACATCATGCTTTTCGGGTTGCGCAATGCTGGGGCAACCTATCAACATATGATGGATAAAGTCTTCAGGCATCAGATCGGGAGGAACATTGAAGTCTATGTGGATGACATCCTGGTCAAGACAAACAAGGGGAAGGATATGATAACCGACTTAGAAGAGACCTTCGCCACCTTGAGGGCCAACAGACTGAAGCTGAACCCGGCCAAGTGTTTATTCAGAGTAAAGAATGACCGGTTCTTAGGCGACATGGTGACAGAGAGCGGGATCGAGGGCAATTTTGATAAGGTGAAGGCCATCCTTGATATGCCCTTTCCTCACAACTTCAGGGAGGTACAGAGGCTGAACGACAGGATTACAACTGTTGGTGCAATCGACCCAGGTTTGATTGGGTAGATCATGGGTTTTGATGTGTGTGTCAATATGATTAAGTTAGAGTTTCATATTGATCTAATATGTGTATATGAGTGTGCAAGTTTGCAGGATACACATAGACTTAGTTGGACGTCTTCGGGTCCAGTGAAGGATGGCATGGGGAGACGAGCTGTGGGCTTGCATGCATCCGAGGGACGAGAGCCAAAGTCGAAGAAGGCTTGAAGGCAACAGGTCGAGGCTGCTGGATGAAGAGTCAGCTGAGTTGTGAGGATTCGAGTGCTGAGAGAATTGTACTCGAGAAGGGAAACCTTAGGTAGCAGTCGACTGATGCTTGGATTAGTCGACTGATGAAGAGCACAGAAAGATCAGTCGACTGATCCTTGCATCAGTCGACTGGTGTCGACCAGAAGTTGAATTGTCAGGCTGTGACATTCAAATTCGTGAGGACCTGTTGACTGGTGTTAACGGTCAGAATAGTATCGAGCACTATTTAAGAGGGCTCATTTTTGACTGTTTCTTCTTGGCGAAACAAGCTTAGGTAAAGCCTGTTAGTAGCCTACAAATGCTCAGAAATTGTCAAGAGATTGTGGCGAGGTTTCTCCACCCACAAGGAGCGACAAGAGCTAGCCGGAGGTCTTCCGGGGAATCATCCACCGACGGATCAGGATCGTCCACCTTACGAACAGTCGTAGAGTAGGAGCTTTATCTCCGAACCACGTAAACGGTTTGTGTTAGCAATTGTTTTAGTTTTCCGCTTGCACACGCTAACATTGTAGGAAGGTAAATCGAAAAGTAGCTATTCACCCCCCCTCTAGCTAAACGTAAAGGTCCCAACAACAACTTTATCCAGGTTCATCTCCAAGTATGTCGACAAGACTCTGCCCTTCTTCAAGATTCTGAGAAAGGCAGTCAAGTTCGACTGGGACGCCCAGTGTGAGAAGGCGTTTGCAGATCTGGAAGCTTATCTGGCCGAGCTCCCCGTCCTTTACAAGCAAGTTGAAGGGGAGATGGAGAAGTTAGCCTACGCTCTGGTCTTAATGGCCCGGAGGCTCAGGCCATATTTCTTAGCACACCCAATTGTGGTTCTCACCAACAGCACGTTGGGACGAGTTCTCACCAATCTGGAAGCCTCGGGTCGACTAATCAAATGGACCGCAGAGCTGAGCGAATTCAGGATTGAGTACCAGCCCCGTACTGCCATCAAAGTGTTGGATCGTGAAAACCGATAGGGGGGGTGAATATCGGTAATCGTTCTTTTTGGAAAACTAAGAGTAAGTGCACAGCGGAAATAATAATAACAGACACAGCACAAAGAGATAGTGGTTTTTTACTTGGTTCGGAGCCTGTGTCGACTCCTACTCCAAGGCCCACGGTCGTTGACCGTTTACTTTGGGCAATTCTATATTCGCGCAAATAGGGTACACAATTTTAATTACAAAATGAGTGCAATAAAATATAATAAATTAAGTACGCTCTTCTTTACCGACGTCCGGTGTAGGTCAACTCTTTCGGGGCAGCGGGACGTCGTCGGCTCGAGGTGAAGCGTTTCCGGAGCAAGGCACGAGCGTAGAAGAGCTTTGAGGCGTTGAGAGAATTGTTGTTGGAAGCCTGGGGTCGAGGGCCCTTTATATAGGGCTAGGGGGCGCCCGGGACGTCGGGGGCACCCCCCACGTGGCCTTTGATCCGCACAGATCTCGGTCAGCGTCTATCCTCTGGATCCGCTTTGACCGGGGCGCCCGAAGCGCTCGGGGCGCCCGCATTGACCGGGTCAAAGTTCTATCTTCTTGGCTTCGATGGCTTCTTGGTTCTAAGTAAGCGCATGGGGGCGCTCGCAGCGCAGGGGGCGCCCAGGAGCAGCGGGGGCGCCCCGCCCAGCAGCTTTTCGAACCCTTTTTCTTTTGATGTGTTTTGTATGTACCTTGGGGGCGCCCGGGACACTCCGGGCGCCCTACTCAGCCTTTGCCTCTCTCCTTTGAGGCTTTCTGAGCTGCAGACACACGTTCCTTCGGTCCTGCATCCAGGGTTAGTCCAAAACACAATGCAATAAAATATTTATTTGTTTATACAGCCTTAGCTGTCTTGGTTCTGACTTTGGTCTCCTAAATGGAGCCCTAGGTCGAACCGACGCCTACTGTTCCCTCAACGGGGAACGCGTCCTCACCTACTCCTCTCGGGAGAATTTACCTGATGCCAACCGCTCCTTTGGTTGGACTTTTGCCTGACGGTCCTTTGTCAGGTCTTGTAAACTGGCAGTCTTTCGCCAGTTGCCTAGCAGTCCTTCGCTAGGGCTTGGATACTGGCAGTCCTTCGCCAGTTGCCTAGCAGTCCTTCGCTAGGGCTTGGATACTGGCAGTCCTTCGCCAGTTGCCTAGCAGTCCTTCGCTAGGGCTTGGGTACTGGCAGTCCTTCGCTAGGGCTTGGGTACTGGCAATCTCCCCCTTTTTGCTAGGACTTTGTCTCTGCACACTTGAGTAACATTGTTAGATCACAAATAAACTTAACTTTGAATCCTTTGCCAATATCAAAACCAGGTTCGATATGGTGCTTCCTGCACCAACAATCTCCCCCTTTTTGATTATGGCAACACAATTCAAAGTTAAGTAGAAAACTGTTAAGAACATAATGTAAAAATGAAGTATAGCAATAAAAACTTTATAACATTTACTAACACAAGGTAAGATTTAAAAAACCTCCTAAAACCCTGAGTACTTGTGTTATAAAATACTTAACTAAGATTTGAAAAAAAACCTTTAATTCTCATACTCCCCCTAAAACCCTGAGTACTTGTTTTATAAAATACTTAACTTTGACCTTTCCTCCCCCTTTGACATATATCAAAAATAAACATGGGTGAACAAGGTAAAATTTTGAAGGGTTTTGTAAACCTAAATTTTGTTAAAAAAAACTTTTACTTACAAGACTTTACAAAAAAATTTACTTAGGCAAATTTTCCATTCTTGAAGCCAAATTTCCAAAAAAAATTCAACTTTTAAAGTTTTGCACATTTAGACGAATTTACTTAGAAACAATTTGTGCATCTTGAAAAACATAATTCTTAAGAAATTTCTAGGCAAGTTTTTCCCCAAAGAAGACTTTACTTAGAAATATTTGCCAAAATTTTCAAAAAGTTTTGCTCAGACAAATCTTGTTTACTAAGGAAAATTTCACTTAAAAAATTTGAAACATTTAGCTACTTAGAGATTTTTGTTTTACAAAAAAAACATCCTTTTTCACTTTCTTTCTCTCCCCCTTGGCCATATATCAATAAAGAAATATATAAGAGAAAGTTTGTGTATCAGAGCCTATGGGTTTTGAAAACAAAGAAAAAAATACTTAGTATAATCCTTGAAAGAAGCTTAAATTGCACTTTTGAAACCGAAAAAATATTCGTACCTTTGAAAGTAATAGTACTTTTGACAAATAGTAGTACTTTTGAAAGATGATATGCATATTTTGAAAAATATAAGTATTTTTGAAGAATATTATGTATTTCTGAAAAATATAAGTACTTTTGAAGATTATGCATTTTTGACAAATATGCATTTTAAATTTTATTTTGAAAACATAATACTGGACTTGGTTTCTTTTCCAGTCAGACACAATCCTAGGAAACCTTGTTAACTACAAGGACATATTCCTAAGTGTCCTGAAAAATTTTCAACCCAAGTAAATATTATTTCAAAAAGTATTGCAAAAATAGTTTTATAAGCCACAAAAACATTTTGAAATTATTTTGTAAGACAAATGTTTTCGACACAATTTTGAAAATATAGTGTATGAAAACATATTATTTAGAAATGTTTAATAACTCTTTTAATTTGACCTCCCCCTAAATTTGATACAGTCCTTGGAAGCTTGTTGACCACAAGTATTCTTCCTCTAGTTCTTAGGGTTCAGTTCATATCAAAAGAATTATTTAATAATTTCAAAGATAATTGCAAAAGAAAATACTTGTTAGAAATAATTTCTTTTGGTTTAGACTCCCCCTAAATTTGACACATCCTCGGAGTCCTTGTAGATCATTAAGTGGACCTTCCTTTGTGTCTTTAGGGTTTACTAAAATCAAAAGAATAGTTTTGAATACTAGCATGGTAATATAATTTTTAGTAAATTCAATTTGAGCAGAAACCCTGTTTTCGAAAAACATTTTGAAATAATAATGGTTTTTGTAAAGCACAATTTTTTAAAAAAAATATAGTGATTATTGGAAAATATAGTATTTCTTTTAATTTGAGCTCCCCCTGAATCTGACATAGTCCTAGGAGGCTTGTTGACCACAAGTTAATCCTCCTTTTAGTCTTAGGGTTTGTCAAACTTAAAGGAACAATTTTGAACATGCCTTTTGAGTATGATCATTTTTTTTTAGGAGATAGATTTTTGAAAATACAATCTGGTATGATAACACAATTTTTCAAAACCCCTTTTGAAATGGTAATAATTTTTCAAAAATACTTTGAAAGAAAAGAATAAACTACTCCCCCTGTTCCGTTTAACTTAATCTAATGTCCATGTTTGACTATGTTGACTAGGGTTGACTGTGTTGACCAGGTTTGACTCAGTTATGTTTGACCAATCAAATAACTAAATTAATCAAACCCTAAATTCTATTTAAAACGAGTCTATTTTAACATGAAATTCAATATTTTGAAAAAAATAGAGATAATTTTGAATAATATATTTTTTTTTTGAGCACTTTGAGTTTTATTTAAAAGAATAGTGACATATATTCTTAGGTCTTAGATATCTTACCCAGTTCTATGTGATCAAACATGTTCACCTTATGGGTTTTGTGAGACAAATATTTTAATTTTGAAAATATGGTTAATTTTGAAAAGTTAGATTAATTTTGAAAACAATTGGTTTTAAATTTAATTTGAAAAGAAATATTTGAATCTAAGATTAACTGAACATTTGTGTTAGATTCGAATTTGACAAAAAGTAATTTGAATTTGAAATTCAAAAATTGGCTTCCAGGTCTTGGCGAGGCACTAGGCCTTCTTTGGCCGTAGCCTTATGGGATCATCCACCCTTTCCTTGACAAAGCCTTTTAATGAAATTTCATTTTCAAAATTATTCTTTGAAAAATTTCTGGTCTAACTAGTTTGGGTCTTGGATCGGTAGCTTCGGCTAGTTCCACCAGTCTAAAGAGACCAAGTAAACTTGATCTTATTAGAGTTGGTTTCCCTAACGTACTATCATCTCACCTCCACCCAATACTATGTTGTCAAGTTTCAGTTAAACTGTTTTGTCCTTAAACTAATCAATCCTAATTTTAAGCAAAAAGAACATAAACATAAAATAAAAAGAAACCTACAATTAAAGCACAAAAAAAAATGATCTATGTTACATCATAATCGTAATAATATTCTGGATTATCAAAAATAGCATATTATGAATTAAATTTTCTAACAAATTAGCCTTAACTAATTTATAAGATTCAATCATATTATTCATGGTAAATAAGGGGTTTTCAAATACTGTAAGCTTACCTCTCCCGATCGTTTGTCTAGTATTCTTGTAGTGACCACGAGCTAATCGGACTATATTGGGTCGATCTCCTTCTTTGTCGTCAAATTCTGAGTCTGAGTTGGACTCGGGTACAGGTTGAATCTTCTTCTTTGGTGGTTCTCTTGGAGTTTTCCCTGTACTAGAAATTATACCTTCCTCGACCATTATAGTATCTGTTGGATTATTTAACTGTAATTCAAAAAAGGATTCGAAATTGGTTACCATTTCTGGTTCGATTTCGATGTCGGGGATGAATTCTTTCTCGTCTTCTGATCCGGAGTCAAAGATCTCAATGCTGGAGCTCTCTTCGTGTAGATTGATTAGCTTTTCCCACATCTCTTTGGCACAGTTGAAGGATCCGACCCGCTTCAGTTCTTCTTTGGTCAGGCCGCATTGTAAGATAACTGTTGCCCTGGCATCAATCTCAATCTTTCTCAGAGTTGGTTCATCCAATTTGTCCCAAGTGATCGATGTTCCTTCTTCTGTGGGGAATGTGAACCCCGTTTGGATTATCAACCATAACTCCATATTAGCTTTCAAATGAGACTCCATTAGATCCTTCCAGACTCTGAAATTTTCGCCAGAGAATAGAGGTGGACGAATGCTACTCCAATCTTGATTTGCCATTTAAATTAATCCTTGCACATAGAAAAGAAATAACAGAATGTACCAAGACTTGGTCTTGGATTAGTAGTGCGGGAGAAGGAAAAAATAGCCCAAAAAAAATTGCACGAATTTCGAGGCAGAATAATAATAAAAAAAATTTATGTCAAATTTTTGAAAATGTTACTTTATCAATTTTGATTAATGATAAAAAGTAAGACTTTAATGTTTGGGAGAAAATTTGCTCAGATTAAGGTAGCACGATTTTCGAGGAAAAAATAATATTAAAATAATAATAATAAAAAAGTTTATGACAAATTTTCAAAAATTGATTATTTTAACAATTCTAACTTATGGTGAAAAAATGAGAATTCAAAATTGAAAAAGGCGTAAGGATATTTTAAATCCACCTACAGATATTTTTTATTTTAAAATAAAAGACGAAAAAAGATCGAGTGGTGTTAATTAACTAGAAAGAAAAGAAATAAGATTAAAAATTTTGTAAATCTGAAAAACTTTCAAACTGGTGGTTGCACCAAGTTTGAACTACCCCGCTTTGATACCACTTGTTGGATCGTGAAAACCGATAGAGGGGGGGGTGAATATCGGTAATCGTTCTTTTTCGGAAAACTAAGAGTAAGTGCACAGCGGAAATAATAATAACAGACACATCATAAAGACACAGTGGTTTTTTACTTGGTTCGGAGCCTGTGTCGACTCCTACTCCAAGGCCCACGGTCGTTGACCGTTTACTTTGGGCAATTCTATATTCGCGCAAATAGGGTACACAATTTTAATTACAAAATGAGTGCAATAAAATATAATAAATTAAGTACGCTCTTCTTTACCGACGTCCGGTGTAGGTCGACTCTTTCGGGGCAGCGGGACGTCGTCGGCTCGAGGTGAAGCGTTTCCGGAGCAAGGCACGAGCGTAGAAGAGATTTGAGGCGTTGAGAGAATTGTTGTTGGAAGCCTGGGGTCGAGGGCCCTTTATATAGGGCTAGGGGGCGCCCGGGACGTCGGGGGCGCCCCCACGTGGCCTTTGATCCGCACAGATCTCGGTCAGCGTCTATCCTCTGGATCCGCTTTGACCGGGGCGCCAGAAGCGCTCGGGCGCCTGCATTGACCGGGTCAAAGTTCTATCTTCTTGGCTTCGATGGCTTCTTGGTTCTAAGTAAGCGCATGGGGGCGCCCGCAGCGCAGGGGGCGCCCTGGAGCACGGGGGCGCCCCGCCCAGCAGCTTTTCGAACCCTTTTTCTTTTGATGTGTTTTGTATGTACCTTGGGGGCGCCCGGGACACTCCGGGCGCCCTACTCAGCCTTTGCCTCTCTACTTTGAGGCTTTCTGAGCTGCAGACACACGTTCCTTCGGTCCTGCATCCAGGGTTAGTCCAAAACACAATGCAATAAAATATTTATTTGTTTATACAGCCTTAGCTGTCTTGGTTCTGACTTTGGTCTCCTAAATGGAGCCCTAGGTCGAACCGACGCCTACTGTTCCCTCGACGGGGAACGCGTCCTCACCTACTCCTCTCGGGAGAATTTACTTGATGCCAACCGCTCCTTTGGTTGGACTTTTGCCTGACGGTCCTTTGTCAGGTCTTGTAAACTGGCAGTCCTTCGCCAGTTGCCTAGCAGTCCTTCGCTAGGGCTTGGATACTGGCAGTCCTTCGCCAGTTGTCTAGCAGTCCTTCGCTTGGGCTTGGATACTGGCAGTCCTTCGCCAGTTGCCTAGCAGTCCTTCACTAGGGCTTGGATATTGGCAGTCCTTCGCCAGTTGCCTAGCAGTCCTTCGCTAGGGCTTGGGTACTGGCAGTCCTTCGCCAGGTGCCTAGCATTCCTTCGCTAGGACTTTGTCTCTGCACACTTGTGTAACATTGTTAGATCACAAATAAACTTAACTTTGAATCCTTTGCCAATATCAAAACCAGGTTCGATATGGTGCTTCCTGCACCAACACAAAGCACAGACCCTTGTGGATTTCATGCTCGAAGCTGTCCCTGAGCCCGAAATTGAAGGAGTCTGGAAGATCTATATCGATGGGTCCTCCAACAGCAAGCACAGCGGGGTCGGAGTGCTATTAGTTTCCCCCCGGGGAGATACGTTGCATTTATCTATCCGACTTCACTTTCGGGCCACCAACAATGAAGCTGAATACGAAGTGATCCTAGTCGGGTTGCAAGCAGCTAAGCATGTGGGAGCTGCTCGGGTCATTGTGCATTTAGACTCTTAGCTTGTGGCACAGCAAATAAAGGGTGACTTCGAAATAAAGTGCGAGCGCTTGTAAAGGTATGTGACCATTTATGAGCAGCTGAAATCCTCTTTCATAGAGGTTACTTTGCAGAAGATTTCTCGAGCAGACAATGTCAAGGCGGATGAACTAGCCAAGTTGGCTAGCTCCATCTCGGCCTGGCAGCTGGATGAGCCCAATACCACCGAAGAGACTGTAGCTCAGATTGACGATCGAGGAAGTTGAAGGCCAGACTATAGCTGATTGGAGAGATCCGTATGTGAAGTTCCAACATAGTGGGAATACGCCGACCAAGGATCAGGGAATTCGATTATTCCGCCACCGAGCTTCCAGATTCACACTAGTCGGAGATCAACTATATAGGAGAGTCTTTGCCCGGCCACTCCTCAAATGTGTCGGGCTAGAGGAAGCCGACTATGTAATGTGAGAAGTGCATGAAGGCATTTATGGAAGCCACATTGGGGGAAGGTCTCTATCCAGAAAGATTATCTTGGCAGGGTACTTTTGGCCAACCCTACAGGCCGATACCCTCAAGTTCGTGGTTGGATGCGAGGCCTGCCAGAGGCATCAATATATAACTCATCGACCGACTGAGCCGCTGCGAGTCTCCACAGTGTCCTACCCATTCGATCAGTGGGGAATGGACATTGTGGGTCAATTTCCAATCGGACCCCAACAAAAGAAGTTCTTGCTGGTTCTAGTGGATTATTTCTCCAAATGGGTAGAAGCTGAGCCTCTGGCACACATCACGGAGGCTGCTATGATGATGATCCTATGGAAAGACATTGTCTGCAGGTACGACATCCCTCACAGATTAGTGTTGGATAATGGAAGGCAGTTTGTAGGACGCAAACTCAAAGAATGGCACGAAGGATTGGGCATTCACTAAGCCTTTATGTCGGTCGCATACCCTCAGGGCAATGGCCAAGCCGAGGTTGTTAACCGGGAAATCCTTAGAGGACTCAAGATAAAGCTAGAGCACGTTGGAGGTAGCTGGGTCGAAGAGCTCCCCAGTATTTTGTGCTCCTACTGTACAACTCCACGAGAAGGAACAGGTCAGAGTCCTTTTCAGCTGGTGTATGGAGCTGAGGTCATGATCCAGGTGGAAGTAGGCGAGGAGTCCGTCAGGCGGCAGCACTATAATAAAGAGAACAATGATCAAGAGCGGCTGATCGACCTGGACATGGTGGCAGAGGTGCGAGACAAAACAACCGCTCGGTTGCTAGCATACAGACAACGTATGCAACAAGCATACAACCGTCGGGTGATTGCTCATAACTTTCAAGTCGGAGACAAAGTTTGGAAGAGGATCAAGCCTGTCGGTGATCCCGGAAAGCTGGATCCGCAGTGGCATGGACCCTACATCGTCACCAGGAAGCTCACAAGAGACAACTATTATCTGGAGGAAGTCAAGGGCAAGAGGTTAGAGAGACCATGGCATGCCAATCATCTCCGACCCTATTATACTCGGTGAGATTTTGAGATATCCAAATGTATTTGTGTTCTTGTTGGCACTGCTTTGCAGTTTTAGTAATCAAAGAAGCAAATGAGATGTCTCTTAAAGGACCTCGAGTACTTGCTTGCTAAAACCCTACTATCTCGCGGTGCTGCGGATGCCCGAGGTGAGTAGGCTTGGCCGTGGTGTTGTGGATGCTCGGCTAAGAGCTGATAAACCCTACTACCTCGCGGTGCTGCGGATCCCCGCGGTGAGTAGGCTTGGCCGTAGTGCTGCGGATGCCCGACCAAGAGCTGATAAACCCTACTACCTCGCAGTGCTGCGGATGCCCAAGGTGAGCAGGCTTGGCCGTGGTGCTGCGGATGCCTGGTCAAGAGTTGATAAACCCTACTACCACACGATATTGCGGATGCCCGAGGTGAGCAGGCTTGGTCGTGGTGCTGCGGTTGCCTGGCCAAGAGCTGATAAACCCTACTACCTTTCGGTGATGCGGATGCTCGAAGTGAGTAGGCTTAGCCGTGGTGCTGCGGTTGCCCGGCCAAGAGCTGATAAACCCTACTACCTTACGGTGCTGTAGATACCCGAGGTGAGTAGGCTTGGCCGTGGAACTGCGGATGCCCGGCAAAGAGCTGATAACCCTACTACCTCGTGGTGCTGCGGATGCCCGAGGTGAGTAGGCTTGGCTGTGGTGCTGCGGATGCCCGGCCAAGAGCTGATAAACCCTACTAACTCGCGGTGTTGTGGATGCCTGAGGTAAGTAGGCATGGCCGTGGTGCTGCGGATACCCGACCAAGAGTTGATAAACCCTACTACCTCATGGTGCTGCGGATGCCCGGTCAAGAGCTGATAAACCCTACTACCTCACGGTGCTGCGGATGCCCGAGGTGAGTAGGCTTGGCCGTGGTGCTGCGGTTGCCTGGCCAAGATTTGATAAACCCTACTACCTCACGGTGCTGTGAATGCTCGAGGTGAGTAGGCTTGGCCGTGGTGCTACGGATGCCCGGCCTAGAGCTGATAAACCCTACTACCTCGTGGTGTTGTGGATGCCCGAGGTGAGTAGGCTTGGCCGTGGTGCTACGGATGCCCGACCAAGAGCTGCTTAAATCCTACTACCTCGTGGTGTTGTGGATGCCCGAGGTGAGTAGGCTTGGCTGTGGTGCTGCGGATGCCCGACCAAGAGCTGCTTAAACCCTACTTTCTCGCAGTGCTACAGATGCCCGAGGTGACTAGGCTTGGTCATGGTGCTGCGGATGCCCGACCAAGAGCTGCTTAAACCCTACTACCTCGCGGTGCTGCAGATGCCTAAGGTGAGGGGGACTGGTTATGAGGCGGCGAAGGCCTGACTAGGGGCCGAGATACCCCAACCACCTAGGACCGCGAACCTAAAGAGGGTTTGTTAGGATACAGAGGAGGAGGTAAACTCGCATCTCGGTGACTAGATACAAAGGAACCCCTAGCACAAATGGTATAATCATTAAGACGAGTAAAGGATACTGCTCCTTTGTTTTAGCTGTCTTTTATGGTCTCGGTCTCTCCTATGATCGTGGGGGTAGAAGTTGACTCCTTGTAGCTACAACATGTTGGTGCAATCTTTGTTAGATTAGGGTTGACCTAGTTTGACTAAGATCTGGTGAGCTTATGTCTGGTAAGCTTGGTGAGCTTGAGTTTGGATGTTTCAATGTTCGATAATGATGTTTGAACATCTTGCGAATCAAGTGGGTCAAGGTTGACTGGATACTTGACGGGGGAAAAGTCCTAGTGGAACTAGGTGAAGTCCAGGTGGATCGGGGAGATCGCACGTTGGCACGAGAAAAGTTTTAGTGGGACTAGGCACACCTAGTGGGACTAGGTGAAGTCCAGGTAGATTGGGGAGATCACACGCTGGTACGAGAAAAGTCCTAGTGGGACTAGGTGAAGTCCAGGTGGATCAGGGAGATCGCACGTTGGCAAGGTGGAAGTCTACCGAGAGACTAGACCTAACTCGAGTGTTATAGGCAAACCTGGTTGGGAACTAGGTTAAGTCCTAGTTGGGAACTAGGCAAGGAAAAATTCAAGTCGGTCAAAGGGATGATCGGACACTTGGTGAGGAAGTCCTAATAGGTCACAGTTGACCGGGATTAGGTAATGGAACCCTAGACTTGAGCTAAGCAAGTTAGGGTTGAGCAATCGATTGGGTAATTGGTTGGGTTGTTGTCTCGCAAGAACAGAAAATGGACTGTAATCAATTGGGTAATTGATTAAGGCGGACCGTAATCAATTGGGTAATTGATTAAGATGAACCGTAATCGATTGAGATAAATGAGTTGCGAGAACAGAAGCTGGCTGAATCGATTCGGTCTTCTCTTAATCGATTGGTCAATCGATTAAGGTATCCGATAATCGATTGGCCAATCGATTACGGTGTCCAGTAATTGATTGGGCAATTGATTAAGCAGTTTTGCGTGAGAGTACAGAAAGGTGTTAAATCAATTCAACAATCGATTAAGAAGGCTAATCGATTAAGTTTCAAAAAATAGCCGTTGAACGGCTAAGTCTGACGTGGTAATCGATTAGGGAACCCTAGGCATCAGGTATATAGGGTTTCTACACAGGATTGAAGCTTATTGCTCGCGTAGCTCTTCATCGATTCTCCTCCTCCTTCATCGCCATTTCAAGTGAGGCCTTGGAGCTTAGTGTTGTTGCATTTCTAAGGATCAAGAGGCGATTCCAAGCTTGAAGAAAGTAAGAAAAGCAAAGAGAGCTAAGTTGTATAAATCTTGTAAGATTTCTATTGTATTTGCTTGAGTTTCTTGTTGTATCTTCTTGTAAGCTTGTAAGAGGTTTCTCCACCTCAAGAAGGAGATCATTCATAGTGTATGAGAGAGTGAGGAGAGCAGATCCTTGGATTAGTCACCTCAAGGAGGTGGATACCAAGTAAAATCAATGTGTTAGCATTGCTCAAGTCTTCCGCAACAACAAATCATCAACGAGCAAAGATTGAAGCTAATCACCCCCCTCTAGCTCTCCTACCGGTCCTAACACAGCATTTGG
The DNA here is from genome assembly GCA_024364735.1 of Boesenbergia rotunda. Lineage (NCBI taxonomy): Eukaryota > Viridiplantae > Streptophyta > Magnoliopsida > Zingiberales > Zingiberaceae > Boesenbergia > Boesenbergia rotunda. The sequence goes on from JAGFNQ010003473.1 coordinate 127,401, forward strand.
GCCCTTCACTTGAAGTGTAGGAACACCAGCTCAGAATATGGAGGCAAGTCATTCAGGCACGAATATGCCCTCTCTCACTCACAGAATAAAAAGAAACATGGCATGATAGGTGAACATTCCAGAGAAAAATATCTACAAGAAGACTAAGATAAAAACATGCAAAATTCCTTTCATTCCAAGTAGATGAGTACATTACAAATTCAGGGAATAAAAGAAAACAAGTGAGAAAGCAAAAAAAATACATAGCACGAGTTTGGGAAAAAGCTCCTACAACACCTTGTCTTTAGGAGGGAGCTCATCCCAAACTCAGTCGACACTCATAAAACTCAGGTCGACGTCCGACTTCAGTAGTTGGGCCTTTTGGAGTTGGTTGATGACACCATTGAAGCCCTACTTTAGGGGCTTCAGGACATGCACAGTCGGAATATCGCCGAATTGGTCGGACTCCAGGAACCTGGCCTTGAACTCCGTCTCGTCTCTCTTGGACGGGATCCCTCGTCAGCCTTGAAGTTTTGCAGTTCCGTCTCGGCTTCCTCCTTGGCGGCTTTCAGTTGGGACATCTCTGAGGACATACAGTCATTATCTTCCAAGGCTTCTTTGAGTCTCTCTGAGATGTCCAAGACCTTGGAGCCCGGGCGACATTCTCCTGAAGATCGATCATGTGAGCAACCACAACCTTCACCATGTTTTCTTTCTGGGTCAGCTGGTTGGCTTGTTCCTGTATCCGACCGTTTAGTGCTGTTGTGGAGGACTCTAGAAGTTGGATGTCCCTGGACAACTTCTTCTTCCTGGCCTAAAGCTGATCCCGCTCTTCGGTCAGGGTGTGCAAGTCGTTCGAGAGGGCAGTGGCCCTCTCGGACATCAACCGCTCCCTATGACGAGAGTCGTGCAAGGCTGACTCTAAGGCCAGCAGAGTTTCCAACCGATGCTCTACTTTCACCCGGAGAGCTCTGCTGACCTCTGCTTGCAGGAGGCCCCCTCGATGGGCACGATAGGCCTTAGCCTCCGCCTCCACCATAAGTGCTTTGCGTTTCAGGGGCTCAACCTCCCGCTAGGAATATAAATGGTGGCCGACAACGAGCAATCTTGAACAGCCTGTCACAGTGTAAAGGAGTTAGAAAACATGAATTAGGGTAATCTAAGAAAATAGGAGCCCTCACCTTCATCAGGGACTCGTGGAGGTTGGTTAGAGGCCTGGCTGAGGTGCGCACGACATCCCCTCCCAAGACTCCGTGGCTCATCGGGGCGCCGCCTCGGCTTAGTGAGGAAGAAGAGTCTATTGGCTAGGGGAGAAGCTGGACGGTAGGTGCTCCAGGAGGTACAGTTGAAGGGTCGGAGATGTCCTTGACAGAGTAGAGGCTCCCTTGGAAGGACAACCCTCGGGCAGAACCTCCCTGAATTGCACTGGGGGGAATGATTGCGAAGTTACCTCCAATGCTGCTTGAAGTTTCTTACGTAGGCGATCAAGCTTCATGTGAGGTTTGGTAGGCACCACACGCTTGCCTTTGGAAGTGTTGGAGGAGTCAGCGGGGGAGGTGCTGATGGTCTGACCTCCTGTCTCTGGAGTGGTCTTCAGCTTAAAATGCTGAGACAGGGGGATGTTGTCCTCATCATCAGATATTGGTATACCCTCTTCAGGGATGGAGGGGAGCTTGCGGGGGTCAAAGCGTCGGAACCTCTTCCATTTCGACGAGCGTTTGTCGAAGCGTTTCCTCTTTGGTCTCCCTTATGATCTAGGCAGCGAGGTGTCGGCTGGAAGTGCCGACTTTTCCTTATTTTCTCCTGTCTCGACGATGACGAGAGGCAGGTCGGCCTCCTGAGTGCCAGATAGCTTCGGGGCTCCTTGGTCGGCAATGGGCTCGAGCACTGCTGGTGCCTCTATTTGCTCCGGTGTCTCATGCTCGCCGGATGACTCCGTAGCCCCCGTTGAAGCCTCGGCTGAGCCAGATGGTGCGGTGAGAAGAGCCGGGGGAGGGTCTAAGGCTTGCTAATTGGCTTCATCCCACTTGATGAGCCGATTCATCGCCCTCGATAACATGATGTCCTCTGCAATAAACAAGCAATGGAACATCAGTTAGAATTAACAGACATTTATAAAAAAGATAAACTCACCGAGGTTGGGGCTAATGCTGGTAACTTTAGGGTTGAGACCCACTCGGTACATAAGTTCGTTACTATGCACCAGACCCGGACTACTAAACTTCATGCCCGACAGGAGGCTCCTAGCCCGCTGGTAGCCTGGGTCCTGTTGGAAGTCCCCCTAGCTCTGGAGGGGCAGGCAGATTTTCCCGCTGATTGACTTAATATAAATTTTGGTTGATTTACGAAATCAAGTAGTACTACGTTTCTACTCATCATTTGTATAATCTAATCTATTCAATATTGATCAATTCTATTATATACTCACATGAACAATGAACTAATCATTTAAATGAACTAATCATTTTCAAGTTAATTAACACATAACATAACTTTTTCATTCAATATAACACTATTCATACATAATAACAGTTTCTACTACATTATTTTCATTAACTAAATGAGCTTATACTATTCTTACATAATGACAGTAGCAATAACAATACTCTAATAGGCAAGATAGGCTAACATTATTCTCACTATGAAAAATATTAGAATAGTAGTCTTTACTATTTCGTTCATCTCGGACTCTATTAAGGCAGTCTCAAGTTGCTTAGCTTCAGGATTTTCCTCAAATTCTTCAGGATCCTCCTTAGATTCTTCAGAATTCTCCTCTAGATCCTCCTCAGATTTTTCAGGATTCTCTTCTAGATCCTCCTCAGAATCTTCAGGAACCTCTTTTGGATCTTCCTCAGAATTTTCTAGATCCTCTTCTAGAAAATCATGGCCAAGTAGCTCCACACATAACTCAGTATATGAGATACATCCTTCATAACATCCTCATATATAGTGCGTAACTACCTTAGCACCCCTTGGCAATGAGTGAATCAATGCCCCGATCAAATAATTATCCAGGATTGGAAACTCTTCCGGCTTGAGTTTCCAGAATAGTCGATCTTGCCTTCTCATATATTCTTGGATTTTGAGACATGGGTTATAGTCTATCTCCTCAATCTGTTCCCTCAACTCATTGCATCACACATTGTGACAGGTCTTCATGGTAATCATTCTTGGCATCTAGAATTAAAAAAATAATATTGTCAGTACAAAACCGACAATCCAGTAACAAAAATTAATTCATTTCAATTCACATATATGCATATAACAAACACACAGAATCATAAGTAAATAAGAAAAATATTTTTTTTATTGAGAAGCTCTAACTGTTGGATTGTGTCAAGCCGGCTAGAGGGGGGAGGAGGGTGAATAGCCCTGCAAAGTTAAAAAAAAATAATTCTTTTGCTTTTGAACTTAGCAAAGATATAATATTAGTTAATTTGAAATAAATAACTTTAACAACTAAAAGAGAATGAAGCTCCAAGTTTTACTTAGTTTGCAACTTGGGCGGTTGCTAATCCAAGACGGTGAAAGCTCTACTATCAAACTTCTTTAAAAGGCGGAAAAGCCTCTTACACTCGTTGAATGCACAGAACAGAATTAGAAAACTAAGTATAAGTTGTTTTTCTAATTCTAAGCTAAAAGGGTTCTAGTTATAGAGCCTAGAAAAGTTATCCTGTTATTGACGTAACACTTCCTGGGTGAAATACAGGTGCCTAAACTCTGCGTATCTGTGTTGATATGGGCGCTTGGATGGGTGGAGTCTAGTCAACCTCCAATTGACTAGCCTTCTACTACTTTTGGATGATTTCTGATCGTCCGAAGTTGAGCTCACTCGAACCCAAATTTTTGACTTTCTCCTCGAATGGTCTTCCTCTTCGTCTTCTCGTCCCTTAGACGTCGCACATACCCTTCTCGTCCATCGATGTACTCCTTCGTAGTCTTCTCATCCCTCGAATGCATCGAGCCCGTTGACTTTCTTTCCGTGCCATCCTTCTCGTCTGCTATGTCTTCCGCTCGACTTCTTGTACTCCTAAGCTCTTGTATACTTAGATACAAGATATCAAAATATACATGACTTAACTTGACTCAGTTGACCACATCAAAACTATCCCGAAATCCTTACAATCTCCCCCTTGCATAAACCCGAGTTAAGTTAAGGAAAACCAACCAGAAATAAAAACAAACTATAGTAATTATTGTAATTTAATAAAAAAAATATTGCAATGAAATATCCCCTTAACTTAATTTTCATTTTTTCCCCCTTTGATCACACAAAAAAGATAGTTAAGGTTTAAAAAAATCTTAAGTTAAACTTAAAATTTGAAAAATAAAACTTTTTTTAAAATAACGAAAAAATTCATGAGAAAAATTATTTATTTTTCCCAAAAGATAGTCATTTTCAAAAAACAAAATTAGTTCCGCGAAAAAATCTATTAAAAAAATCAAATTTAAAAAAACTCAATTTTATATAGAAAACTCATAAACAATTATACTTCTATTCGAAAACTTTCTAACTTTTTTAACCAAGTTAAAATATAAGAACTGATCATACAAAAATTTTCAAAATAAAATATTTTTTTCATTGATTTTTAACAATAATTTCTTAATAGATGCTTAAAATTTTAAAAATAAATACTAGGAAAATAAATTTTGACTTAAAAATGTTAATAATTTTTTGAAAAAGTCAAAATCTAATGATTAACCTCTGAAAAATTTGGTTTTTCAAAAATAATTTTTTAAGTATTCATAAAATTAAAATTTTGATTTTTGATAAAAATTCATAAATAACTTGTCAAAAAAATTTCAAAAATTTTCTATGGATAGATATTATTTGTGTCTATCACAAAAATATTCGAAAATAAATTAAATGCAGAAGTATCTCATAGAATGGATTTTTCAAATAATCAAAAAAAAATTCTAAAGCAGTTTGTTTAATCTTAACTTCTAAGTATGCATAAAATAATATAACAATTTAAAATAGAATTAGGGATTCAATATAAATCTTTACCTACTTGATTTATAAAAAAATTAGGTAAAAAGTAATTTTGGGCACGTTTACAATTTGTCCCCTGTAGTTCCTCAAGTACTCATTAAGTTTTCCAAAATATTTAATTTTTAAATTTCGAGAAAAATTTGAATTTCTACCTACATAATAGTTTTTCTCTATTTTTTTTAGCTATGCGTTTAATTTTTCATTTTTATTTTTAATTTATCATATAACTCTAATGAACATATAGATGTTAATTTTCTTTTAGATCCACATTTTTGTTTTTAATTTGCACATTAATCTAGTCATTTATTTGATTCCATGATATAATTGATTAGGAGGTAGCAGACATACCTCACTTATCATATCATGTTCAAAGTTGGAAGCTCTCCCTTTATCGTTGCTTTCTTCTAATGTAGTTCCCCCTTTATTAATGTCTTCTTCATCCAATTTTTGATGATTTGTCATTAGTGCAAGTCCAGCATAAACCTCAATCTTGAACTCTGATGGCAATTCGTCCCATATAGCTTTCAAGTTTTTGTGCTTTCATCGTTTTGAAGCTTTGTCTTTTTCTTTATTGGTTAATTTCAGGTAGTTGTCCTTTATATGCCATTCTTCTTGGAAATTGTAGCATCTGATTTTTTTCTTCCTAGAGTATACTTTGTAAGTATCCCAGGTTGGTTTTGATGTGATCAACCAATTTAAGTTTGGTCTTGGTGTGTTTAATCCTTGTGTCTAAGTGTACAGGAACTTAGGAGCATAGGAAGTTGAGCAGAAGACGCAACGGTCAACAAAGATGACATGGAAAGGGAGCTGACGAGCTCGGTGCATCCGAGGGACGCGGAGCTCTACGGAAGAGTATGTTAAATCCGATACCTTTATTCACTCCGGGGAATTTTTCGAAAAAGGTCCTAGAGTGTCTGGGCTCTTTGACGAAAATTTCGGGATTCAAATAGCCTAATATAAACATTAGAAAGGACTAAAATGTATTAGAATAATTAGTTGTAAGGACTAACACGTAGTTAAGTTTAAAACCTAAGGGCAACCTTGCAATTTGACTAAAATTATTGGACTAAAGTGCAAAATAATCCCTCTCTTATATGCCTTGACCTAACCCCATGCAGCCGAACCACTCACGTCTATCGCCTCACCCCTTTCTTTTCTCTTCTCCTTCTCCCGATCACAACCGAAGCCGCCACCGTTCCTCTTCGTCTTCCATCTCTCTGGCGAACCCTGCCTTGAGAATCCAGCTAGTGTTGAGCTTAAATCCCTCGATCCTCAGACTCTCATGTGAACGGGAGCTAGGGATTTCACTTCGAGCGATTTGGGAGCGCGGTGGTTTCCTCAGGCCGACGGAGGTGAGTTAGGGTTCAGTAAGTCTGGATTTATGTGAGTCGAGGTAGTTGGGTTGATGTCATCATTGATTCGAGACTTGTCTTTCCTCTTGGGGTTGATCCAGGGTTTTGGATGGCAGGGGTATCAGGTCGGTGTCTTGGAGTTGTTCCGTTAACAAGGGTTGAGGCTTGTGGTGTTCTATTGATGCTTCCACTGGGCGTTCGAATTGGCTAAGTTCTGGTCACGACTTGGCTTCGAATCTCCAGGGAGTTGAGGTAAGGGTTGCTATCTGGGTTGCTAGATGTTGTTTCTGCCTCTGTGAGCTAAATTGAGATTTGGATGGGTTGCCCTGTGGTTTACTGATCAGATTCACGGATCTTCCTCCTCTGGGTTGGTCTGCCGGATTGGAGCAAAGAGGTTGTCGTCAACACAAAACCAGGTAAGGATTGGGTTATTGCAGTATGGATTTGGATGAATCCTAGTATGATAATTTGCTAATCCTGGACTACTAATCTTATGTCTTTACCATGGACTCCATGTGTATGATTAGATCAGAGGTTGTTCTTTTCCTTGTTACCTAGATGTCATGGGATGAAGTTGTAGATTAGGAGATGAATCCTAATCTAACCCTGTGGATACATTAGATTAGAACAAATGGTGGGTTTAATATAGAATATGACACTATATTAAACCGAGCCGTGATGGATTGAAGTTTATGATTAAACCTAACGTAAAACATAATCCTAAATCTTAATTATGCAGAGTAATTAGGAACCTTTCATTTAATTAGAAGTAATTAAATGGAAAGAGAATGGTTAGGTTAACCCGAGCATGAGTTAGGGATTTATTAGCTAGTTACCATTTCTGTGTAATAGCAAATTCAATATATATCCTTGATACAGGGACTTGACTTGGATTTACCGTAGCCGATTATTAGCGAGTGGTTCTTTTCTATTGTGATACGGACTTCTACTCTTTGGAGGTGGGTACTTCTTGCTTGTATTCTGTAGTCCACTTTATCTTTATGTATGACTATTTGTTATTTATGCAGTAGGCTGATATTAACCTTTATCTGCTACCGTTTTGCTATCCTACTTGATGCTTATGCTTGATCTTGGATATGATCTAAATTTCTTTTCTATACAGTCTTGTGTTTTGTTATCTGATTCTGTATAACATTGGTATGGGCATAAGTATGTAGATATAGCATAGCTCGCCATTATGTGGTTGCATTGATTGATTCTAGTCATATTTGCACGTGTGTCTGGATATAGGATTGATTGGGTTATGATGCATACATACGACCTGTGTATGATAGGTTGAGTTATGTGTCGATGACCTGATATGGGTTGCATGTGTTAGTCATGCACCATACCTGCACTGTTACATGCCGGTGATCAGTGACTCCCTTATGGTTGAACCTATAGTCTTCCGGCACATGATATGCACACACGACCACTCATGAGTTAGTGGATACCGCTGGGTGTGTGCATTTGCTCTGTACTGCTCCGCTCGACCGCTCAGGGGTAGTAGGTTCGGAGCGTGGTAGCAGACAGGGATCCCTTCTCTTCCCATAGACTAGAGAAGATGAGAGAGATATCTCCCCCATATATACGTGGGGCGGAGCGAGAGCTCCACCAGCATCCTGTCCACTGGGTCACTTAGGAGCAGTGATAGCAGAGTGGGGACAGTGTCACAGCTCTACCCATTCAGCTGACACATTATCGCATGTCTCGGTGTCTTGACTGGTGTTAGGGGGTGACCATGACATTGCATCATGTGCATATGATGCATTTGTGCATTGATTGTCTTTGCTGCATTTACTTGCTGCACTTGTTTGACATGCACATACAGGATGTACTTTGGTGTGGTTTGATGACCCTGCACTTGCTCGTATGGTATGAGTCCTATTATGATCATTATAGACTGATTTCTGGTATGTACAGTCTTTGTTACTTCAGTTATGCATATTTCTGATATTATTGTGGAGACTGTATCATGTTGTTTCTATATAGCTGATTTAGCTACTTTTCTGTCATGCATATTTTTCTATATACCCGCGGAGTCCATTTGGACTCACCACCCATCACAATATTTTTGTTATCAAGTTGATAGCTCGCCGGAGGAGCCCAATTACCGGTCCTGGTCCATACGACTTCGTTGTTGGGTGCTTTCGCGTTCGTTTTCTTTTTGATAGCATTCTTTATGCATTATATTCGTTTTCATATATCGTGGACTTGTATTCGTGATTTATTCCTACGACATTGTATTTTTGAGTCCTCTGTTGGACTATGTATTGGTTGTTTTGTTGCGTGCCTGCCCTGGGAGCACCTCAGGTGAGTATTGCGGAGTTTAGCATTGCGATATGTTCATTTTCATATATTATATATATCAGTTTTGAGGCCTGAGACCAAATTATAAACTGCGTGTGTTGTATGTATGTGTAAATTGTCCGCCAGACAGGGGGGATGCTGTCCGATTTTATATTGGATCAGCGGCTCTAATGGTCTCGGGGTGTGACAGAGTACGCCGGTGGAGCGAGAAGGGGGCGCGTAATGCCCAAGAGACTAGAAGCCGGGAGGAAGGACGCTCGAGGGGCCAAAGTCCAGAGTTGGGTTCAGGTGAGCTTAATTTCGGTTGGCTGGAAATCACCCAAGAAGACTGGAAGATAGGCTGGAGAATGGTCAGTGGTTGCTGACCAAAATAGCTACTATCGGGCGCCCATGAGCACACGGGTGCCTGGGCTGTCGGGCGCTCGAGCACTCGGGCGCCCCTGTGCTATCAGGCACCTGAGAGGCTAAGTTTTCGCTGTTTGTGAACGTTGCTTTCTGTATAAGCATCTGGCCACATGTCAGTCGCCTAAGATCTCTCGGACGCCCTACAACTGTCATGTCAGCAAACGGATAATTCCTACAGGGCTATAAATAGACCCCTGAAGCTCAGTTTGTTTCATTAATTGTATTTCAAGCATTAGCAAACAAGTTTAGAATAGTTTCTCTTTCTTTTTCTGAGCTTTCCACTTGTAAGAGGCTTCTTCGCCCAAAGGAGTTATATTCAGGAGAATCAAGCCATATTCAGCCTTGGATTAGCAACCTCCCCGGTTGCAAACCAAGTAAATTCGGTAACCTCGTTATTTAGTGTTTGCTTTATTTATTTATGATATTTGTGTCCTAACTAATATCTTTGTTAAGTAAAAACAAGAGATAGAGTTTTCTTTTTCAAGGGCAATTCACCCCTCTCTTGCTGATCTTTGATCACCCTCAATTAGTATCAGAGCAAGGATGCTCCAGAAGAACTAACCGTTGTCTGAAGCAACAACAAAATGGTCGGACCAGTTATCTATCCACCAAAGTTCAAGGGGGAGTTTGCGAGTTGGAAGCGCAAAATGCAAGTTTTTTCTCAAAACTGTTTTTGATTTAATTTTAATAATGAAAAATGATTTTGTAGCTTCGAAGGACGCCGACAACAAACCCAAAGATGAAAGTCAATGGAATAAGAAGGAACAGACTGACTTTGTGGCCAACATAAAAGCAGAATACCATTTGCTAACTATACTCCCTGCACAAGAAGTCAACCGAGTCGGCAACTATCGATCGGCGAAGGAACTTTCGGAAAAGTTCCTTGAACTCCATGAAGGCACCTTCGAAGCAAAATTAGCAAAAAGAGATCTGCTTTGGAATCAGCTCAGCAACCTTCTACTGGAAGAAGGAGAGTCCATAGCACAACTTCATGCTAAGTTGAAGGAGCTGATGGAAGAACTCAATAATCTCGGAGAATCGGTAAGAAATCGAGATGCGCAAAGGTACACATTGAACGCCTTCCCGAGAACCCCTAATTGGATTTCAATAATCGACACCTACTATATCTCTAAGAACCTTGAGGTAAGTACCTTAGAAGAACTTTTTTCACTTTATAACTTCACGAATCCAGATATGCAGGAAAAAGGAAATCGGACAACATCGCCCTAGGCACCAGAAGGATCCAACATGAAGAGGATTCTTCAGAAAATCATGAGAATGCAGCATATATGGTAAGGAAGTTGTCCAAGTATTTTAAAACTAAAAAAATTAATAAGGTGCAGGGTAAGAAGCAAAGGAAGATTCGATGTTACAACTGCAACGAAGAAGGACACGTAAAGGAAAACTGCCCCAAAGTGAAGAACAAAGGAAAAGATGCACAAAAGATAAAAGCACACAATTTAAAGGCGACTTGGGACGAGTCTTCATCGAAAGACTCAGATCTCGAGGAACACGCTGGACTTGCTCTGATGACTTCATACCAAAAAGATAAGAGCATCGATGAAGGGGAAGCCACCTCGGAGGACAGCAGCGAAGAAGAGGGAACTTCAGATTTCAAAACGGATATGGTAAGTGAGGTATGTTTTCTACCTCCTGATCAATTATATTTTGGAATAAAGAAAATGATGAAATCACTTGCAAATTAAAAATAAAAAAATATAAATTTGAAAAAATAATTATCATCTTCTTGCCCACTATAAATGCATAGAGGCAAGTCGTAGGCTTTGTTAGTGATATGAGAGAAGTGTCCTAAGGCAATCGCCTTATAATTATAATCATTTATTCTAATAAATGAATATTCACTATTTGAGTATACATGTTTGTGTATTTGATTGAGATCTTAAACTCATTTACTGAATGTCCGCAATACAATTCACAGCATGAGAGAATTTGTGATGAATTCACAACTAGTGATTATCTCTACATGTGCAATTGTGAAGTATTGAAATTGTCCCTAGTCGATGAATTGATAAATACGGACACTATCAATTCTATTGAGGCTAGCATGGGTTATTCTCTAATCAACTGATTCTCACTGGCTGGTGACATTGAGATGTCCGGAGATAAACATGAATGCTAGTTAAGGAAACTAGTTCATTGGAGTGACTGGCTGTAAAACTTCATATGATAGTCTACATATAGAAATGTCGGTGAAGTTCTTACTGCAGCTTAAGTGCGATGTTCCTTTGACTTGCGGTGTTCAAGTCATCTTGGTCATGGAGACTTATACTTTGACATCTTAAGCAAGCATCTCCGAGGAGGTGTGGACCCAGGATGATTGGGTATAAGCCGAAGTGCCCGAAGATGTTTGAACAGCCTACAAAGGATTCACCACTCCTTGCGAGGAGATGTATACCCGAGGCCTATCGTCGGATTGTTACTCGAAGCCTCTGGCCAGAGCATGACATGTTCAGAGTATGAATCTCTTAAATACATGAGAGTAATTAGAATCCGTAGGACGAAAAAACGTTACTTGGGCTAGGTGTGACGTAGTCAGCCTAGTGGGGACTGACACACATAGACCATGTCCTGAACCAAGTGGGTATAAGATGGTGAAGGGAATGGGGCACGATTCATTATAGCTGCTGAAGGGTTTCAAAATTGTTTCTGAGGTCAACCGTTGATCTTTCGATTAATTGGGGATCATGATGTACTACTAGGTGCCACTCATGATCGTTCTATAATTGATTAATTATAGACGGCCAACATAAATCGAAAGCCTATTTAGTCACACGCACTACGAGTAATTCGAGGGATTTAAAACGAGTTGAAAATTGGATTTTCCAATCAAGAGAGATTAGGTTTGGTTGAGCCAAACAATAAGTCGAATTTGAATTTTTCAGAGACGCATCGGAAGCGTAAAATGGCTAAGTCTTTTGAAGACTTAATAGATGAATTAAATAAGTTTAATTCATTGGGGCGTGGCTTGGATAGGCCGGCCAAAGAGGGTCTCCATCCTCTTTGCTTGGCCGACCACAACAAAGGGAGAGAACCAAGTTTTTGGTTCAATTTATAAAATAAACCAAGTGTGGTTTGTTTTATAAAATTATGGATGATATAAATTTTTATATAATAAACCAAGGTTTGGTTTATTTTTCATGGAAATTAAAATGAACCATGGATTGGTTTATTTTATTTTATAAAATCAATCATGGATTGATTCACCATGATAAGAAAATTTATTCCATAAGAAAAAAGGAGACTTGGTCGATTTTATCATGAATTAAAATATGATAAAACTTGGCATGATGGAATAAGTCTGTTTTTTGAGAGGCTTGATGGTTGAGAGGCCACTATATAAAGGACCCACCCCAAGGCAAGACTTGGAAAATAATCGAAGTATTCTTGCCTGGGCTCTCTTCCTCTCCTCCCTTCTTTCTCTTGGCCGACCACAAGGCTCTTCTCCCTTCTTCTTGCCGTGAGCACAAGGAGAAGCACCGAGGCGACAAAGTTCTTCCGTTGGGACGATCTTCCTCTCCGGCCATTATCACCTTGGGATTGGGCGCAAGTCATCTTCCTCCTTCTCGCCGGAATTGTGATTCCGGCCAACCTTGGTAGTGAGTTTTTCCGATGTGATTACTTATCTCTTGGTTTTCTTGTCGCGTTCTCGGAGAATCTAGTAGTTCTCGAGAACACGAAACTCGTGGCTTTGTGAAGTCATCCCGAAGATACTCGGCGTGGACGCGAATAGAGGCGGAGCTTCCAAGGGACGCTTACGGTTGGATCTCGTCCCTTCCTTCGAGTTACGCGAGGTAATACGTAAATTAGTTTATGTTTCTGCAAAATTATAAATATATGATCATGTCTACACAAGATAAAGTTGCATGCTTAGATGTGTGGTTAAATAATTTGAGAAATTATTTATGCTAAACCTTCCACTGCACGTCATTAATTTTAAAATTACGAACCCGCATCCATGTCAACATGCACCCGGTCCCAACAGGCTTGTGTGCGCACTTGAGGGACTATGGATAGCAGGGACGATGAGCCGAGGGGCGCGGACTTCGAGACATGCGTGAAGGATAGCATGGAGGCAAGCTGGAGGCTTGTGTGCATCCGAGGGATGGGAGCCAAAGATGAAGAGGGCGCGAAGGCAATAGTCGAGGATGCTAGTGAGGAGTCAGCTGAGTCATAAGGGTACGAGTGCTGAGTGATTGTACTCGGGGAATCCTAGGGTTCGAGTGCTGACAAAAGTGTACTCTGGAAGAGAAACATTAGGTGTGAGGGTGGACCAGTCGTTTGCCCTTGGGGCAGTCGACTGATAAAGGTCACAGAAACTCACAGAAGGTAGTCGACCCTGGACCAGTCGACTGCTCTGGGAGCAGTCGACTGGTAAACCCAATAACTAGCCGTTGAGAGAGTCGTTGGCTAGCTAGTTGAGTGGGACCAGTCGACTAGTAATGGACCAGTCGACTAGTAGCGGCTGCGTTCAACTTTAAGCCTTATTTAAAAGGCTTCATTTTAGCTAGAACCTTTGACGAATTTGGCTTTGGTCAAGAGTCAAATAGTAGTCTTTGTACTCAGAGTTGTGCTTGTGATTGTGGCGAGATTTCTCCACCCACAAAGAGCTACACGAGTTAGCCGGAGGGCATCCAGGGAGTGATCTGCCGAAGGATCGAGGGATCGTCCACCTTATGGACAGCCGTGGAGTAGGAGCATCATCTCCGAACCACGTAAATGGTAACGCATTAGCATTGTTTTCTTGTATTTGTTTATTCCGCTTGCGCTTGCTAACGTGTAGGTAGAAGAAATCGAAGAAATTGCTATTCACCCCCTCTAGCAAGACGTACACGATCTAACAAGTGGTATCAGAGCGAAGGACCGCTCTTGTTGGAATAACCGCCAAAGGAGCACAAGCTAGAGGAGAGAAATGGTGGAAGACAAGTTGGGCGATGATATCAACACTCCGCCATCCTATGATCATGAAGATTTTGGTTATTGGAAGACAAGGATGGGGACTTGGCTTGGAATGAATTGGGAGTGTAGGATAGTAATAGAAGAGCCCTTTGAAATTCCAAGAGACAAGCACGGAAAGAAGCTTCGACCTAGATATTGGACTAAGGAGCAACAAGTCCAATCTAAGGCAAATGAGAAGATAATTAGTATATTAATTGATATTTTGCCTAAAAATGTGTTGAGTGGTGTAGGTAAATATGAAAATGCATATGAGCTATGGAACAAGATGGGAGAATATCATAAGAACTCTACACAAGCCAAATTAGTGGAAGAGCCAAAGAAAATAAACTCATTGGTCCAAGAAGATAAAGAAGAAGAAGACTTGCTCATCTCATCAAGTGAAATGGAAGAAGAAAGTGAGAGGTCGTCCACTTCATCAAGGGAAGAGGAAGAGGTCACCACCTCAAGGATTGAGGGGAGGAGAGACCCACTTCCATACCGGAGCAAGAAGAAGCTTCTACCTCAACCAAAGCAAGAACCAAAGACCACATTATATGCTTTGGATGCAACGAAAAGGGACACTACAAGGACAAGTGTCCAAAGGGTAAGAAAAAGGAGGTAATCCCTAAACTCATTTCAATTTCTTTTAAATCTAACATGGGTTGTAGGAATGGAGAAGCCCAAGAGAAAAGAAAGAAAATTAGGTGCTTTACATGTGGAGAGCTAGGGCATTATCACACCAAATGTCCAAGAAAAGGAGTGCTCAAGAAATTAGGGCATTTGAGAAGATGGGAGAAAGCGGAAAAGAAGAAAAGAAGCTCACATCAAGGGGGAGCTTCATGGGTAAGGGAGGTAATCCCTAATTCTAAGCAAGTTTCAAGTTTATCTATGTATGCTAGAAATAATAAAAAAATGCTTGCTTGTGCATAATTTCGGATTTAGGTATAATGATAAGAATAGGGATAACAAGGTAGATCAAAACCCTAGTAAGGTCATGCATCGTGATAAATCTAAGACCACTAGACCTAAAGATCAAGGCAAAAATCCCAAGAAGGGGAGACATATGCCTAGAAAGGTGGGTAGGTCTAGGAATGTCCAAGGTGGACATGTGGATTCTAGGGTTGAGAGCATAGAAAGGGAAAATCAAGCTTTGAGGGCAAGACTTGATAAATTGGAAAAGACCCTAGAAAGATTCACGGTTGGATCTATGAGTTTAGATATGGTGTTGGGTAGTCTAAAACCCAACCATGATAGATCGGGTCTAGGATACCGATCTAAGGTCTCCAATGCCAAGAAAAAAAATATGCTAGGGTAGCATATGATTATGTCAAGGAGGGGAAGTCCAAGAATGGCAAGGGGATGCCATCAAAAGAAAAGAAAAAGGACTTAACCAAGGACAAGGTGTCTAAGGTTAAGAGGGTTAAGTTTGTAGGCCAGAGTCACCGGGGGAACACTGGTGTGGTCTAGTGTTTGCTGAGTCACCTAGGGAGGTGGCTAAGGCTAAGAGCTCAAGGGGGAGCTCTAGGAGCCTTTGGGATATATGGTGAATAGATCTCGGGAGGTGTTCTCCTAGAGGTCTAGATGGACCATGGAGTGTGCCAAAAGAATTGGAGACGGACTTGAGTCTCAATTCTTGAGTTTTGGCATGTTGAATTTGAGTTTCATGCATGGAAATATGACATTGAGGTCATAAAGCATGAAAGTTGGTTTTTGATGTGTAAATTTCATATAAATCAATGCTAGGGAAGCATTGTGGATTGATATGGGCAAAGATATCAAGAGGAAACCAAAACTAAGACTTTAGGTCAAAGTTTCATTGAACTAATTAGGTAGTTTTGGATTTTGTGTCAAACTTGGGAATGGTGATAGATACATTTTTGAATGTATTTTTCCTAAGTAGGTATGGGTACCATAAATTTTTTCACAAAATTTAGGAATTTTTGGAGATTTGTAGAATTTCTGGCGCATTTCTGAATTTGGATTAAGAAAGTTGAAATTGGGTTTTTCTGATACAGGCTGAATTGGATGTTCAGCAGCTGAAAAGTGTTCAATTGATGTAAAACAAGTGTGGAACCTTGTGGGGGGTTAGTACACTATGTTTATAATCATTTAGAGGTCAAAGATCCAATAAGGGGGGAATTGTTGGAGTTTTTTTGATGTTAGGCAAAGGGGGAGAAGTGTTGGGCTTAATTTGGGAAACCAAACACGCCTTTGCAAGAAATCCTAAGTCTAGGGGGAGCTTAGGTGAAGGGGGAGCATTGTTGCTCCATTCTTGGCGTAGGGGGAGCCTTGGGATAGGTTTTAAAAAACCCGTTTTGGTAAAAGTCCTAACTTTTGGGAGGGTTAGGTGTGAGGATGCATTGGGATAGGATCCATGTTTGTATTGCATATGCATTGGCGGTGTAAGTCCTAACTTTTGGGAGAGTTAGGTGTGGGGATGCCTTGTGATAGAATCCATGTTTGCATTGCATATGTTAAATCCGACACTTTTGATTAGGTTCCAAAAATTTTCGGAGAGTTACCGGATAGGTTCCGGGGCTTCCGAAGCCTTGGACTTAAATTAGGGACTAAACTGTAATTAAGACAAATGGATACAAGGGTTTAAAGGGTGAGAAATTAAGACCTAGGGGCAGTCTTGCAATTAGATGGAAGTTTGCTGGACTAAATTGCAAAAAGGCCAAAATAAAAGCCGATTAGGGCTCATTTGTGCGCCGCCTGCCTCTTCGGGTTGATGGAAGCCACCCACCGCTTACTCCTCCGCCCAACGCCTTCATCTCCATTCGTCTCGGGCGGCTCCGGCGACAAGCTCCGCCACTTCCATCTCCGCACGACCACCGGCTTCGGAAATCGAGTGAGACGACCCTCGATCATACCCCCGGTGGCTTCCGAGCTCACTGCCCGTAGTTGAGCTCGAGCAGGTAAGAATCTCTAATTAGGGCATAGAGATCTGTGGGTTTATCCCAATAACAATGATCGACCTTGGAATCCTGCAGTTGAAATCCTCTTAGTCGCCGGCCACTGGGATCATCTTCTTGCCCAGGGATCGCCAGGGTTCTTAGAATAGGGCTCAAGTCGGGATTCGGGGTTCCTTGCCTCGAGTTCACAGATTGATTGGATTGGAGCTGGAATTGGGGTCATCAACAAGCTCAGGTAATTGATGAGTATTTTGCGCTTTGGGTTGTATGCGTAGTTTGGATAGAAATTGAACAGAATGCCATGAATGACTTCTACGATCTCTTAAGTTTCGTTTGATGTGGGTTTCCTCACTTCGAGTTTCAGATTTTGCTGGGAAATTGAGTTCCAATTCGTGTGTAGAAGTTGTTCTGTAAGGTCTGGCCGGGCTTGTTTCAAGTGTGTTCTGTTCTAATCTCCGGATCTAAGGTAAGTTGATGTTTGCATTAGACTCGAGTTGAAGGGTTGGAGCTGAGGCGTGGCACATAGACTGGTCCTTGTGTGTGTGATAGCAGGTTTGATTCCGGAAATTGAAGCTGAGAGTTGGCTTTGTTTCCCCTCATCTTTTGTTGTTGTGAAGGTCTACAATTGGAGCTAGATACGTGGTAAGTTGACCAGAATTTAGTTTGGTTAGATCCTTGCCGTGAGCTTGTTACATGTGATTCCATTTTTGGATAGTTGATTTGGGTAGTTGGTTATATATTTTCCTAGACTTGTAAGGTGGTAGATGGACCTTGTGAGCTTGTAAATCTCATGACCGGGGGTCCTTTGGCTTGAGGCTAGATTCAAGTAAGGTTCTTTTGGTTGTGTTGATATTGAATGGATTGTGATCGTGTGTATATTGATTTGGTTGGTTAATTAATTAATGGATTAATGTAGCTGATAAGTGGAGTGGCTTAACCAATTGGGTTATTATGGATTTTAGTGTTTGATGGGGTAGAATGATGTGGATGCAGTCATGTTTCGCATAAGATAGTTGATCACATCGTTTGATCTATTTTGGATATGTCTCTAGGAGCACTTGATTTCTTGTTGGGATTAGGTTGGCTTAGTAGGGGCTGGTTTTATCATCCGATCTACAATTGAGCTATATTTTGGATTTAGCTATTAATTCATATAGTAGTAGCTAAATAACACCTACTGATGCAGGTCCTTGATTGGGTGCGGACCATTGGACAGGAGGTTCTCTACGTATACGGACTTCTACTTTGAGGCGGGTACCCTTTGACTTATCTCTTTTGATATTGTCATGTGATTATGCATAGACTGTTATAGATAGCAGTAAGATTATACGCTATCCCTGTTTATTATACCTGTTCTGGATACTTGTTGTTTATCCCTGAGTTATTATACCTGTTCTGGATACATGTGGTTTATCCCTGAGTTATTATGCTGTTAGTTCCATACAGTATCAGGTAGTGTCATATCTATATGTATGCTTAGAGATCGTGATGTATCTCCTACCTTTGACCTGGAGGGATCTGTAGTTTTCGGCCAGTATACCTTGTAGGGTACCTGTATTTCCGGTTATAGGATTTCAGACTGAGACCTAGTATACCGAGGACTTGGGAGGGAGGTATGTGTATCTATCATACACCATCCTTGCATTGTTGCATGCCGGCGATCAGCGACTCTCTTGTGGTTGAGCTTATCGTCTTCCGGTACATGTTATGCGCACACGGCCACTCATGGGTTAGTGGATACCGTAGGATGTGTGCATTTGCTCTGTACTGCTCCGCTCGACCGCTCAGGGGTAGTGGCTTCGGAGCGTGGTAGCAGGCGGAGATCCCTTCTCTTCCCATAGACCAGAGGAGATGAGAGCGACGCTCCCTCATATATACATGGGGTAGGGGGGCGGTCCCCCGACAGCATCCTGTCCACTCGGTCACTCAGGAGCAGTGATGGCAGAGTGCGTACAGTGTCACAGCTCTACCCACTCGGCCGACACAGTATCGCCTGTCTCGGTGGCTTGACTGGAGTTAGGGGGTGACCATGGCATTGCACCATGTGCATATTTTGCATTGTGCATTGTTTGCTGCACTTATTTGCTGCACTTGTTTGACATCGCATATACTGGAGACCTGTTATTTGTGATTATCTGTCTATTGGTATTCCACTGGTATTTCTTACCCTCTGTACAGGTTAGATGGATTCAGGTATGTATTTACCTTAGTATGTTCAGTACTAGTCTTTCCCTACTGTTGATATGAGACTGTATTAGCGGAACTCTTATTGTTAGTATAACTTTCTATGCATATCTGTTGGGTATTCGCTGAGCTATGGACTCACCCCGTTGCCATACATTTTATTTCAGGTTGATGCCTGCCAGGAGATCCCTAGCAGCCAGTCCCCAGCTCCAGAGGAGCTCTGCTTGGTTCCATTTTTCGTTGTTTTCCTTATGGACCCTGTAGTATTTCCTATGCTTCCGTTACTATGTTTTTGGGACATGTATTCATGTTTTATTCGATGGTATTGTACTTTTGAGTCCTATGTTGGACTTCGTGGGATTTTGGCTTTGTTCCTGCCCCCTGGCAGCTCAGGTGAGTTCGTATTTTGGTTTTACGACAGTTATAGTTTTATACTTGTTATATCTGCATAGATTTGAGGCCTGAGGCCATTTAACTGCGTGGTTGTCCAAATATATATTGCGTGTGTTGTCTATTATGTTGTATGTATGTGTAAATTGTCCGCCGGACAGGGGAGGTGCTGTCCGATTTTATATTGGATCAGCAGCTCCTGGGTCTCGGGGCGTGACAGCATATGCATTGACGGTGTAAGTCCAAGGTGGAGTCTTGGCAACGTAAGTCC
Organism: Boesenbergia rotunda; assembly: GCA_024364735.1. Classification (NCBI taxonomy): domain Eukaryota; kingdom Viridiplantae; phylum Streptophyta; class Magnoliopsida; order Zingiberales; family Zingiberaceae; genus Boesenbergia; species Boesenbergia rotunda. The sequence continues at coordinate 147,156 of JAGFNQ010003473.1, forward strand.
AAATGGTTGTTTAGCATTGTTATTGCTATTTGTTTTCCCTAACTTAAATGTATTGTCAAACATCAAAAAGGGGGAGATTGTTGGGGCAATTTATGGTCCGGAGTGATCATGTGTTTTAATGTTTGGGCAAAGGGTTTAAGTTAGGTTTACCTTTGTGTTCTAATATGTGTATTGTAGTGTGCAGGTCTTGCAGGTTACATATATTGACTTAGCTGGATGGCTTCGGAAACGGTGAAGGGTGGCATAGAGGCAAGCTGTGGGCTTGTGTGCGCACCTGAGGGACTATGGATAGCAGGGACGATGTGCCGAGGGCGCGGACTTCGAGACATGCATCAAGGATAGCATGAAGACAAGCTGGAGGCTTGTGTGCATCCGAGACAGGAGCCAAAGATGAAGAGGGCGCGAAGGCAATAGTCGAGGTTGCTGGTGAGGAGTCAGCTGAGTCGTGAGGGTACGAGTACTAAGTGATTGTACTAGGGGAATCCTAGGGTTCGAGTGTTGTGAGAAGTGAACTCGGGAAGAGAAACCTTATGGTTAGGGCGATGTTGTTCGTCTTTTTTCTTTTTGGCCCTGCACATTTCGATTCATGAAGCTTAAAAGTAGAAAATAAATTTTGTAATGTACTTATCTCGAGGTCCTGGGAAATGTAGTCGAAGTCGACTAACAACATCCATTCTGATGTTCTGGGAAAAACGTTTAGGGCATACCTTAACGAATCTTGATTTGTCACCTTCCTCCAAGATTAGTGAGATTAGTGATCAACTCTTTTATTTTCATGCGACGTTCGACCACTGTTTCTGTCTTTTATTCAGATTGCTTATCTCGATTTGGAATATATCACATCGTGCTAGCTTTACTTCTGAGGTCCCTTCGTGTAATTTCAAAAATTTCTCCCAAAGCTCTTTTCCTGATGCATACATGCTAATTTAGTTAACTTCCTGAGCCGGTAACATGGTTAGCAAACTCTGCTTTTCCATTGGCTGCGAAGTCAGCTTGCTGCTTCTTTAACCAGAGGTGCTAGGAAGTCTTCAAGTGCTACAAAATCATTTTTCATTATTAATAGTAATTCAAAATCAATTTTAAAAAATATCTCCATACGACGCTTCCACATTGTGAACTCCCCCACAAATTTTGGTGGGTAAATACTTGGTCCGGCCATTTTTTTTATGCTTCAGGCGACGATTAGTCCTTCTAAAGCGACTTGGCTATGATATCAATTGTTGAATCGGGTCAGGCCGCCTAGATGGGGGGGGGGGGGGAGGAGTGGGTGAATAGCCCTGCAAAGTTTAAAAAAAATAATTCTTTTGCTTTTGAACTTAGCAAAGATACAATATTGGTCAATTGGAAATAAATAATATTAACAATTAAAAGAAAATGAGGTTCCATGTTTTACTAGGGTGGTTGCTAATCCAAGACGTTGAAAGTTCTACTATCAAACTCTTTTAACAAAGTTGGAGAACACTAGTTGAAAGTTCAGAACAAAATTATAAAAACCGTGTATAAGTTATTTTTATAATTGTGAGCTAAAAGGACTCTATTTATAGAGTCTGGAAAGGTTATCCTATAGCTTATGTTACACTTCCGTAGTGCAATATGAGCGCCGGAACTCCAGGCGCCCATGTTGATACGGGCGCCTAGATTGGTGGAGTTTGGTGAGTCTCCAATTGATCAAACTTCTGCTACTTTTGAGTGATTTTTGATCGTTCGAAGTTGAACTCACCTGAACCCACACTTCCGACATTCTCCTCGAATGGTCTTCCTCCCCAGCTTCTCCTCCCTCGGACGTCTCACACTCCCTTCTTGTCCACCGGTATACTCTTTTACAGTTTTCTCGTCCCTTGGATGTACCGAGCTTGTCGTCTCCCTTCCCATGTCATCTTTCTCGTCTACTACGTCTTCTGCTCGACTTCTTATGCTCTTGAGCTCTTACACCTTTGACACAAGGCATCAAAACCTACCAGACTTAACTTGACTCAGTTGACCATATCAAAACTATCCCGGGATACTCTGTGAGATCGTCCGGGATACTCTGAGGCCGTGATTTTGGTGGAAGTAGGCGAGGAGTCCATCCAGCGGCAACACTATAACAAAGAGGACAATGATCAAGAGCGGTTGATCGACCTGGACTTGGTGGTAGAGGTTCGAGACAAGGCGGCTGCTTGGTTGCTAGCATACAGATAACGTATGCAACAAACGTACAATCGCCGCATGATTGCCCGTAGCTTCGAAGTCGGAGATAAAGTTTGGAAGAGGATCAAGCCCGTCAGGGATTCCGGGAAGCTGGATCCACAGTGGGGAAGACCCTACATCATCATCCGAAAGCTCACAGGAGGTAGCTACTATCTTGAGAATGACAAAGACAAGGGGCTGGAGAGGCCATGACATGCTAATCATCTCCAACTTTATTGTACTCTGTGAGATTGTGAGTTGTCTACATAAAACTTGTATTCTTGTTGGCACTGCCTTGCAGTTCAGTAAATAAAGAAGCAAATGAAATGTTACTTAAAGGACCCCGAGTACTTGCCTGCTTAAACCCTACTATCTCGCGGTGCTGTGGATGGCCGAGGTGAGTAGGCCTGGTCCTGGTGCTGCGGATGCTCGACCAGGAGCTACCTAAACCCTACTACCTCGCGGTGCTGCGGATGCCCGAGGTGAGTAGGCATGGTCGTTGTGCTGCGGATGCTCGACCAGGAGCTGATTAAACCCTACTACCTCGCGGTGCTGCCGATGCCCGACTAAGAGCTGATTAAACCCTACTAGCTCGCGGTGCTGTTGATGCTCGAGGTGAATAGGCTTGGTCGTGGTGCTGCGGATGCTCGACCAGGAGCTGCCTAAACCCTACTACCTCACGGTGCTGCGGATGCCCGAGGTGAGTAGGCCTAGTTGTGGTGCTGCGGATGCCCGAGGTGAGTAGGTCTGGTCGTGGTGCTGCGGATGCCCAACGAGGAGCTGATTAACACCCTACTACCTCACGGTGTTGCGGATGAACGAGGTGAGTAGGTCTGGTCATGGTGCTGTAGATGCCCGACCAAGAGTTGATTAAACCCTACTACCTCCTGGTGCTGCGGATGCTCGAGGTGAGTAGGCCTGGTCGTGGTGCTGTGGATGTCCGACCAGGAGCTGATTAAACCCTACTATCTCACGGTGCTGCGGATGCCCGAGGTGAGTATGTTGGGATCGATGGCACCGCTAGAGGGGGGGTGAATAGCTTGGTCACCCCAATGCACAATTCTCCCTACAATGTTAGCACAAATGGAAGCTTAACAATTAAAACAACAACGCTAACACATTATCGGTTTACGTGGTTCGAAGATTTCTTGCTCCTACTCCACGACGTGTCCTTGAGGTGGACGATCCCTTTATCCTTCGATGGATCACACCCCGACAATCTCTAGCTAAGTCTTTCTCCTTCTCGGTGGAGAACAACCTCTCACAAGATGTTCTCTTCCTCTCTTACAAGATAGAAGTTAGAGTATGAGGAAGAGAGTAAGCAATGGAGACTTTGAGCACTTAGAATAGGATCTTATATTTAAGAACAACCACCCTATTCTGCTCCAAAGTCTCTCCTTAAATAGAGGAGAGATTCCTTAAACAACCCAACCCCCGACACTAGTCGACTGCCCCAAGGGACCAGTTGACTGATGCCCAACCAACAACTAGTTTTTTGAACACACCAGTCTACTGGTCCCTGGACCAGTCGATTGGTCTTTCTGTGAACTTTCTCTCAACGCTGGCAGTCGATTGATCCCATTTCCAGTCGACTGCCCAACTTACAAGTCCACTCAAACTCACTCCAAAGTCCATCATTCGCGTATGCCTTGAAGTCCACTCCCTTAGCTTGCCCCTTGAAGTTCTCTTCCTTCGGCTCTCATCCCTCGGATGCGCACTGATAAGTACCATTTTGTTGATTATTTTAATTGCTAAAATCCATGTTTGACCCATGTTTTACTTGCATAATTATGATTTTACCCTAGGTTTTAGAACTTCCTTTTATTTTGGACTTAATTGTAAATTTACACATATTTGGATTATTTGACCACTAATTTGTGATCTAATTTTTGTAGGCATGAGGGGTTCATGGACCTAGGGCATATTGGGTCAAACTTGAGTCGGAAGTGACCCGGATCGAGTTATCAAGATTAGGATTAAATCTGGGCCGTCCGATTCAAAAGCGGCTAGATCTGAGCCATCCGGGACCATCTGAAGCAATCCGAGCTAGGGTTAGGGTTGATCAAGCACTCTGATCAAGATCTGAAGGTTTCATCCCAATCAGAGCTCAATCAACCGTTGGATCAAGCTCGGAGGGCTCTAGATCGTCCATTCAAAGATTAAGTTGATCTGAACCATCCGTTGAACAACTGGAGGATCCGAGCTACCACAAGGCAGATCCTGACCCCTGATCATCATCATTAAAGTTTGGATCAAATCAGAGCAAGATCAGCCGTTGGATTTTCTCAATTTAATCTGGGCCGTCCATTGATAAGTATTTAATCAGAAATTCCCTCAGCTTTCTCCTCGTCGCGTCTTCGCCGTAGCCACCTTCTTCATCGAGTTTTTCATCAGTTCTTCAAGTTCTTCACCCAAGAAGGCGTGACCCCTCAATTTCTCCATTTGATCATCATCTGAATCCTTGGAAGACAGTTTCGATCGAGATTTCAGCTCAATCTGCGCCAGAACAGGGGTGTTTGAGGGTTTCGGCATCTCTGCTACCCAATTGATTGTGTCTCGTCCACAAGCCATTTCCGATCATTTGAGCTGCTTGTAGGGGTTCTCAGGTGAGCTCAGATGTTCTTCAAATCATCATCGCAAGCCATCCATTGAGACAGAAGAGATTGGACTGGTTGAGGCTTAGTTATTTAGCTAATTTCAGTTGTTTGTAGCTGTAATTTCCATTACTGCTTTAGTTTCGTTTCTGTCTTGGTTTCAGATTGGTTAACTTGTTTACTGCATTGTTACAACTTAAATTAGGGTTCAATCTTTAAGTCAAGTAGCTAGGGAATGTGTTTAGTGGCTAATTGCTTTTTATTTCAGTTTATTTCTTGTTTGTAGCTTGCGTATCAGTGGTAGTTGCGTATCAGCTCTGCTTTTCCATTTCCAGCTTAGTTTCTGCAATTTTTCAGTTTATTTCGAATTCAATTCGTTTCTGGTTTTAGTTCTTAAGATTTAAGTCGACATTTTGGTAGCTAATGAGTTTGATTTGAGTTTTATCAGCATTTAATTTCAACTCCGCATTTCTGCTTAGATTTCCCATTGCGTGTCAAGTTTGTCCTGCGTATCATCTTATTTTCAGTAGTTTCAGTTCAGCATTTCTGAGATTGTATCGGGTTCAGCATCAGCATCAATTTGGATCACATTTAGCACACCTTGTAGTGTATTTTGGTACTCGAATTCAGCATGCATTGTTAATTTCAGCACTTGATCAGTCACTGCATTTCTGCAATCACCTGCTGTCTTTCACTTCTGCATTTCCTGCACATGTAGCAAATCAGTTTCAATTTGTGTATCAATTCATCTTGCGTACCAATTTCAATTGCTGCTCATTCATTTGTTTCTGAAGCTTGCACTTTATTTGTTGCTTCACATCCATTTACTTCACATCAGTAAATTTGTTTGACTTGCATCCAACTCATGAAATGTGAAACTCTGCAATTATTTCTGTATTCAATTCGATTCTGAATTGTGGAGCTGTGAACACTCACTGATTTTGTATCAAGCTAAACTAAGTAGCTGGCTTTGCATTTGGATGTTCTGAATTCTGTTCTTTCCATGCGTATCAAGTATTAGTTTCTGAAATTGTGTATCAAGAGAGCATTGTTTGCTGGATTTTCCCTCTGCATTCTATTTCTGAATTTTGCAATTCCATCAGTAGCTGCAATTCTGCCTATGGTCCCTGAAATTCTGCACAAGATTTCTGTGTTTTTGCAATTTATGTCTGCACTTGAATTGTTTCGATTGATCAGTGATTGTTCTCAAATTCTTTCAGACCTGCATGCTAAATTCCGAATTGTTTGTGATGGTTTTGGGCTCTTGGTATCAGATTTCTGTATTGGCATAGAATTTATCTTCTCCTTTGCATCAAGGTTGCTGAAATTTGGCACTTTGTATCAAGTGCAGATTAGGCAGTGCTTGGTGCCAAGTTTAAGGTAGTTTTTAGTGAGCTATTGTGTTTGAAATTGGTTAGATTTGCATTCGGACATTTCTGAGTTCTTTTCAATTGTTTGCTTCAAGATTTTGTAGCCAGCTTGATTTGTGCCAAGTTTGCTTGCTGCTAAAAATCACTGCCCTGTTCTCACTCATCTTTCTAGCAACTTGTTTTGCAATTTGGTGTCAGATTTGTTGCCAAACTTTAGCTAAGTTCCCTTGCTTGATTCGGTTTCCATTGGTTAAGTTATTACTTGCCATCACTTGTTAAGTTCCATGGTTAAGTTTTCTTCTTTCTATTGAGTTTCCATTTCTATTTGAAACCAAAACCAAACTTTATTTGAAACCCAAAAACATAAACGACACATAAACACGAGCTCGAATCAGACAAATATCAACTAGTCCTGAGGAAAAATACGACCTGTGGCCCCTTTACTACGTTTTCATATTTTGATTGCAAAAAGGGTTTCCAGCATTTATTTATAAATATTCTAAATTTGGAGGACCCACATTCGTGACAGTCTATTTCGGGTCCGTCACGCACACAAGCCCACGACTTGCCTCCATGCCATCCTTCGCGTATGCCTTTGAAGTCTACTTCCCCGGCTTGCCCTTGAAGTTCTCTTCCTCCGACTCTCGTCCCTCGGATGCTACATTTCGTTACTCATGTGTAATTCACCAAATTCTGCACGACTCAAGTACACATATCAAACAACATGAAATCCTAACTTAATCATATTGACACACACATCAAAACCCATGATCCATCCGATCACACTTGGGTCGATTGCACCAACAGAGTAGGCCTGATCGTGGTGCTGCGGATGCCCGACAGGAGCTGCTTAAACCCTACTGCCTCATGGTACTGCTGATGCCCGAGGTGTGTAGGCCTGGTTGTGGTGCTGCGGATGCTCGACCAAGAGCTGCTTAACCTCTACTACCTTGCGGTGCTGTGAATATCTGATCGGTGATCGGACGAATCACCGGCGATAGACGACAATTGTGGGACATGGGGATAGAGAGGTTTTGGGATAGAGGATCCCAAGGGTTGTACTTGGGATCCTTGTCCCAAAACCTTCTTGTCCCCATATCCCATAATTGCCGATCATCACTGACGATTTGTCCGATCGCCGATCGAAAATCACTGGCGATCTTCGATCGTCGTCCCGAATCAAACGATACCCTGAGAGAACGGTAAAATTGTCGAGATCGTCGCAATTACAATCCTGTCGGATTCAATGGTGAATATGGAGGGATCACAATTGTGGAGATCCCTGATGGGTTCACCGTACCTCCGGGGTATTGTTTGCTTTGGGATGGCAATCGGAGGTCGTCGGTCATGTTCATCAGTGATCGGATAAATCACCGACGATAGCCGATGATTGTGAGACATTGGGACAAGGAGATTTTGGGACAGAGGATCCCTTTTCCAACTAAAGCCCTTCCTTGGGAAAGACACTCTATTTCTGAGCTAGCTAAAGCCCTTTCCCAATGGAAAGTCTTTCTTTTACAACTACAGTCCTCTCCTCGAGGGAGATACCTTTTCATTCAACACTTTGCTAACTTAAATATCGGAGAGACAAAGCTGACAACGTCGACCTCAGCTCACCAACGTTAACTTTGTAGACCAAGTGAGTAGCTTGTTGGCGTTGCAGGTTGTGAGCTCCACTTTGCTGATTTAAATATCAGAGAGGCAACGCCGACCCCAACTCACCGATATTAATTTTGTAGACCAAGTTAGTGTGAGTCGGTTGGGTTGCTGCCGAGGCGGATGCAAATTGATATGAGATTGTCGAAGCTAGTGGTTGACACTATCTCTGTAAAATGATATTGCTCTGCTACAAGTGCTAATTGATAGTAGCAATTTGTTTCCCAAGATACAACGACGATGTTTCAAAATAGCAGCATTTTAAATTTCAAGATCAACGAATCTTCTCGTAGGCTTTTTGGACTCTTGATGCAGAAGATGAGATGTATGCTTTTTGAACTTTGGATGATTGAATGAATAATTCCAGCATCCAGGGGATTCTATTTATACAAGGAGAAGAGGAGAGATTCCCTTTGGTGAGTGGCAATGAATAACCTTTTGATCTCAGCCATCAGATCTGGATGGTTGTAACTCTTTAGATCCCCCCTTTGATCTCAGCCGCAAGATTCGATCTGACGCTTTAGATCAAGTCTCATCACCCATGGTCAGATTGTGACTCTTCGCGATCAATGCTCCAAATCCTTTTGTTTGTGCTTGAGGTAATTTTTAAAATCCTTCCACGACAGAGGAAGTTTCTTGATTATCGCAGCTACTTTAAATGACTCTCAGCTTCATGTCTTCGACATCTAGATCATGCAGTATCAGTTGCATAACTTGGACTTGAGACGTCACGCTATTGGAATCCACCATCTTGAAATCCAGAAATCGGCCGACGATGAATTCCTTCAATCCGACATTTTCGGTTTTGTATTTCTTTTCTAGTGATTTCCACAGAAATTTTACAGTTTCCATCGGACTATACACATTATACAATGTGTTGTCCAATGCGTTGAGAATGTAGTTGCAACACAGGAAATCTTTTTGCGACCATGCATCGCATGTATCCTTACTGTTGGAATCACCTTCTGTAGAGGTTGGCGGAATCACCTTCGCGCACAAACTGTATGATGTTTAACGTTATCAGATAAAACATCTTCTACTGCTATCGTTTGAAGTAGGCTCCGTTGAACTTCTCCAGTTTCTCTCCATGAGGAACGGCGGTTGGAACATCATTGATCCATCGTTTAAAGTCGGCTCCGTTGAACTTCTCCGACTTCTCTTCGTGTGGAACGACAGTCGGAACGTCATTGATCAAGATCTTATCAGTTTGCATAATATCGTTTTACGATTGTGAGTCGGTTGGATTGTTGTGGGGGCGGATGCAAACTGATATGAGATCGTTGAGGCTAGTATTCGACACTATCTCCATAAAACGATATTGCTCTGCTCATGGATAGCAACAAATTCATTTCCCAAGATACAACGACGATGTCTCGAAATAGCAGCACTTCAAATTTCTAGAGCAACAAACGTTTTCGTAGGATTTTTGGACTCACTGGATGCAGAAGATGGGATGCATACTTTTTGAAGTCTGGATGATTGAATGAATGATTTCAGCATCCAGGGAATTCTATTTATATAAGGAGAAGAGGTGAAATACCTTTTGGTGAGTGACTGTGACCTTTAGTTTAGGATTCATTTGGGCCGTTCGACCTGGAGGGTTGTAACCCTTCAGATAGCCCTTTGATCTCAGCCGCCAGATCTGAATGGATGTAACCCTTCAGATCTCCTTTTGATTTTAGCCGCTAGATTCGATCTGACGCTTTGGATTAAGTCTCATCATCAACAGTCAGATCGTGACTCTTCGTGATCAACGGTTGTCATTCGTTCCAACAGTTATCATTCGTTCACCTAGTCAGCAATCCAATCATCTCTTTGTCTATTCGAATGCCATTTAAGCACTGCCATGTCACATGAGACACTACCCGAGTGTCATGTAAGTACCGCCATATCATATGATACTTTACTCGAGAACCACGTCATTTGAAACATAAATTTAAGCTCCTCAGCTAGTAGCTTGTTGGCATTGCAGGTGGCGAGCGGAGTTATAGATTATGGGCGGAGCTGTAGCCTGTAGGGAGATGTCAATGCATAGGAAATTAGAAAAAAAATGATTAACGAGATTTTTTCAACCTCGGGCGACCGGTTCGGTCCTACGGAAGTTTCCCACCGGTCGTCAAGGTAAATCCGGAAGCACTAGCGGTGGGCGGTCTAGAAGCTCAGCGTCTCAGGATTTGCGTCCCATTTGGAGGAAAAATTCCTACAAATACGCCGTAGTTGGAGATCAAACCATGGATATCTGAAATAGCGACTAATCGCTCTACCGTTGCACCATAATTCCGAGGGCAATACATACATAGGGAATTAGAGGCTCTTATGGAGGTGAACGGGAGGCCACAAACTGGCTGATCGGAGGACTGTTTAGCCACTGAAGGTTGAAAACTCTTATCAGTGTGAACCTTATTAAAGTGCTTTGGTAAAATAAGAGTATCGGGGCAATGGAAAGGGGGATTCTGACTACATCAACTTTGAGTTTTCTACATTTGCATTTTATTGGATTTCTGCTAGTGGCTGTATCAATTTTATTTTCTTTCTGTGCGTTATGTGTCTGGCTGATTCGAATGATGTTACAAGATATCTTATTGCATAATTTACTAGTAAATTATAACTTTCTAATTACAAGATTTTAGTTGAGTGCAACGTACAAAAACTGAGACTCTGTGGATATGTTTTTAGTAATTCTGCTACCATGAAGAAATTTTCTGACAAAAGAAACAGATGATGAAATTGTAGTACAGTGATGTTGTAATCACAATGCTTCCTTCCTCCTCCAATGCGATTAATTTATGTTCCCACTTACTATCTAATTTCTGGCTTTACTATTCTACCAAATTAGTGAGCCCTTACGTCGTATTATTTCATCAGGCGTGATGCCATTGTAAAAAAAATAAAATGAATTTTCTAGATAATAAAAATTTAAATTTTACATTGCATATATTATACTCTGAGAGTTCCATCAAGACTCATCTACAAGACTAAAATCTAAATTAATGATACCTGAGATTATAGTGCAATGATAAAAGATGAGATGTTTTATGAGATGGACTGATGATTAATACATAAATATTATAATCTTAAAATTTGAGAGTTAAAATTTGATAAATTTAATGTGTTCATCCTCCTCACATATCAACTTAGTATTCAAATTAATAATCTTTTATATTTTTTATATTAATTTAGAAATGGATTGACAAACTTATTAGAGATAAGCAAATTACCTATTGTCACAGTAGAAGAAGAGACACTTGTCTAGGCAATGAGAATTTAAATATCATCCCGGACACGTTGTACCGTATCGGTCCCCTCCAGATTATTCGGATACTAAGGGTTGGTTACATGAATTGACTATAAACAATAGGAAAATAAATTTCAGAAGACCACAAAAAAGAAAAAAAAACCACAACAAACAAGCCGACTAGGTTCCCTTTACCTCTCCTCGCCTCCCCTCTCGTCTCCTCTCCAGTGCAATCTACGCCTGAAATCGAATGGAGTCGCCGTCGCCTTCTTCGCCGCTTCTGGAGGCTGCACGGCCCCGCGATGTCATCCACGTCTTCTGGCACGAGGGGATGCTCGACCACGACACTGGCTCTGGCGTCTTCGACACAGGATTCGATCCAGGGTTCCTCGAGGTCCTTGATAAGCACCCGGAGAACGCCGACCGGGTGAGGAACATGGTCTCGATCCTCCGCAAGGGCCCCCTCGCCCGATTTATCTCATGGCACTCCGGCCGCCCTGCCCATTACTCGGAACTTCACTCCTTCCACACTCCTGGTACTGCTTCTTCTTGACCTAGCTTAGTCAGTCACTCGCGCCTGTGAATTATTTCGTATTTTGCATGTTTAGTTTGTCTTCTTTTGCTCCTAAAAAATTAAAAAAAGGCAGTTCTTTTAGTTAAAAAACGATAACCTGGAGCTTTTTGTACTGAATATTGCCAGTGCTAAAAGAAGAGAGGATTTTTTTTCCCTTCATGCCTTTGGATGTATCTGATGACGTTAGCTCGAAACTTTCTTAATGTTTAAATCAAATATCAGATTTTATGATTTTTATAATGCATAATCTTAAATTGAGAAATCTATAATTATCCCATGTAGGTTTTGATGTGATCAACCGAGTCAAGTTAAGTTCTTTTGATTTTTGATCCCTATGTCTAAGTGTGCAGGAGCTTAGTAGCGCAGGAAGTCGAGCGGAAGATGCAACTGTCGAGAAGGATGACACGGAAAGGAAGTCGAGCGGCTCGATGGATCCGAGGGACGCGGAGGTCTGCGGAAGAGTATGCTGGTGGAACGAGAAGGGCGCGTGTGACATCAGAGGGACGAGAAACAGGGCGGAAGCATGTTCGAGGAGAAGGCCGGAGGAGGGTTCGGGTGAGTCAGACTCTGGAAGATCCGGAAATCACCCAAGAAGACACGCTGGATACTGGTAAGCAAATTGTTGACCAAAGGTCACTCGGATGCCCCTATTCTCAGGCGCTCCAGTGCATACAGGCGCCCGAGAGCCAAGATTTATCTACTAACTAGTCGTTTGCGAATCGGATAACGCACAAGCCACGTGTCAGGCACCCTCAACCACTCTGGTGCCTCTATAGTGCCACGTCAGCATTCGGATAGAGTTGACCGGGGCTATAAATAGGCCCCAAGAGCTCAGTTCCAATTCATTCATTCACTGTAAACCAAATTCAGTTCTTGTGTTCTCTGTTTTTCTGAGCTTTTCAACGTGTAAGAGGCTTCTCCACCCGAAGGAGTTTTTAAGGAGATCTGCGCCACACTTGCCTTGGATTAGCAACAATCCTGGTTGCAACCAAGTAAATTATCTGTGTGCCTCTGTTATTTCTGTTATAGTTTTTGTTTTATGTTATTAATATTGTGAACTAATTAACATCTTTATTTAAGATAAACAAAAGATATAATTTTATTTTCAGGGGCAATTCACCCTCCTCTTGCTGACTTACGATCACCTTCAATTGGTATCAGAGCAAGGACGTTCCAGAAGGACTAATCGCCGTCTGACACAACCATAAAATGGTCGGACCGGTCATTTACTCGCCAAAGTTCGAGGGGGAGTTCGCGTGTTAGAAGCGCAAGATGCAGATATTGTTAGAGGTTGTAAGGTCCAAACTTAGTCCCACATTGAGAAACACATGGGAAGATCATTGGTTTATAAGGAATATGATATTTCCATTGGTACACAACCATAAAATGGTCGGACCGGTCATTTACTTGCCAAAGTTCGAGGGGGAGTTCGCGTGTTAGAAGCGCAAGATGCAGATATTGTTAGAGGTTGCAAGGTCCAAACTTAGTCCCACATTGAGAAACACATGGGAAGATCATTGGTTTATAAGGAATATGGTATTTCCATTGGTTTGAGGCCTTTTGGGAGAGCCCAAGAGCAAAACCATGAGGGCTTAGGCCAAAAGTGGACAATATCATGCCATTGTGGAGATATCTAAATTTCTTTTGGTCCTAACAAGTGGTATCAGAGCCAGGTTGCTCATCCAGATCTAACCATGTGCGTTAAGCCTTAAATAAAGGATATGTGGGCTCCCGTGCCTTGATCAAAGAGGACCAGTTCTAGTTGCGGCTAGGTGGTGAAGTCCTAGTAGGTCAGGTGGACCGAGGGGCAGAAAGTCCTGGTGGATCAGACATCAAGAACGGAAAGAGTTTCCATTTGTGGTGGGGGTATGTGGTCCTTTGTTTGAGGGTGGGGGTTTGTTAGAGGTTGCAAGGTGCAAACTTAGTCCCACATTGAGAAACACATGGGAAGATCATTGGTTTATAAGGAATATGATATCTCCATTGGCATGAAGCCTTTTGGGGAGAGCCCAAGAGCAAAATCATGAGGGCTTAGGCCCAAAGTGGACAATATCATGCCATTGTGGAGATATCCTAAATCCTTTTAGTCCTAACAGATATTCTTTAAAATAGATTTCGATTTACTTTTAATTATGAAAAATGATTTTGTAGCTCTCAAGGACGCCGACGACAAACCCAAAGACGAAAGCCTATGGACAAAGAAGGAGCAGGCGGGCTTTGTGGCGAACGGAAAAGAATTCCATCTGCTGACCGTACTACCTGCACAAGAAGTCAACCGAATCGGGAAGTACCGATTTGCAAAGGAACTTTGCGAAAAGTTTCTTGAACTTCATGAAGGTACCTCCGAAGCTAAATTGGCAAAAAGAGACCTACATCGGAATCAACTCAGCAACCTCCGACTAGAAGAAGGAGAGTCAGTAGCTCAACTACACGCAAAATTTAAGGAGTTTATTATGGAGCTTAACAACTTCGGAGAGTCGGTAAGCAATCGGGACGCTCAAAGGTACGCATTAAACGTCTTCCCGAGGACCCTGAATTGGACTTCGATAATTGACGCCTATTATATTTTTAAGGATCTTGAGGTAAGTACCTTAGAGCAACACTTTTCAACTTTAGAACTTCACGAATCTAGATGTGCAGGAAAGAGTAAAGCAGACAATATCACTTTAAGCTCAAGGAAGATCCAACATAAAGACGAATCTTCTGAAGATGAAGAAAACACGACGTACATAGTAAGGAAATTGTCCAAATATTTTAAAGCTAAAAGATTTAATAAAATTCAGGGCAAGAAGCAAAGGAAAATCCGTTGCTACAACTCAATGAAGAGGGACACGTGAAGGAAAATTGTCCCAAATTGAAGAACAAAGGAAAAGGGGTAACAAAAGCAAAAGTCCACAACCTAAAAGCAACATGGGACGAGTCCTCATCGGAAGATTCAAATTTCGAGGAACATGCCGGACTTGCACCGATAACTTCACATCAGGAAGATGAAAGCATCGATGAAAGGGGAGCCACGTCAGAAGATAGCAGCGACGAAGGGGGAGCTTCCGATTTTAGAAAGGATATGGTAAGTGAGGTTTGACTTCTACCTTCTGGTCAATTATATTTTGGTATTAAGCAAATGTCAAAATCTATGTGTAAATTGAAAAATAAGAATGCTGAATTAAAAAAAAAATTATCTTCTTCATGTTCATTAGAAATATATGATACATTATGATTTGAAAATGAAAATTTAAAAATTTAAAATGAAAATGTAAAAAACAACCATTTATGTTCAAGTTGTTTTCAAAATTCAAAAATTAGATATTATGGAAAACTTAATTGGTATTTTAAATTTCACAGGAGCCAAATTGTAAAAATTCTCATATCATATATTCGATCTATGTTTCTGATAAATGCTGTTGATAAAAATTTATATTGTGTCTCAAAATCTGTCTTAAACTGTTAGATTTTTTTTTTAAGAGATTTTTTTATTAATGCTTAATCTTGTTGATATATATATTTTTTATATATACTTGCAAAAAAATTAGTTTAAGATTTTTCAATGATAGAATTTTTTTTTGTGTATAGAATTTTTTTCGGAATTTTTTAACATATAAATAGATTTATTATGATTTTTCGTTCGAAATTGAGTTTTTAAATTTTAAAAATACTTAAAAAATTAATTTAATTGAATTCGATTTTTTGGAATTTGTTGATTACCTTTTAAGCCTTGAGAAAAAATTTTCAAATGTATCTTACGTCGAAATCGAAATTTAAAATTATTTTTCCAAATTATCAACATTGAATTCAAAATTAATTTTTAAAAAGTTAGAAAATTATTTTCACTTTGATAATTTTTCTGAAGATAATTCTATGAAACTTCTAACTTATATAAAAATTTGATAAATTTTCGAGTCAAAGTTAATTTTTTTAAAATTATTTTTTCAAAATTAGACTTTACATTTTAAAATTTAATTTTCAAGCAAAATTTGAAAACTTAGATTTTCTGGAAACTATTTATTGTTAAAAATCTGTTCAAAATGTTTCACAAATTTTAGATGTTGGACTAAGTTTTTATAAATTCTTGTAAGAGTTAGTATTTCCCTTAACATGTTTTATGTTTTTGATGTGATCAAACGGGGAGAAATAGGATTATGTTAAGGGGTAGACTTAATTTTAAAATTTTTTTTGGTGCTTACATTGTCATTTATTGATTTCTATTTTTTTTTTTTTTTTGCTTCTTAACCTTAACTTAACTCGGGTTGATGCACATCAAAAAGGGGTAGATTGTAAGTACCTTAGGTTGGTTTTGATGTGATCAACCAAGTCAAGTTAGGTCATGTTGGTTTTTGATCCCTGTGTCTAAGTGTGCAAGAGCTTAGGAGCGCAGGAAGTCGAGCGGAAGACGCAGCGGTCAAGGATGGCACGGGAAGGGAGTCGACGGGCTTGGTGCATCCGAGGGACGCGGAGGTCTGCGGAAGAGTACGCCGGTGAAGCGAGAAGGACGCGCGTGACGTCCGAGGGACGAGAAGCCGGGCGGAAGCACGTTCGAGGAGAAGACTGGAGGAGGGTTTAGGTGAGCCCGACTCTGGAAGGCCCGAAAATCATCCAAGAAAACCCGCTAGAGACTGGTCAGTAAATTGCTGACTAAAAGTCACTCGGGCACCCGAGAGCACTCAGGCGCTCCTATTCTCGGGGCCCCAGTGCATATAGGCGCCCGAGAGCCAAGATTTATATGCCAACTTGTCGTTTGCGAACGTTGTGCACCGGATAACGCACAAGCCATATGTCAGGCGCCCTTAACCACTCGGGCGCCCCCATAGTTCCACGTCACCATTCGGATAGAGTTGATCAGGACTATAAATATGCCCCCCGAGCTCAGTTCCAATTCATTCATTCACTGTAAACCAAATTCGGCTCTTGTTTTCTTTGTTTTTCTGAGCTTTTTAACGTGTAAGAGGCTTCTCCGCCTGAAGGAGTTTTTCAGGAGATCTGTGTCATACTTGCCTTGGATTAGCAACAATCCTGGTTGCAACCAAGTAAATTATCTGTGTGCCTTTGTTATTTTTGTTATAGTTTTTTTTTTATGTTATTAATATTGTGAACTAATCAACATTTTTGTTTAAGATAAACAAAAGATAAAATTTTATTTTCAGGGGCAATTCACCCCCTTCTTGCCGACCTACAATCACCTTCAAAATCTATGTCGATAATTACTTTTCATATAAAGATTATGCTTGATACAAGTATTAAAAGTTGAGTACTCGTATCTGCTGAGCAATGTAGTCGACTTCATGCTTGGCTGTCATCCAAATTGCCTAGCCCTTTCTTGTTGTACACGATAGTAGCTTCTTAGTTGATGGATGTTGCATGTTCAACTATCTCCATATGTTTACTACTTTCTTGCGGAAGTTCCTTAATCTGATGATGCTCATCTTGTTTGTGGTAGTGAACATCACAATTTATTTGAGATGAGATGAAACGTAGTTGCACTCTGAAGGAAAATGAAAAGAATTAAGAAAAAAAATGTAACAGAAGTTGGAGGAAAGGGAAAAAAATACTCATAGTTAAGAAGCCAAGATGCAGAGAATCAGATGTGTGGGTCTAGGAATGATAGCAACCTTTTCTATTCTAATGGTAGTGTTGATCATAGTGCTTAGTGATTGTTTAGCACAAGAAATGCATCCTCTCTACTGTCATGGAGTTTATGATTGTACGGAGAAGTGGAGAACAGCATTTGCTCAACTTCCATAGAAGTTTCCGGATTGGAAAGATTCTATGCTGATTTTATTCTTCTTAGTTGACTTATGCTTGATATTCATGAATCTTAGACTAGAAGGGTGATATGCTGTCTTGTTCATGTTTAATATAAATTGAACTATTTAATTGTTCTATTGTTGTTTAAGCCGACTTTATCATCTACAGTGCTACAGATTTGCTAAAGTTATTCCATATGAAAATGACTAGCAAAGTAATTCTCATCGGTCTAGTTTTTACACTCTTGAAATAGTTTTTTTCTTCGATTTCTGTATCCTTTAGAGTACATTGAAGAACTGGTGCAAGCCAATGTAGCTGGGCATAAAGAACTCTGTTCGGGCACATTCATGAATCCTGGTTCGTGGGGTGCTGCCCTGTTGGCTGCTGGAACCACATTATCGGCGATGAAGCATATATTAGATGGAAACGCAAACCTGGCTTATGCCCTAGTGCGCCCCCCAGGCCACCATGCACAGCCTAGTAGAGCAGATGGTTATTGCTTTTTAAACAATGCTGGGCTTGCAGTACAACTTGCTCTAGATTCCGGCTGCAGAAAAATTGCTGTACTTGATATTGACGTGCATTATGGGAATGGTACGGCGGAAGGTTTCTATCACTCAGACAATGTTCTTACAATCTCCCTTCACATGAATCATGCTTCTTGGGGACCATCACATCCACAGGATGGTTCTATCCATGAGCTAGGTGAAGGAAGTGGGTTTGGCTATAATCTGAACATACCATTGCCCAATGGGACAGGTGATGAGGGCTATGGTTATGCAATGAATGAACTAGTTGTTCCAGCTATTCAGAAATTTGAACCTAATCTTATTGTTCTGGTTGTCGGGCAAGATTCTAGTGCGGTGAGTTGTTGAATGATGATACTGATGTCAGTAAACTTCACCATCTCCTTTTACATAACACTATCTGCTGACCTTCTTGATCTTCACGTTACCAATTTGATAATTTTCTTATTTGTTATGTCGATTGTATATGAACTATGAACATTAGTGAACTGAAAAAGGAATTTTTCTTCTTGAAGGAAGTCTTAACTTTCCACCTAGACACTTTATTTCTTTTTGCAATAATTTTTCATTAGAGTAATCCAGGGAAAACTAATCATAGTCTGTTAGGCATACATATACGATTTATCATGTCACTGATAGCTTCTGTTTTGTTTCAGTTTGATCCAAATGGAAGGCAATGCTTGACAATGGCAGGTTATAGGAAGATTGGTGAAGTAGTACGCATGTTGTCGGAAGGGCATTCAAGGGGACGCATATTAATTGTCCAAGAGGGAGGTTACCATGTCACATACTCAGCATACTGTCTCCATGCGACTTTAGAAGGTGTACTCGGCGTTCAGACCCCCCTACTTTCCGATCCAATTGCATATTACCCTGATGACAAGGCTTTCTCTTTTAAGGTTGTGGATGCGATCAAGCGATACTGGAAAGAATGTATCCCTTTCCTGAAACAATTCTAGCAAGGTAATTAATTTGGAATTGATCCTACCAAACTTGTGTGTTTCCTGTGAAGGATTGCTCACAATTATGCTCTCAGTTAGCTTGCAAACCTTAAGCATTTTGTATGTACTCTTAATTCTCAGATATCTTTTTCCATATTTGAAGAATTTTCTACTCTCTGGTGGTTGCTTGAGGCCTTTGCTATGTAAGTAATTATGTTTGACTTTGTTCATGATTGTTATTCCATTTACTCAATAAATTAAAAGATTTGTGATATTAATTTTAATCGAAAGGTTGGATTTCACTTACATTTATGATAATGTTGGAGGAAAAAGTGATAATATTTATCTTAGATGGTCCATTATCGTCGGTCCCTGATTAGATATAAATAAATAAATTATGAGGAATATTTTAACCTAGCATAATAATTTTTTAAATAGAGAAGGTCAGACATTCAATGAAATATTTTATATTCGTTGAAAATTGATCTTAAAATTTATTAAAATATTTATCCATAACTCATGAATGTTACATTTATGATAATATGACCATTGTAGTTATGTACTCATGATAAATAGTGTACAAGTATTTACCAAAATTTTGTAAGAAATTAATATTTTGTCAATCTATTCAAATACAATATTTGGAATTAAAGGTTTTGGCACTTAAGTCCAATTATCTAGTGCTGGTCATAGTTTGCAAAATCGCGATCCTGGATCGTACGATCCTACGATCCTACGCCAGAAATCGATCCAGAATCGCGCAGAATCGTTTTTCGTAGCAGGATCGCAGCAGGATCGGTAGGATCGGACAGAATCGTATAGGATCGGACAGAATCGGAGCAGAATCGGAGCAGGATCGGTGAAAGCTTCAAGAGGTCATAATTTTTGACTCGGATTGAACCACGTGACCTATAATATATCAAATTGAAACTCGTTCAAAGATCTACAGGTTAGTTTTAAGATTGAATCCCAAAAAATATTATTTAAAGTCTTTTCAAAAGCTCAGAAGATTATTAGTATTTTTTATTATTATTTTTTTTATCTTTTACAGAGTTAGTGTTAGGGTTTTAAGATTATTTAAACATCTATTTAATTATTTTTAGTTAGTTTTTGATTAATAATATTATGTTATATCTTTTTCCTAAGGGTTTTAAGATTATTTAAACATCTATTTAATTATTTTTAGTTAGTTTTTGATTAATAATATTATGTTATATCTTTTTCCTAAAATGATACGTTTTTAGATGTCTATTATCTAATAGGTTGACAATTAAATTGGATCATCTTGTAATCAATAGAATATTCTTGAAGTTGAACGTGATTATTATCATTATAGTGTTAATAAAAATTGTATATTCTTTCATTTTAAGGGTTTTTGTTAGGATCGTACGATTTTACGATCCGATCCTGACCGATCGATCTTGACCCCAAATCGATCCTGTGTAGGATTGCGATTCTACGAACATTGGTGCTGGTTCACTGCATTTGAAGGGGAAACATAAGAAAGTGGTAAAAATATATAATGGGTTCTTTTTTCTCACGGGAGCACGAGGTAGCTCGATGGCTGACCAGCGAGCTTACTAGGTGGAGAAACAAAAATATATCTTCATTTAAAAAAAAATCATTTGAAAATCTAATTTGCAAAATACCTTTAAAATTTTTAATCTTTTATCATTTAACTCTATAATTATTGTTGGTTGTTAGTTCCAGAATTACTACCGGGAGGATACAAACTGATATGATATATCGTCGAGGCTAGTGTCACCGTAAAACGTTATTGTTCCGTTACAGGTACTCACGGATAGTAGCAATTCATTCCTAAGATAGGACGACGATGCCTCGAAATAGTAACACTATAAATTTCGAGACTAGCTAACCTTCTCGTAGGTTTTTTGGACTCTGGATGCACAAATGAGATGAATGCTAATGAACTTTTGATGATTGAATGAATGAATCTAGCATATACTCTATTTATACAAGAGAAGAGGTGAGCTACCCTTTGGTGAGTGAGTGTGACATTTGGTTTAGGATTGATCTGGACCGTTCAATCTGGAGGGTTGTAACCCTTCAGATCCCCTTTTGATCTCAGTTGCCAGATTCGATCTGATGCTTTAGATCAAGTTTCATGACTAACGGTCAGATCGCGACTCTTCATGATCAACGCTCCAGATCGCGTCATTTGCGATCCAACACCCCTCTTCAATCCAACGGTTGTCATTCGTTCGCCCAATCATCAGTCCAGTCATCTCTCCTCCTACTTGAGTGCCACGTAGGCATTGCCACGTCATATGACATATCACCCGAGTGCCACGTACAAGTGCGCCAACAAAGCGCTCATTGCGCGCGTGCATGCGTGGTGGGCGGCGGGCTCGCAGGTGCGAGCACCTGCTTGCTTGTGAGAAGAGACCATCTGTATTTTTTATTAACTCCATTAACACAGGAACACATATAAGGAAGTAACACCTTCTGAAATTTCAGATGAGGGGCTAATCTCCATCTATTTCCTTCTATGTCAATTTTCGGCTGACTTTAAACAATTAATTTCTTATTCACCCGTAATCGATTTTGAGCAAATCAATAGTCTAGATTCATTTACGTGAAATGTAGATTTCGTTTTTGAAATCAATACGCAATTAGCGATTGAACAGCTGATAATTTTATGATGGATGTTAAATTCGTAGCTAATTTTCATTAAAAATATAAAAAAACTATCCATTTTTGTCTATTTTCCGTATTTACATTCAATTATAATCAAAACAATCCTCATAAATAATGATTTTCAAAACAAACTCGCAATAAAACACAATTCATACATATTAACAAGCATCCATATCAACTTAAACAATACATTCCATGCACCAAAATGATAACATCCAAAACTAATAAAGTCTATCGCATAGTATATCTAAATTTGAACATAAAGTCTATTTATCCATAAGATATTTAAAAAACATACATTATTGGATATGATGATAAAATTATGCAACATCTGAAAATGATCATGGAAAATTATAATACAATTAGAGATACATAATTTTTTAAAAAAATAATAGCAATATTTTTGATGGAAACATAAAAAAATTAAAAGCTAAGATAAACGATAACATACCTTAAAATGATCTACTTAGGAAGGGAATTGTCTGGGTTTTCAGTCTCCTGGGACTCCAAACGATGTAGGTGCGACATCTGTGAATCGAGAGTGAACGCTGTTGTAAACGCTTGCATAACGCGAACTATCTCCTCAGTTTGAGCATGTCGTTCATGTATCTCCCGTGCCTCTGCACCTCTCTCAACTATCATGTCCTCTAATTATGAGAGTCGAGTATGCAAATCATGATTTTTCCACCCGCAATGCTTGTGCCTCAGTAGATGAGGAACTAGGACTCCCCCTATCCATGGAGCCTTCTTCCGATCAAAGACAACTTTGACTTGAGAGTCAAGCCTGTTGAGGGAGGTCTTCTTTCTTCCACCGATGACATCATAATAAATGTCATTAACCTCATTGTGACCCCTCTCTTTCTGCACCAGGTTGAGATACCTGTGCAATTCTGGTAAACATTGCTTCCTGTGTCAAAATAATGATTTTATTAACCTCCATATAAAGTCTACAAATATATTCACGAAATTTAATGTTTTTACGTTAATTGCAAAGTCGATCGATAAATAACCCATCATTCTTCCTACGAGTGTTGTTAAATATGTCCCAACAAGTGAGAGGTTTGTAATTCAGCAACTTGCGTGCAGAGAATACAAGTATATTAAAACTAATTAAAAAAACATATGTACGAAATTTTTATACAACTTAATTTTAAACATACAAAGTCAGAGACATGCTCCATGATAGAATGAGATCCAATAGTATACTTTGTGGATCTGATGCTCGACCCAGCATACTCTTACTTGTGATTGCTTGAGATTGGACTTCCAATGCTCACCAGCCCAAATGGCGAGCTCGGCCTCCCAAACTACAACAAGGATCTCAGATGATCTATTGTCCCTCTTCCGCCACTTGTATAACATGTCCCTGTACAGTTTAGTGCAGTAGTTGTTCCATTTTTTTTTTTAATTCGACCTTGTTGCCCTCCCAAACATATATCTTCTACAACAATAGATTTTGAGAATTAGTATCATGTTAATTTTAAACTACTAAATATATTTTATATTCAAAATACTTATCAAGAATTTACCGTAATAGAAGTCCTATCTACAAGCCGACAGGAAGGACTTCTTTGTCCAATGTATAGCAAGTCTAGATATTTAACAGTTAATTAGGTAAGCATTATGTTATGGGAATGTTATGCATTAGACAAAGAAGATAAACAAGCATTATATTTTCCTTCATAACAAGTCTTTCAACCAAGTACACAATCTTGCTTATCTTCTTTGTCCAATATATAATAAGTCTTTGGTTATTTACCAATTGTTTCATTCTTATGTAACTCAGGCCTGTTTACTCAGTCTTTTAATTCCTCACATGATTTTGCTATATCTTTAGTTTTTCTATGAATATTCATTATAGTATTGAAGATGTTATCGACAAATATTTTTTCAATACACATCACATCTGAATTATGCCGAATGAGTAAATACTTCTAATATGACAACTCCCAAAATATGCTTCTTTTCCTCCAACCACAATTATTCACTATAACAATATACTTATTTATGTCATCAGAATCATACTAATATACTAATAGAAATCCATAACTGTCAATTTCATAAAAAACTACCTGACTTCCATACTGGAGAAGTTTGTTGACTATTTCATTCCTTTTGATATTTCTTTTTTATTTCGCCTGAATGGGCGATCAACTAGTACAACTTTATGATAATTATCAAACCAAAATATCTTTCCACTACAAAACAATAAAAATGTATCAGGCTCTCTCATGCAATGTTGATTTGCTAAATTGTCAGCTGGTCCATTTTGAACTTATTGAATATGTTGGAAAATAACTAATCATCCGTAACAAAATAGCATGCATGGTAACATTTGATTTACTTGGAATGTCATAAGTCTCCGACCGTATATTGCATAAATGATTTAGCTCTGCAATCAAAGGTGGTAAAAAAATATCTATTTACCCTTTTGAATTTTGAGGATATAAAATAAGCACAGTAAAAAAAATATGAAAATTTCTTTCATACATATTCATGGAAGTAAGTTGTTCGATATTAATATATATAGAAATGATTTGTATAGTAAAAGTGAATATTTCAGTAAAAAATTTGGCCATTAATCGGTGCACGTCCGACGTTCGAGTGTCGATCGGACACCACCAGTAGCCTCTGATCGCTGTCCCAAATCAAACTATACCTTGAGGGGATGGTGAACCCATCGGGATCGCCGACAATGGTGAACCCGTCGGGATTGATGATGAATGATACGATATCGCAATTGCGTTGATCCCTAATGGTTTCACCGTGCCCCTTAGGATATAGATTGGTTCGAGACGGCGACCAACGATGTCCGATCGATGATAGAATGTCAGACGTGTCGTCAATTGGCGGTCAAATTTTTTATTATGCGTATCATAATTCTAATCTATATAACTGATCAAGATACATATTGTTGTTCATGACTTTTAAAGTGTAGTTACTTACTCATGATAAATAGAGCAAAAAGTATTTAACAAAATTTTGTAAGAAATTAATATTTTATCAATTTATTAAAATACAAGATTTGAATTTTAAATTGTTTTATTTTATTTTTGACAAAATTAAAGGTTTCGCACATAAGCTCAGTGGAAGAAGAAATGAAGAAAATATAGATTATCTAACGTTGCTACAATTGCTACAACATGGGGGGCCTCCCCTCGCAAGCAACATGGGGGGATTTAAAATTTGAATTTTCAAGTGGAAGTCGAATTGAAGCCGAATTCTTAAGTAGTTGATGCCGGGTCGTCGCCGAAGGTGAAAATGGCGAGTATAAACCGGAACCGCATTTGACGATGACGTAGCTAGGGCTGTAATCGAATCGGGCTGAGCCGAATACCTGAGAGTTTGAGTTTGATTCGTTTATTATCGAGCCGAGCTCGAACTTAATTTATCGAATATAGTAATGGCTCGCGAGCATATTCGAGCCTAATCGAAACCTAAACGAACTTACCAAATATAAATTATTAATTAAATTATTCATCAATTTATTGAAAAAATAAATTATATATTCTAAAAAATATAAAATATTTAATAAAATCTATGATTTTATTCATACAAATGAGTTTTATTGGATATTTTATATTTATTAATTATAAAAGTGTCAAAATTATATATTTAATTAATGTTAAATATTAATTTTATATTTTACAAACTAGTTCACGAGCTTATTAACGAGTCTGTTCAAGAGCTAACGAGCCGAATACTGCTGAGTTTGAGTTTGGTTTGTTAATATTAATGAGCTTTATTAAACGAGCTCGAACGAGTTTATATCGAATCGAGCTCCAAATAATTCACAAGCGGCTTGATTCATTTACAGCTCTAGACGCAGCACCGGATCATAAGTAGTTTAATATTTTTCCCACCGCCATTTCAATCTGACATTCCATTTAATAAATCAGTGGGCTAGGAAAAGACTTATCCATCCTTAATAGAAATGTTAACTACTTTTGATTTATCATACATGTAAAAATTAAATTTTAGATTTGATAAATTAACGAATAAATTTTTCTTAATAAATGATTAATCTAAGAATGTTAGACTGATGAGCTACCTACTGTAAATACTTTTTTAATTTAGTTTAGTAGCCGGTGGAAAACTGATACCGGATTAATCCAAGAAGACCACCTAAATTTTATAGCATTATAATTTTTGATTTGGATATTGAAATCATGCATTATTTGGCTTGAATCGAAGTTCGTTTAGAAAACTAAAGTGAAACTCTTAACCGCCAAATTTTGAATCCGAAAAATAATGTTTAGGATATTTTTATTTTACTGGGTGAAATCATGCATTATTGCCTATAATAAATAACGTTTACTGGGTGAAATCATGCATTATTTGGCTCCAAATATTTATTTTACTATTTTTGATAATTTTTGTTCTTTTGGAATTTAGGATATTTTTGATAGTTTTGCCTATAATAAATTAGGATTTGTCTATATAAACATCTATTTAGCTGCTTGAAGAATTATCTTATGATATTAAGTATTTTTTTGGAAAAAAATTAGAGGATGATAGTTTTCTCTTTTTATTCTTTCCACAAATACTCCTTCTCTTTAGCATGCAGGATAAGCGCTATACCACTTGGCATTAGTTAGTATCAAAGCATATCAGATCCACTAGAAGGTCGTCATAGTCGTGGTCGCGGTTGTAACAAGCAGGTTTCGATTGAGGAAATCAAGCATCATGATCGTAGCGTTCAGGACATGATGACGATTGAGGATTTACAGAGACAAGTTGCAGATATAACCCAACATTTAGTGGTAGCGGAATGAAATTTTAAAGATGTGAGATCTCAAATCATGGATTTGAGTTTTCATTTGAGAACCCATATGACCATGGGGATATATATCGGGAACACTATGTTCGGGAGAAGCCTTATAGAGACCTCAGTTTTTAGGTTGATCTGTGGCATTTGCTTGAAATTTTTGGTAGGTTACAAGTAGGGGGCTTTATTAATTAGATCAACGAATTTCAGCGAATATTTGATTATAAAGAAATTTCAGATTGGATGAAGGTGAAGCTGATTGTGATCAGATTCAAGGGCCAAGCCTCAGTGTGGTGAGAGTAGAGCTGATCATGAGACAGGTAGGGCAAACCCCAAATACCTGATTGAGAGAAGATGAAGAAGAAGAAGATGAGGGAAGACTTCCTTCCTTTTGGTTACATTCAGGTTTTGTGTCAACGACTTCACGCGCTAAAATAGGGCACGAGATCTATTGATGATTATATGGAGGAGTTCTACTAGTTGATTGCCTGAAATGACTTATCCAACTTATCCAAGATGGAAGAACAGATGATGACTTGATAATTAGAGGGGTTATGCTAGCCCTTCCAAAATATCCTCAGCTTTCATTCATCGTGGATAGTGTCAAAGGCCTACCGTGTCCACTAGCTATTGAAAAATAACAGAATTGGAAACCTAGTCAGAGGTACCAAAATAGCTAGCCAGTTTACCCTCAAGATTCTCATTCTTGATAACAATAGCCATCACAGGTTAATTCTAAGGCGCCTATCAGGTGTTATCATTATAGTGAACAAGAACATAGGGCAAACGAATACATGAAACTTGCTCTTACAAATAAAAAAGAGCAAAAATTATTGATCGAGGAAGACATGGAAGAAGAGACAACAGTAATTGGTGAATTAGTGTATGGAGTTGACGAGGTGTTTCATAGTAATAGCCATGAGACTTTGGTTGTTCGCAAGAGTATGCTACCTCCCAAGGGCGATTTAGGGAATGAGTGATTGAGAACTAATATTTTTTATACAACCTGCACTATCACGGATAAAATTTGAAAGATGATCATCAATAGCTGTAGTTGTGAGAACATAATATCCGATGAGTTTATCCAAAAATTACGGCTAAAGATAGTTTGTCATCCTAAGCCATACAAATTGTCATGAATGAATGAAGACTGTGAGGTACAATAGATAGACAATGCCTCGTACTTTTTTCAATAGGCAATAAATATTTTGATAGTGTTTGATGTGATGTGGTGGTCATGGATGCATGTCCTATATTGTTGGGATGACCTTGGCAGTATGATCACAGTGTTATCCACGATATGTTGATGCAGTCTGACCCTGATTGTTGTTTTAGTGTTAACATCGATTTTAGTTTAGGTTGTTGATTATGATTATGGTTAAGTCCTAATCGGGGATTAGGCACGGAGTGATTGGACAATCCTAGCTTGGAGGGCTAGGTGGTGAAAAGTCCTAACCTGGAGGGTTAGGTGTGACAAATCCTAGCTTGGAGGGCTAGGTGTTGAAAAGTCCTAATTCGGAAGGGTTGGGAGAAAAGTTCTAGCTTGGAGGGCTAGGTGAAAAGTCCTAACTTGGAGGGTTAGGTGAAAAGTCCCAACTTGGAGGGTTAGGTGAAAAATCCAAGCTTGGAGGGCTAGGTGTGGAAAAGTCCTAACTCAGAAGGTTGGGTGAAAAGTCCTAGCTTGGAGGGCTAGGTGAAAAGTCCTAACTTGGAGGGTTAGGTGAAAAGTCCCAACTGGAGGGTTAGGTGAAAAATCCTAGCTTGGAGGGTCAGGTCCTAGCTTGGAGGGCTAGGTTGGATGAAACCCTAGCTTGGAGGGCTAGGTTGGAGCCCCTGGATCGGTCTGGTGATCGATCAGGGAGGTTGGCACGGTACTCCTTCGTGGATCGGTCTGGTGACCGATCCAGCGATGACTGACCGATCTGGTGACCGATCAGGGAGTATGCGTTTCACTCACTGCACAGCTCCTGATCGGTTTGGTGACCGATCAGGGAGCTCTCAAGTGGGTTGAATTCCCCTGCTGATCTGCTCGGTCCGGTGACCGATCAGGGAGCATCCAATAGGTTTTTGGCAAACCTACTGATCGGCTCCTGATCGGTCTGGTGACCGATCAGGGAGAAACTGTGACCGATCAAGCTGAACGATCAACTGTCGCGAGGTTTCTCAACTTGACCGATCAGGCTGGAGCCTGATCGGTCTGGGAGCAGCCTGATCGGTCTGGTGACCGATCAGCCAGTGGATTCCGAGCGGGATTGTGGCAAGCTGATTGCAGGAGGTTTGGTGACCGATCTGATTGTTGGGACCGATTGGCGAGCTAGAGGGGGGGGTGATTAGCTTCGATTCGCTTGTAGATGATTTGTTGCGGCGGAAGACTTCAAGCAATCGCTAACACAAGGATTTACTTGGTATCCACTCCGGTCGGGTGACTAATCCAAGGATCCACTCTCCTCACACTCTCATGCACTATGAAAGTCTCCTTCTTGAGGTGGAGAAACCTCTTACAAGCTTGTTACAAAGATACAACAAGAACAAAGCAAATACAAAGAATATCTTACAAGATTTACAAATAAGCTCACACTTCGCTTTCCTTGCTATCTTCAAGCTTGTGATTGCCTCTTGGACCTTGGAAATGCAACAACACTAAGCTCCAAGGCTTCCCTTGAAATGGCAATGAAGTTGGAGAAGAAGAGGAGAAGAACTACGGCTTCAACCCTGCGCAAAAGTCCTTATACCCGACGCCTAGGGTTTGGTAATCGATTACCCAATCGATTACCACGTAGGATTTAGCCGTTCAACGGCTAGTTTTCGAACGGTAATCGATTAGCCAATCGATTACCCGTGCCCTGAATCGATTACCCAATCGATTCAGAACTTCTCTGTTCTCTCGCGCAAAACCCTGTGATCGATTCCCCAATCGATCAAGAGACACCTTAATCGATTACCCAATCGATTAAGGGAAGGCTGAATCGATTACCCAATCGATTCAGCCACCCTCTGTCCTCTCGCAAAAACCTCCTTAATCGATCCACTGATCGATTCACTCAATCGATTACCCAATCGATTGAGTCCAACCTAACTTGCTCTCACAAGCCTAGGATCCCCTACCAAGTGTCCAGTCAACCCCGTTGACCGACCTGGATTTCTACTGCCTAGCTCCCAGCTCGGACTTGACCTAGTTCCCCACCAGATTCGCCTAACCCTCAAGTTAGGTCTAGTCTCTCGGTAGACTTCCACCTTGCCAGCATGCAATCTCCCCGATCCATCTGGACTTCACCTAGTCCCACTAGGTCTTTTCCCTTGCCAGCCTGCGATCTCCCCGATCCAGCTGGACTTCACCTAGTCCCACTAGGTGTGCCTAGTCCCACTAGGTCTTTTCCCATGCTAGCGTACGATCTCCCCGATCTACCTGGACTTCACCTAGTCCCACTAGGTCTGCCTAGTCCCACTAGGTCTTTTGCCATGCCAGCGTACGATCTCCCCGATCTACCTGGACTTCACCTAGTCCCACTAGGTCTGCCTAGTCCCACTAGGTGTTTTGCCATGCCAGCGTACGATCTCCCCGATCTACCTGGACTTCACCTAGTCCCACTAGGTCTGCCTAGTCCCACTAGGTCTTTTGCCATGCCAGCGTACGATCTCCCCGATCTACCTGGACTTCACCTAGTCCCACTAGGTCTTTCCCAGTCAAGCCTCCAGTCAACCTTGACCCACTTGACTCACACATCATGACCACTCAAACATCATTATCAAACATCGAAACATACGACCATTTCATAAGCTTTCCAAGCTTACCAGACCTAAACTCACCCGAGCTTAGTCAAACTAGGTCAACCCTGACCTAAACAAGATTGCACCAACAATCTCCCACAGACCTAAGCTCACCCGAGCTTAGTCAAACTAGGTCAACCCTGACCTAAACAAGATTGCACCAACAATCTCCCCCTTTTTGATATTTGACAATATGTTTGAGAAAGACTAATCCCTATTAGCCTTTCAATCTCTCCCATATTTCTCCCCCTTTGACACACATCAAAACTCTCCCCGAGAGTCTATATGAGCAAAGGCAAATCAAATGAAAGTCCCATATCTTTCATTTGAGCCCATGCTCACCCATGAGCAATCATGAAGATTCCCAATCTTCATTCACGTACTTATCCAAAAAAAAAATTCAACTACATGTTGTTAAGGAAGACCTCCCCCTCAAAACATGCTTTAAACCTCTATCATTGCACCAACAATGTTTTTGAGTTCCTAAATCTTTAGGAGAACTCAACTTGAGGTAATTATTTGAGATTTTGGGATTCAAAACTTGAATCAAAATCTCTCCTTAACCCTTAAATGTTCACCAAACCATTTCCCTTTTTGATTTCACAATGAAATTTACCTAAATATACTTATAAAAGTATTTCAAGGGGCTAGGGATTGTTAGGTTACTCAAAAATGGGTTAACGGACTGAAACTAGACAGGTTCAGACTTACCAATCGATTGGTGTTGGGAACCAATCGATTACCCTATGCCTTAATCGATCAACCGATCGATTACAGTTGACAGTAATCGATCCATGGATCGATTACGCGAGCTTCTGCGCTCGCAAAAAGGATTACCAATCGATTGACGAATCGATTGGCTACGGTCCCAATCGATCACCTGATCGATTGGGAGTTTCTGAAATCTGAAATAAATTTCAGGCCGAATTTCAGAAACCCCTAAATAATTCTACAAAATTCGAAAAAATTTGAAACTTCGTGTAGACATTATTTATACCATATACTATCCATGAATCGATTGCGCGAGCTTCTGCGCTCTGATACCACTTGTTGGGACCGATTGGCGAGCTAGAGGGGGGGTGATTAGCTTCGATTCGCTTGTAGATGATTTGTTGCGGCGGAAGACTTCAAGCAATCGCTAACACAAGGATTTACTTGGTATCCACCCCGGTCGGGTGACTAATCCAAGGATCCACTCTCCTCACACTCTCATGCACTATGAAAGTCTCCTTCTTGAGGTGGAGAAACCTCTTACAAGCTTGTTACAAAGATACAACAAGAACAAAGCAAATACAAAGAATATCTTACAAGATTTACAAATAAGCTCACACTTCGCTTTCCTTGCTATCTTCAAGCTTGTGATTGCCTCTTGGACCTTGGAAATGCAACAGCACTAAGCTCCAAGGCTTCCCTTGAAATGACAATGAAGTTGGAGAAGAAGAGGAGAAGAACTACGGCTTCAACCCTGCGCGAAAGTCCTTATACCCGACGCCTAGGGTTTGGTAATCGATTACCCAATCGATTACCACGTAGGATTTAGCCGTTCAACGGCTAGTTTTCGAACGGTAATCGATTAGCCAATCGATTACCCGTGCCCTGAATCGATTACCCAATCGATTCAGAACTTCTCTGTTCTCTCGCGCAAAACCCTGTGATCGATTCCCCAATCGATCAAGAGACACCTTAATCGATTACCCAATCGATTAAGGGAAGGCTGAATCGATTACCCAATCGATTCAGCCACCCTCTGTCCTCTCGCAAAAACCTCCTTAATCGATCCACTGATCGATTCACTCAATCGATTACCCAATCGATTGAGTCCAACCTAACTTGCTCTCACAAGCCTAGGATCCCCTACCAAGTGTCCAGTCAACCCCGTTGACCGACCTGGATTTCTACTGCCTAGCTCCCAGCTCGGACTTGACCTGGTTCCCCACCAGATTCGCCTAACCCTCGAGTTAGGTCTAGTCTCTCGGTAGACTTCCACCTTGCCAGCATGCAATCTCCCCGATCCATCTGGACTTCACCTAGTCCCACTAGGTCTTTTCCCTTGCCAGCCTGCGATCTCCCCGATCCAGCTGGACTTCACCTAGTCCCACTAGGTCTTTTCCCATGCTAGCGTACGATCTCCCCGATCTACCTGGACTTCACCTAGTCCCACTAGGTCTGCCTAGTCCCACTAGGTCTTTTGCCATGCCAGCGTACGATCTCCCCGATCTATCTGGACTTCACCTAGTCCCACTAGGTCTGCCTAGTCCCACTAGGTCTTTTGCCATGCCAGCGTACGATCTCCCCGATCTACCTGGACTTCATCTAGTCCCACTAGGTCTTTCCCAGTCAAGCCTCCAGTCAACCTTGACCCACTTGACTCACACATCATGACCACTCAAACATCATTATCAAACATCGAAACATACGACCATTTCATAAGCTTTCCAAGCTTACCAGACCTAAACTCACCCGAGCTTAGTCAAACTAGGTCAACCCTGACCTAAACAAGATTGCACCAACAATCTCCCACAGACCTAAGCTCACCCGAGCTTAGTCAAACTAGGTCAACCCTGACCTAAACAAGATTGCACCAACACTGATGACCGGTCAGGGTGATCGATCATATGAGCTTGCGATTCCAAGTTTCTCACTGCGGATCGATCAGGCTGGAGCCTGATCGGTTTGGGATAGCTCTGATCGGTCCAGTGACCGATCACTTTAATTCAAATTGCATTGTCAGACGCTCTGATCGCGTCTGAACGTATCTGATTCTCTGCGCTTAACATCTGATACTTGATTTTCTGCTTGATATGCTATGCTAATGGTCTGATTAAGCTGCAGGTGATAGGGAAGGATTCAAACACTCAAGGAGAGTCAATGGAGGCCTTTCCTTGGAGCAGGTTTGTCCGTTTTCCATCTCAGTTTGCAACGGACGCTGGCGCTGGCTGGAGCTGCTGACTGGGGCTGGTCTGAGGGAGGCTCAGGGAGTCCAGAAGAGCTCAGTAGTGGTTGGTGGTTGCAGGAGAGCAGCTGGAGGCTGCAGTGAGGTGGTGACCTGGAGCTGAGTGGAGGAGACTTAAGCGCTTGGGGCGAACAAGTCTCCACAACTCTAACTGCAACAACTCTGATCAGTAACGCTACGTGCTTGTGCTCTCTGCTGTTCCATCGTTCTTGAGCAAGCAGCTGCAATCTTTGAAGCAACCATCCCTTATTTGAGCACTTGGAGGAAGAAACTAGAGGCTTGGTGAGTCCATCAGCGAGAAGACACGAAGAAGGGAGTTCTTGCGTGAGATCGTCGCTGGGTGGAGATCGAGTGAAGCGTTGCTTGTGTTCTTGTCTGTCCTAAGTGCTGAGTAAGATTTTTCTTGTGTTTCATTGTGTTTAAAACTATATCTCTGTTGAAACGCTGTGGAGAGGTTACTCCACCGAGAAGGAGGTTGCATTTTATCCGGTGTTCACCGGGGCTTGATCTGCCGACGATCAAGGGATCGCCCACCTTAAAGGCACGCCAAGGAGTAGGGGCAAGTTATCCCCGAACCTTGTAAATCCTCTTGTTAGCATTCTTGTATTTGCTCATAGCTTAGGGGTTTCATTTATGCAAACTCTGTTTTCTTGTGCTTCCGCTGTGTTACTAACGTGTGAGTTGCAGAAAAATTGATAAGTGCTAAAGATCAAGTGTTTGGCTATATTCACCCCCCCTCTCTAGCCATCCGAGTTCCAACAAGTGGTATCAAAGCTTGGGGCTCTGTACAAGCGGATTAACAACCGAGAGCTATCAAGAATGGCTTTGAGAGAAGGCTTCTCCACCACCCGACCTCCTGTCTTCGGTGGAGCAGATTTCCAATATTGGAGATCAAAGATGGAGTACTACATAAAGATGGATATCAACACTTAGTTCGCTGTGAAGGAGGGTTTCACCCCTCCAAAGGATGATGAAGGCAAGGAACTCGAATCATGGCGTTGGTCGGCTGAACAAACTCGAAAGAGTGAAGCCGACGCGAAGGTGGTGGTGACCCTACAATGTGGCATGAACAAAGACCAACTCATCAAGGTTGGTCCATTTTTAAGTGCAAAAGACTTGTGGAACAAGCTCATCGAACTCCATGAGGGTACCCGAGACTCAAGAATCGCCAAGAGGGACTTATTCCTCAATCAACTTCAAAACCTCTCCTTGAAGGAGAATGAGGCTGTAAGTGAGCTCCACAGTAGATTCAAAGAGGTATTGAATGGTCTCCACTCAATTGATGAAAAGGTCGAAAATCGCGACCTTGTGAGGTATGTGTTAAAAGCATTTCCAAGGAATGCTTTGTGGTTATCCATGGTGGATGCCTACAAAGTTTCCAAGGATTTATCAATTGTTAAACTAGATGATCTATTTTGTGAAATGGAATTACATGAGATGGCTAACAAAGACCCCAAGGAAAAGGGGATTGCCTTAGTTGCAGGGTGTTGGGAACGAGATGGCTAGAGAGGGGGGGGGGGTGAATATAGCCAATCACTCCTTCTTTGAAGAGTTATCAAATTTCTGCACTTGACGTGATTAATAGCACAGCAGAAAACAAAACTTGTAGAAACTAAAAACCAAAAACTTAACTAGCAAGATTAGCAAGATCGCTAACAAGGAGATTTTACAAGGTTCGGGGATAACTTGCCCCTACTCCTTGGCGTGCCCTTAAGGTGGGCGATCCCTTGATCGTCGGCAGATCAAGCCCCGGTGAAACCGGATATGAAGCAACCTCCTTCTCGGTGGAGAAACCTCCCCACAGTGTGTTTCAAACAAAGATATAGAATGAGCACAAAGAAACAACAAGAAGGATCTTACTCAAACACTTAGCAAGGACAAAGACACAGCAAGCTTCCCTGAGCTCCACCCAGTGGCGATCTCACGCAAGAACCCTTTTCGTGTCTTCCCACTGTCGGACTCCCAGCCTCTTGTCTTCTCTTCAAGCGCTCAAGTATGATGATTGCTTCTCAATAGCTTGCTCAGAATGATTGAAGAACTCAAGAACAGCAAGCTTGTCACACAGGAACTCTGAAGCACAGAAAAACTGAAGAAGTGTTTGAACTCAACTTCTCTCGTTACTTTTGTTTCTCCGCCAAGCGACAGGTCTCTTCTCCAGCAGCCTACAGCTGCTTCACTACCAATGCGCCAGCTACACTGAACCCTAACTAAACTTCCTGAGCTCCCTCAGCCAAGCTTCAGCCAGCAGCTTCAGTCCTGCATCCAGCCGTTGCAACCTGTGTGGAGAAAGGGACAAACTTGCTCCAAGGAAAGCTTTCTTTGACTTCTCATTGAGAGTTTGAATCCTCCCCTGTCACCTGAAACTCAATCAGAGTATTAGAGCAGTAAATCAAGCAGCATATCAAATATCAGAGAGAAGTGGTAGCGAATCGGGTGTGTTCAGACGTGATCAGAGCGTCTGACAATGCAATTTGAATTAAAGTGATCGGTCACCAGACCGATCAGAGAGCCTCCTGATCGGTCACCAGACCGATCAGGCTGGTTCCAGACCGATCAGGCTCCGTCCTGATCGATCCCCAACGCTCAATCAGAAATCGCGATTTCTTTGAGATTCCCTTGGACCGATCACCAGACCGATCCACCTTTATATTGGGCGATTTCTGAGTCTCGCAGGCTAAGCCCTCTGATAGGTCACTGGACCGATCAGGAAGACTCCTGATCGGTCACTAGACCGATCAGACCCTTACCAGACCGATCAGGCTCCGTCCTGATCGATCTTAGAGAGGAACCTGCGACACTTGATCGTTTTCCGAACGATCTGCACAGTGATCCTGATCGGTCAGCAGACCGATCAGGTTCAGATCTGCAGGGGAACTCAACCTCACTGTTCGCTCCCTGATCGGTCACCAGACCGATCAGGAGCCAGCCAGTGGGTGAAACGCATACTCCCTGATCGGTCACCAGATCGATCAGGAGCAACACTGTAGGTTCCCAACCTCACTGTGTGCTCCCTGATCGGTCGCCCGACCGATCAGTCATCTCTGGATCGGTCACCAGACCGATCCACGAAGGAGCAGCGTGCCAAAATCCCTGATCGATCACCAGACCGATCCAGGGACTCAAACTCAGCCCTCCACGCTAAGTTTCCATCCACCTTAGCCCTCCAAGCTAAGGATTTTCCATCTAACTCTCTAAGTTGGGAATTTGCACCTAACCCTCCAGGTTAAGACTTTTCACCTAGCCCTCCAAGCTAGGACTTTTCACCTAGCCCTCCAAGCTAGGACTTTTCACCCAACCCTTCCGAGTTAGAACATCATCCAGCCTAGCCCTCCAAGCTAGGCACTTGACCCTCCAAGCCAGGACTTTTTCACCTAATTCTCCAGGATGGGAATTTGCACCTAACCCTCCAGGTTAGGACTTTTCACCTAGCCCTCCAAGCTAGGACTTTTCCACCCAACCTTTCCGAATTAGGACTTTTCCAACACCTAGCCCTCCAAGCTAGGATTTTCCACACCTAACCTCCCAGGTCAGGACTTTTCAACACCTAGCCCTCCAGACTAGGATTTTTCATCCCTTGCTTGATCCTCTACCAGGACTTAATCATAATCATCATAATCAACCCAAACTAAAATCGATGTCAACACCAAAACAACAATCAGGGCTAGACTGCATCAACACAGGGGACCGATCCAACAAGAGGAAGGAGAAGAAGAAGGAGAAGGAAGTCTCCTCATCTTCATCCTCTTCCGAATCCGAATCCGATTCCGAGGAAGATGGCAGCGGGTCTTCTTCCTCTGAGATGACAAATTTTGTGAGAAGGATGATGAGAAGGGGTCGACGCTTCAAGGGTAAAGGTAATCCTAGTGAAGCTAAAGTTGATAAGTCTAATGTTTCTTGTTATGAGTGTGGCAGGAAAGGGTACTTCGAAAGTGAATGCCCAAAGCTAAAGAAGGAGGAGAAATCCAAGAAGAAAGAGGAGAAATCAAAGAAAAAGAAGAAGGCCTTGAAGGCCACTTGGGATGAGTCCTCCTCAATCTCATCGGATGAAGAGGAGGAGAAGAGCACAAGGCATGTGACACTCATGGCTCTTGGAGAAGAAAACAGTGATGAATCCTCCGACTCCTCAAATGCGGCTTCATCATCTTCGGATGATGAAGAGGTAACCTCTCCCGAACTTGAAAAATGTTATAGAGCAATTGCATGTTTAACCAATATGTTGAAGAAGTCAAAAAATAGGGTTAAATCATTGCAATTAGAAATTAAACAATTGAAATCATCTAGGGATGAGAACATAGATGATTTACATGTTGAAATGTTAGAGGATGAAATTAAATCTTTGAAAATTGAGGTTGAACATTTGAAATCCTCTAGGGTTGAGGATGTAGATGATTTGCATGATGAATTGTTAGAGGATGAAAACAAATCATTGAAAAGTGAAGTTGAGAGACTCAAGAATATTCTTGAGAAATTCTCAACAAGCTCAAAGACCCTAGACATGATCTTGAATGCCCAAAGGGCGGTCTACAATAGGGCCGATATTGGTTACCGACCCAAAGAACCATCATTCGTGTCATTAATGTCTAGGACCGGTGTTAGGCCACTTAAGACACCCAAGGTTCATAAGAAAGTTGTCAAGGCATGGGTGCCTAAGTCTTGTCTAGTAGGTGCTTTAGGTCCCAAGGTTTGGGTACCTAAAACTTTTATTTTTCGAATTGTGTAGGTTATGATTGAGGGGGAGCATCTATCAACTTGGTTCGTTGATAGTGAATGCTCCAAACACATGACCGGGGATAGATCATTGTTTACCACACTTCAAAGAAAAAGTAGAGGTAATGTTTCATTTGGTAACAATGGTAGTCTTAAGGTCATAGGAATAGGAGACATTCAAATATCCGAATGTCTTAGAATTAAAAATGTCCTTCTAGTCAAGGGGATGACATTTAATCTCCTAAGTGTCAGTCAATTGTGTGATGCGGGTTACACAATTGATTTCAAATCAAGTCAATGTCTAGTTAGACAACATGACAATGTTGACACGGTACTAGTAGGAACTAGAGTAGATAACATTTACCAAGTTTCCTTTAAAAGTGCTACTAATGCTTTTGCTAAGTGTCTCATGTCGAAAGAAGAGGAGTCCACCCTTTGGCACCGGAGGCTAGCACATGTTAACATGAAGAACATTCGGAAGTTGGCCAACAAGGGATTGGTTCGTGGCTTACCAAGCATCAAGTATGAAAAAGACAAACTTTGTAATGCATGTCAAATGGGTAAGCAAACAAAATCTACACATAAGTAAAAGCGCTGTAAGTACTTCAATCGCTTTAGATTTACTTCATATGGATTTGTTTGATTGTAGCACTATCATATCATTGAATGGAAGTAGATATTGCTTTGTTATCATTGATGATTTTACTAGATATACATGGACTTATTTTCTTAAATATAAGGATCAAACCTTAGATGTCTTCATTACTTTTTGTAGAAGGGTTGAAAATAAGAAATCATCAACTATTAAGACAATTAGGAGTGATCATGGAGGTGAATTTCAAAACCAATGATTTTTAGAATTTTGTCAAGATAGAGGGTATAGACATGAGTTCTCCACACCTAGAACACCACAACAAAATGGTGTTGTAGAGAGGAAGAACCGTGTCTCACAAGAGGTTGCGCGAAGCATGCTCAATGAGTACTCACTACCGAGTTACTTATGGGCCGAAGATGTAAACACAACTTGCTACGTGCAAAACCGAGTCCTCATCCATAGGTTCTTAGGAAAGACACCCCATGAACTTTGGTTTGGAAAACCACCTACGGTTAAACATCTTAGGGTGTTTGGTTGTAAGGTATTTATCCTAAACACCAAGGACCACCTTGAAAAGTTTACGGCAAAGGCTGATGAAGGGATACTAGTCGGGTACTCCTTAGTTAGCAAAGCCTATCGAGTCTACAATAAGAAATCTAGATTGGTTGAAGAGTCTTCTGATGTGGTTTTTGAAGAAATTCTAAAAGCAAATGACCAATTAGAAAATGTAGAAGGAGTTCAACTCGAACTTAGGAGACTAAGTTTGAATGAAATTCCAAGTGTTGTTGATGGTGATGAATCCGATGACGGTGAGCCTAGACAACCCATAGATCAACCGGATCCTGAGGCTGAGCTTGTGTTGAGTGAGACCATTCAAGAAGCACCACCAACACCTAGGCAAACAAGATTAGCCTCTAGTCATCTCCAAGACCAAATTGTTGGAGACATCCATCATGGGGTTAGGACTAGATCATTCTTCCGGAATGAGGCTAATGAAGTTGCTTTAATTTCTGAAATTGAAC
The DNA here is from genome assembly GCA_024364735.1 of Boesenbergia rotunda. Taxonomy (NCBI): domain Eukaryota; kingdom Viridiplantae; phylum Streptophyta; class Magnoliopsida; order Zingiberales; family Zingiberaceae; genus Boesenbergia; species Boesenbergia rotunda. The sequence goes on from JAGFNQ010003473.1 coordinate 186,432, forward strand.
CTAGAAAGATTGATGAAGCATTAAATGATCCCGATTGGATCATTGCAATGCAAGATGAACTAGGTCAATTCGAAAGAAGTCAAGTTTGGGACCTAGTCCCTAGACCTAAGAAGACCACCGTTATTGGAACCAAATGGGTCTTCAAAAACAAGATGAACCATAAGGGAGAAATCATTAGAAACAAGGCACGCTTAGTAGCCAAGGGCCACAGTCAAGTTGAAGGCCTTGATTATGATGAAACCTATGCTCCCGTGGTACGATTAGAGTCCATCCGATTGATGCTTGCATTTGCAGCATATCGGGGTTTCAAGTTATATCAAATGGATGTCAAATCGGCCTTTCTAAATGGTTTAATTAGATAAGAGGTCTATGTCGAACAACCTCCGGGGTTTGAGAGTACTGAATTCCCAAACCACCTGTTCAAGCTCAAAAAGGCACTCTATGGCCTTAAACAAGCACCCCGAGCTTGGTATGAGCGGTTGTTAACATTTTTAATTGAGAAAGGCTTTGTAAGAGGCCAAATAGACCCTACACTATTTCTACGGAGAGATGGTGATAATATATTTGTAGCCCAAGTATATGTCGATGACATAATTTGTGGCTCAAATAACAAGGGCTATTTAAATGAGTTCATTGGACACATGGAAAGTGAATTTGAAATGAGTCCAGTGGGAGAGTTGACTTTCTTCCATGGACTTGAAATCAAGCAAACTCGCGATGGTATCCATGTGCACCAATCGAAATACACACAAGAGATGCTCCGAAAATTTAATATGAGTAATTCAAAAGAGGTAACCACTCCCATGGCTACAAACACAAGATTAGACAGTGATGAGAGTGGTAAACCCGTTGATTTGACTCAATATCGGAGCATGATAGGTAGTTTGCTATACCTCACAGCTAGTCGACCTGATATACTCTTTGCTGTGGGTATGTGCGCTAGGTATCAAGTTTGTGCCAAGGAATCTCACTTAATCGCTGTCAAGCGAATTTTGAGATACCTCAAAGGCACAGTTGGTGTCGGTCTTTGGTACCCCCGTACCGAATCATTTGATCTAATTGGTTATACTGATTCCGACTACGCTGGATATAAGTTGGATTGAAAAAGCACTAGTGGGGGTTGTCAATTTTTAGGATCATCTTTAGTTAGTTGGTCAAGTCGAAAGCAACATTGTGTTGCTCTCTCCATGACCGAGTCAGAATATATTGCTATGGGAGAGAGTATATCACAATTGTTGTGGATGATTCATGTTGATGCAGTCTGGCCCTGATTGTTGTTTTGGTGTTGACACCGATTTTAGTTTAGGTGGATGATGATTGATTATGATTAAGTCCTGATCGGGGATCAGACATGGTGTGGAAAATCCTAGCTTAGAGGGCTAGGTGTTGGAAATCCTAATCTGGAGGGTTAGACGTTGAAAATCCTAGCTTGGAGGGCTAGGTGTGTGAAAAGTCCTAATTCGGAAGAGGTGGGTGAAAAGTCCTAGCTTGGAGGGCTAGGTGAAAAGTCCTAACATAGAGGGTTAGGTGCAAATTCCCATCTTGGAGAATTAGGTGAAAAAGTCCTGGCTTGGAGGGTCAGGCGCCTAGCTTGGAGGGCTAGGTTGGATGAAGTTCTAACTCGGAAAAGTTGGGTGAAAAGTCCTAGCTGGGAAGGCTGGGTGAAAGGTCCTAGCTTGGAGGGCTAGGTGAAAAGTCCTAACTTGGAGGGTTAGGTGTAAATTCCCAACTTGGAGAGTTAGATGGTGAAATCCTTGGCTTGGAGGGCTAAGGTGGATGAATCCCTAGCTTGGAGGGCTAGGTTTGAGTCCCTGGATCGGTCTGGTGACCGATCAGGGATATTGGCAAGCTGCTTCTTCGTGGATCGGTCTGGTGACCGATCCAGCGAGGACTGATCGATCTGGTGACCGATCAGGGAGCGCACAGTGAGGTTGGGAACCTACTGTGTGGCTCCTGATCGGTCTGGTGATCGATCAGGGAGCAGGCAGCTTCCTCGCTGCCTTGCTCCTGATCGGTCTAGTGACCGATCAGGGAGCGGACAGTGAGTGAGTTCTCCCACGGATCATGTCCTGAACGGTCCGGTGACCGATCAGGGACTTAGGATTTGATTTCCGAGAACACTGTTCATCAGACCTGATCGGTCTAAGTGACCGATCAGGCTTCACTCTGATCGGGCCGTTGACCGATCAGGAATCCCACTGATCGGTCTGGTGACCGATCAGGCTATGTTGCCGTGAGAGCTGGGAATCCCAGCACAGAGGTGGATCGGTCTGGTGACCGATCCATAAGCCCTGGATCGGTCCGATGACCGATCAGTTTAATTCAAATTGCACTGTCAGACGCGATCAGAGCGTCTGATCGTATCCGATTCTCTGCGCTTCACTTTTGAATCTTGATTTACTGCTTGATATGCTGCTCTAACACTCTGATTAAGCTGCAGGTGACAGGGGAGGATTCAAACACTCAAGGAGAAGTCAATGGAGGCTTTCCTTGGAGCAGGTTTGTCCGTTTTCCATCTCAGGTTGCAACGGTCGGAGCTGCAGACTGGAGCCGCTGACTGGAGCTTGGCTGAGGGAGCTCAGGAAGTCCAGGGAAGGCTCAGTGGTAGCTGGCGTTGGCAGTGAGGTAGCTGGAGGCTGCAGGAGATGCTGTCACCTGATGCTGAGTGGAGAAACAAAAAGGGCGGAGAAGGCTTCGTGGAGGTGTTCTGTTTTTAGCGAACTGAGTCTCTTGCCGCGCCTTGAGTTCTCCACAACTTGCTTGCTGTGTTTTCTGAAGTTCTCATCACCTTGAGCAAGCTACTGCATTCTTGAAGCAACCATTACTTGAGCGCTTGAAGGAGAGAACAAGAGGCTTGGAGTCCGACAGCGGGAAGACACGAGGAAGGGTTCCTTGCGTGAGATCGCCGCTGGGTGGAGCTCGGGAAAGCTTGCTGTGTTCTTGTCTTTGCTGAGTGCTTGAGTAAGATCCTTCCTATTGTTTCATTGTGCTTAAACATATATTTGTGATTGAAACGCTGTGGAGAGGTTTCTCCACCGAGAAGGAGGTTGTCTTCTATCCGGTGTTAACCGGGGCTTGATCTGCCGACGATCAAGGGATCGCCCACCTTAAGGGCACGCCAAGGAGTAGGGGCAAGTTATCCCCGAACCTTGTAAACCCTCCTTGTTAGCGATCTTGCTAGTTGTGTTTGTTTTGCTTTCGTTTCTGTTTTTAGTTTTCTGCACACTCTGTTTTCTACTCTTTCCGCTGTGCTACTGATATCTGAGTTGCAGAAACTTCATAAGTGTTTAAAGTTGAAGTGATTGGCTATATTCACCCCCCCTCTCTAGCCATCCGTTTCCAACAAGTGGTATCAGAGCTTGGGGCTCTGTTTACGACTTAACATCCGAGAGTTATCAACAAGATGGCGTTGAGAGAAGGCTTCTCCACCACCCTACCTCCATTCTTTAATGGCGCCGACTTTCAATATTGGAGATCAAAGATGGAATATTATTTGAAGATGGATATCCACACTTGGTTCGCGGTGAAGGAGGGATTCACCCCTCCGAAGGATGATGAAGGTAAAGAACTTAAGTCATGGAGGTGGACTGCCGAACAAACGCGAAAGAGTGAAGCCGACGCGAAGACGGTTGTCACTCTACAATGTGGCATGAACAAAGACCAACTTATCAAGGTTGGTCCCTTCATAAGTGCAAAGGACTTGTGGAACAAACTCATTGAGCTTCACGAGAGCACCCAAGATTCAAGAATCGCAAAGAGGGACTTGTTCCTCAATCAACTCCAAAATCTCTCCATGAAGGAGAATGAAACGGTAAGTGAGCTCCATAGCCGGTTCAAGGAAGTCCTCAATGGGCTTCATTCGATTGATGAAAAGGTCGAGAATCGCGACCTTGTGAGGTATGTCTTGAAAGCATTTCCAAGGAATGCTTTGTGGTCATCCATGGTGGATGCCTACAAAGTTTCGAAGGATCTATCCATTGTAAAGTTAGATGATTTATTTTCTGAGATGGAATTGCATGAAATGACTAACAAAGGCCCCAAGGAGAAGGGGATTGCCTTAGTTGCAGGGGACTGAATCAACAAGAAGAAGAAGGAGAAGAAGAAGGAAGTCTCTTCATCTTCATCCTCTTCCGAATCCGAGTTCGATTCCGAGGAAGATGGCAGCGGCTCTTCTTCCTCCGAGATGGCGAACTTCGTGAGAAGAATGATGAGAAGGGGTTGACGCTTCAAGAGTAGAGGTAACTCTAGTGAATCCAAACTTGATCAAACTAATGCATCTTGCTTTGAGTGTGGTAGGAAAGGGCACTTCAAGAATGAATGCCTGAAACTAAAGAAGAAGGAGGAGAAATCCAAAAAGAAAGAAGAAAAATCTAAGAAGAAGAAGAAGGCTTTGAAGGCCACTTGGGATGAGTCATCCTCAAACTCATCCGATGAAGAGAAGGAGGAGAAGAGCACTAGGCATGTGGCACTCATGGCTCTTGGAGAGGAGAGCAGTGATGAATCTTCGAGTTCCTCAAACGCGGCTTCATCATCTTCGGATGATGAAGAGGTAACTTCTCCCGAACTTGAAAAGTGTTATAGAGCAATTGCATGTTTAACTAGTATGCTTAAGAAGTCCAAAAATAAGGTTAAAGCATTGCAATTAGAAATTGATCAATTGAAGGTATCTAGGGATGATGACATTGATGATTTGCATGTTGAATTGTTAGAAGATGAAATTAAATCATTGAAACATGAGATTGAAATTTTGAAATCCTCTAAGGTTGAGGAAGTAAATGATTTGTATGATAACTTGCTAGTAGAAGAGAACAAATCATTGAAGAGTGAAGTTGAGAAGCTCAAGAATATTCTTGGGAAGTTCTCAACTAGCTCTAAGACCCTAGATATGATCCTAAATGCCCAAAGGGCAGTTTACAATAGGGCCGGTATTGGTTACCGACCCAAAGAACCCTCATTCGTGTCTTTGATGTCTAGGACTGATATGAGACAATCTAGGACACCCAAGACTCAAAAGAAAGTTGTCAAGGCATGGGTGCCTAAGTCATGTTTAGTTGATGCTTTAGGTCCCAAGGTTTGGGTACCTAAAACTTCTATTTTTCGAATTGTGTATGTTATGATTGAGGGGGAGCATCTATCAACTTGGTTCGTTGATAGTGGATGCTCCAAACACATGACCGGGGATAGATCATTGTTTACCACACTTCACAAGAAAAGTAGAGGTAATGTATCATTTGGTAACAATGGTAGTCTTAAGGTCATAGGGATAGGAGACATTCAAATATCCGAATGTCTTAGAATTTCAAATGTTCTTCTAGTCAAGGGGATGAAATTTAATCTCCTAAGTGTGAGTCAATTGTGTGACACGGGTTACACAATTGACTTCCAACCAAGTCAATGTCTAGTTAGACAACATGACACCTTGGACACGGTACTAGTAGGAGCAAGAGTAGACAATATTTATCAAGTTTCATTTAAAAGTGCTACTAATGCTTTTGCTAAGTGTCTCATGTCAAGAGAAGAAGAGTCCACCCTTTGGCACCAGAGGTTAGCACATGTTAACATGAAGAACATCCGGAAGTTGGCCAACAAGGGACTATTCCGTGGCTTACCAAGCATCAAGTATGAGAAAGACAAACTTTGTGATGCATGTCAAATGGGTAAGCAAACAAAATCTGCACATAAAGGTAAAAGCGCTGTAAGTACTTCCAATGCATTAGATTTACTTTATATGGATCTATTTGATTGTAGTACCATCATATCATTGAATGAAAGTAGATATTGCTTTGTTATCATTGATGATTTTACTAGGTATACATGGACTTACTTTTTAAAATATAAGGACCAAATCGTAGATATCTTCATTTCTTTTTGTAGAAGAGTTGAAAATGAAAAATCATCAACCATTAAGACAATTAGAAGTGATCATGGAGGTGAATTTCAAAACCAAAGGTTTTTAAAATTTTGTTAAGATAGAGGTTATAAGCATGAGTTCTCTACTCCTAGAACACCACAACAAAATGGTGTTGTAGAGAGGAAGAACTGTGTTTTACGAGAGGCTGCACGAAGCATGCTCAATGAGTACTCACTACCGAGTTACTTGTGGGCTGAAGCTGTAAATACAGCTTGCTATGTGCAAAATCGGGTCCTCATTCATAGGTTTCTAGGAAAGACTCCCCATGAACTTTGGTTTGGGAAACCACCTACGGTCAAACACCTTAGGGTGTTTGGTTGTAAGGTATTCGTTCTAAACACCAAGGATCACCTTGGAAAGTTCACGGCAAAGGCTGATGAAGGGATACTAGTCGGGTACTCCCTCGTTAGCAAAGCCTACCGAGTCTACAACAAGAAATCTAAATTAGTTGAAGAGTCTTCTGATGTAGTTTTTGAAGAAATTCCAAAATCAAGTGACCAATCAGAAAATGTAGAAGGAGTCCAACTTGAACTTAGGAGACTAAGTTTGAATGAAACTCCTGTAGGATCGATGCACGTGAGAGGGGGGGTGAATCACGTGCGTTTTTCAAAAATCAAAGCGCTTTAAAAAGCGTGCACAGCGGAAATGAAAGAAACGGAAAACGAACACACTAACACAAACGAGTTTTACTTCGTTCGGAGCCTTCGTCGACTCCTACTCGAAGGCCCAGGTCCCTCGGACCTTTCCGTTGGGCAATCCACTAATACTCTCTACTGGTAAACACCGATAGAGTAGGCGAGTACAAAGGAATTTAAAGTGTGACAACCCCACACTTTCAAGTACTTTAAATGCAACAATATATATATTAAAAAATTAACTTTTTACCGACGTCCGGAGTAGGTCAACTCTTTCGGGGCAGCAGGACGTCGTCGGCTCGAAGTGTAGCGTTTCCGGAGCAAGGCGCGAGCGTAGAAGAACTTGAAAGCTTTGGAAGAAGTGTTGTTCTTTGAAGAGGGTCGAGGCCCTCTTTATATAGGGCAGGGGGCGCCCGACATGCTCGGGGCGCCCCCCACGTGGCTCTCGATCCCGTGCACCCTCCGGTCAAGGCTGATCTCTTCATCTTCGGGATCAGCTTTGACTGGGGCGCCCGACGCGCGCGGGGCGCCCTTTTTGACCAGTCAAGGCTTCATCTCCTTGGCTTCGCGAGGGCGAGCTTCGGCAGCTGGCAGTGAGGTGGCACAGGGGGCGCCCGATTCAAGCAGGGCGCCCCGAATAGCGCTGCTGTCGGGGCGTTTACCTCTCCGCTGACATTGGGTTGACTCTGGGGCGCCCGACACATCCGGGGCGCCCTGCTCAGCTACGGCCTCACTCCTTTGAGGCTCTCTGAGCTGCAAAAACACAGTCCTTCGGTCCTGCATCCAGGGTTAGTCCAAAACAAGGCTAGTACAATTTTATATGGACTAAAATTAGATACAATTCTAAGTTAATTAGATCCTGTCTCCCAGACCAGGATCTAACCAGGACTCAACTTAGATCACCTAAATGGGTCTAAGTTGGACCGCGCCTAAAGTCCAAGATTGGACTCGTCCTCACTGGGTCGCTCCTCCAGTGACTTACCTTACTTACCTATTGTGCAGCTCTACTTGACTACTTGACCCTACCAGGACTTCCTGCCAAGGCTCAACCACCTTGGTCTTCCTGCCAAGTCTCAACCAACTTGGTCTTCAGCCAGTTGTCAGGTCCCGCGGACCCAACTGGACTTCCCGCCAGGACTCAACCATCCTGGACTTCAGCCTGATGTCTGGTCCTAAGTCTTTCAACCCTGCACACTTGGTAAAGAGGTTAAACACACACAACCCTAACTTTAACTACTTTGTCATACATCAAAACCCGAGTTTGACCGTTAGTGCAAACTGCACCAACAATCTCCCCCTTTTTGATGTATTGACAACTCAGGTTAAAGTTAGGGAAAAACTAGCAGATACATGCAAGTAAATAAAAAATAAGCATGAAAGTACATGGTAAAATTAAGTAGCAAATAGATTTTGCATTAACCCGAATTTTCTAAGCTTTAACCCTACTCTCCCCCTTTGTCATTCATCAAAAAACATACGTATATTAAGTTACGAAGAGTAGGATCCAAAGCTAAGTGATAGGGAAAACTAGACTTAGGCAACATGGATTAAGTAAGATAAATAGCCTAAGTGAAAAAAAAAGGAACTCCCCCTAAATCAATTAACTTAGCTTTCAAAACTAACAAATAGTTTTCAACAACATTATTTTTCAAATGAATTAGAAATATTTTCAAAGTTAAGCTTGACAATCTTTTTAAAAAAAATTTCCCAAATAATACATATTTTTCAAAGCCAAAAGAAACTTTGCTACTGAGCTTTAAATCAATCAAAGTATTTTGATACTTTCTAGTATAAGAACAAGCTAATAGTGGATTTTCAAAAAACATAAGTGTTTTTATTTTAAAGTTAATTTGAAAAAGGAGATTTGCAAGACCCAAAAATATAGATTTTTCAATGCTAAATAGGAATTGCAAGGAACTATTTATAAGCATAATAACTTTTAAGGGAGTAGAAATATAGGCTAAGTGTTAGAAAAAAAACTAGTCTTAAATTTATTAACTTAGCTTTAAAAAAAATTCCTTTTTTTTTTCAGAAAATATAATATCACAAAAAAATTTTAGGGATCAATATTTATCAAAATTTTCAAATGTGTTTAGTCAAAAATGACATTTTGAAAAAGTATTTTGACCTCAGCTTCCCCTGGACCAAGTAATGATTGTGGTCCCTTTTCATATGTCTAACTCTAGTTACTGATAACTATCTAGATGATAGTAGTGTTCACTGAGTTAGTCAAGTCAAGTAATAATGTCTAGCTCAAATTTCAGTGCAAGACTACTTGACTTGATCACTGTAACGTAGGTATTTTACGCCCAGACTTACTGTGATGCACTGACTTAAGCATTCGAAAGTCCAGGCAGAGTCCTATGCATCTCATAACCGTTCTATGTTTTTGCAAGCACAAACAAGTTAATCTTAATGTGTTTTGTGAGATGCGGCTACCTAAATCTATAGGTTCATGCAATTCTAGGGGTCAAGCTTAGGCTAAGTCTGCCAGTTTTGAAAATCAAATTTTTAAATAAAGTTCTTGAAAATCAAGTTTGAAAAGTCCGTGTTTAATTTTGAAAAGCAATAAACTTTTGAAAAACCAGTTTAAAAAAAATCCATGTTTTTAAAACCAAAATTCAACTTAAGTTTATCAGGTCATTCCTAGTCTATAACACACATTCCTATTAACCTTCTTAAGTTGCTAAATTCAGATTCAGGAAGTGGTTTGGTAAATATATCAGCTAGGTTAGACTTAGATTCAACATGGTTAAGTTCAATTTCTCCTTTATTTACATGATCTCTGACAAAATGGTGTTTGATTTCTATATGTTTGGTCCTAGAGTGGTGGATTGGGTTTTTGGTTAAATTGATTGAACTTAGGTTATCTATATAAATTTTGACTTTCTTAAGATCTAAGTTAAAATCTTTTAAGGTATGCATCATCCAAAGTAGTTGGGCTACACATTCACCCATTGCTATGTACTCAGCTTCAGTGGTGGATAGGGCAACACAGTGTTGTTTTCTACTAAACCAACTAACTAGTGAGGGTCCTAGAAGTTGGCATCCACCACTGGTACTTTTTCTGTCTAATTTACAGCCAGCATAATCTGAGTCAGAATATCCAATAAGTTCAAACTGGGCTGTTCTAGGGTACCAAATTCCTAAACTTCCTGTCCCTTTTAGATACCTAAATATCCTTTTAACTAGGTTAGATGTGATTCTTTAGCACATGTTTGATACCTAGCACACATACTAACTGCAAAGAGAATATCAGGTCGACTTGCAGTTAAGTAAAGTAAGCTACCTATAGCACTTCTATAATACTTAAGGTCAACAGGTTTGCCATTTGTGTCACTATCTATAGTTTGATTGGTAGCCATAGGTGTCTTAATTTCTTTAGCACTATCCATTCCAAATTTTCTAAGTAATTCTTTAGTGTATTTTTGTTGATAGACAAAAGTACCCTCACTAGTCTGTTTTATTTGTAGCCCAAAAAGAAAGTTAATTGACCTACTAAACTCATTTCAAATTCATTTTCCATTACCGTTATAAATCTTGTAAAAAGTTGAGTTAGTTGAGCCAAATACTATATCATCTACATATACTTGGCTATAAAAATATCAGTTTTTAGAGTTTTAACAAATAGTGTTGGGTCAATTTTGCCTTGGTTAAAGCCTTTAGAAACTAAGTAGTTAGACAGTCTTTCATACCAGGCCCTAGGGGCTTGCTTAAGTCCATATAAGGCTTTCTTAAGTCTAAAGACATAGTCAGGGTGTTCTAAGCTTTCAAAACCAGGGGTTGACCTACATAAACCTCTTCTTTAATTAGGCCATTTAGGAAGGCTGACTTAACATCCATTTGAAAAGCTTAAATCCCTTATGGGCTGCATAACTTAAGAGCATTCTAATGGATTCAAGTCTAGCTACAGGGGCATAGGTTTCATCATAATCAAGACCTTCTACTTGGCTAAACCCCTTAGCTACTAGCCTAGCCTTATTCCTTACTGTTTCTCCTTGTTCGTTAAGTTTATTCCTAAAGACCCATTTAGTTTCAATAAATTTCTTGCCTTTAGGTAGGGTACTAAGTCCCAGACTTGACTACGTTCAAATTGGGCTAACTCTTCCTGCATGGCTATGATCCAATCAGGGTCAAGTAAGGACTCTTCTCTAGACTTGGGACTTGTTCAATTTTGAAATCAAGGCAATTTGACTAAGGTTCCTAAAAGCTGATCTAGTTTGAACCCTTAGTTCTGGATCACCTAAGATTTGATTAGTTGGGTGGGCTGAGCTAACTCGTACAGTTCTGGGTTGGTTAGGTTCAGTTTCAGGTGTGGGTTCAGTTAGATCATCGTTTTGGTCCTCAATTGCCTTTCATCAGGGTCAGTACTGGATCTAACAAAGTCAATTGGTTGGTAGGTGGTTTGATCAGAGTTATTTGGATCAGATTTTTCATCAAATTTTACATTTGTAGTTTCTTCAATTTTTAGGGTAGTCTTGTTATAAACTCTATAGGCTCTACTGGTAAGGGAATAACCTACAAAGATACCTTCCTCAACCTTAGAAGTAAATTTTCCTAAGTGTTCTCTAGTATTTAAGATATAGACTTTACATCCAAATACTTTAAGGTATTTAATGTTTGGTTGTTTGTTATAATAGATTTCAAAAGAGGTCTTTCCTAGGTTTTTAATTAGAGTTATTCTATTTTGTACATAACAAGCTGTACTAACAGCCTCAGCCCAAAGGTATTTAGGTAAGTTGTATTCATTAAGCATTGTTCTAGCTGCTTCTTGTAGTGTTCTATTTTTTCTTTCTACAATTCCATTTTGTTGAGGTGTTTTAGGGCAAGAGAATTCGTGATGGTAGCCTTTTTCTAGACAAAATTGATTAAATTTATGATTTTGAATTCTCCGCCATTATCGCTCCTAAATCTTTTGATTTTAACCCCCTTTTCATTTTCCGTTAATTTACAAAATTGAGTGAGTGTATCAAAAGTTTCATCTTTATTTTTTAAGAATTTTACCCAGGTAAATCTTGAATAGTCATCTATAATTACTAGACAGTATAGGTTCCATTAATTGATTTAACCCCATGTGAGTCAAATAGTCTAGGTGAATTAATTCCAGAATTGACTTGGTTTGAGTTTGATTAGTTGGTTTGTGGGTTGACCTAGTTTGTTTTCCTTGTTGACAAGCATTACATAAGGTTGACTCAAGGTTAGATAACTTTGGTAGGCCTCTAACTAAACCATTTAGTTTAGGTAGTTTTCTGAAGTGAGTATGTGAAAGTCTCCTATGCCAGAGCCAAGTCTCATCCTTATGGGTTAAGAGGCAATTTTCTAAGGGACAGGTTAACTTAATTTCATAAATGTTATTGTGCCTAAGTCCTCTAAGTGTGATGTTTGGGTTGTCATTGTGTTTGATCAGACATTCATTGGATAGGAACCTAACCTTATAACCAGTGTCACACAATTGGCTAATGCTTAGTAAATTGAAGTTGAAATTTTCAACAAGTAATACATTTGTTATTATGAAATCAGACTCAAGTTCAATATTGCCTAGGCCAATTACCTTAAGTTTACCGTTGTTTCCAAAAGCAACGGTCCCTAGTCTTTTGTACTTGAGTTCTGTAAATTTGGTGGGATCCCCAGTCATGTGTCTGGAGCATCCACTGTCAATAATCCATTTGTTTTCCTACAGTTAAGTAAAAGGTTTAGACCTTAGGTTGAGTTTTTAAAAAAATCTAAGAAGATTTAAAAACTTGAGTTTGAATTTTGAATTTGAGTTATGTTAATTTTGATTTTGAATTTTAATTTGAATTTGAATTTTAATTTTAATTTGAATTTTAATTTTAATTTTAATTTGAATTTTAATTTGAATTTTAATTTTAATTTTAATTTGAATTTGAATTTGAATTTGAATTTTAATTTGAATTTGAATTTGAATTTGAATTTGAATTTGAATTTGAATTTTAATTTTAATTTGAATTTTAATTTGAATTTTAATTTTAATTTTAATTTTAATTTTAATTTTAATTTGAATTTTAATTTGAATTTTAATTTTAATTTGAATTTTAATTTGAATTTGGTTATCCTTATTCATCTCACTCGGTCTAAGTTATCAATCAAGGGAGTCTTATGATTTTGTGAGATGATTTTGAGTTTGATTAGAAAAGTTAACTTGACCTTGTGTTAGATCCAAGTTTAACAAGTAGTAATTTAAAAGTACACTTCAAGAATTGGCTTCCAGGCCAGGGCGAGGCACAGTGGCCTTCTTTGGCCGAAGCCTTATTGGAGCAACAACCCTTTTCTAGGCAAAGCTGCTTAAAGAAGTTGGACTTTTAACTTACTCATTGAAAACCTTGGCACTAAATAGTACAAGATTCAAATTAACTTTGAAGCTAATCCTAAGTGCCCACCTGGGCAGAGGCTGATTTTAAGGTGCCAACTAGTTTGGAGCCTCCCCCTAAATTGTAGACTGGGTGTCTAGGGTCAATGTAATGGATGTCCCTTTTTGGGATATAAAATTGATTCTGACCTACTTGCTTTGTTAGATAAGCTTTCGGAACCCACGCTTTTCGTTGATTTTTGCGGGGGTGGATAAAGGAGATAAAAGATCTTTGGTTCGATCTTGATTTATATCCTATCCCAGATTTGTTGTACATGCCCTTTTGTGATCCAAGAATAAGGTCAAGGTTCTTGGATCGGGTTGTGAAAGTTGCTAGTAGATCCTTAAGTTTTAGGACTTCACCCTTTAGGGTTAAGTTTTCAGTTTCAAGCTCAATTAATTGTTGATTTTGAGTTTGTTCAGTTAATGTTCTGGTATTAATTAATTGCTCCTTAAGGTCTTGATTTTCCTTAAGAAGCTGGTCATTTCTAGATTCAGATTCAAGCAATTTTTTATTTAAAACAGAAATAATTTTAAAGAACTTTTCATTTACTGAATCTAAATATACCTTAGTCGAGTCGTCCGAAAAGAGTCCGATCTCTTGACTCGACTCGTATTCGGAATCCTCGTCTTGCTCCGAGTCCGATTCTGGTCCGGTTGCCATCAGTGCGAGGTAGCTTGCATTCTTCGGTTGTTCATCGTCGGAATCGTCCGAGCTTTCATCCCACGTGGCTTGAAGAGCCTTCTTCTTTTTGTTCTTAGTGGGTTGGTCCTCTTTCTTGTAAGGGCATTCATGTTTGAAGTGCCCTTTTCTGTTACAGCCGAAGCAGATCATTTTGCTTTTACCTTCAGTGCTGTAGGGCTTCATCACCTTTTGAATATCTTTCTTTGTCAGTTTGTTCTTCCTTCTGGTGAACATTTTTCTTACCAAGTTCACCAGTTGTTCTTCTTCATCAGAGCCTGACTCATCTTCAGGTTCTTCTTGGACTTTTCTTTTTGATTTGGCTTCCTTTGGTGAACCTGCAAATAAAGCTAGCCCTTTCTCGGCCTTGGCGTTAGTCTGTTCGTGCAGTTCTAATTCACAAAACAATTCATCTAAATTAATTTTAGAAAGGTTCCTAGAAATTTTATAAGCATCTATAATAGATGCCCATAGTGAATTTCTAGGGAATGCATTTAAAGCGTACCTTATGATGTCCCGGTTCTCCTGTTTGTGCCCGATCATGTGGAGTCCATTCAGTATGTCCTTGATCCGGGCGTGGAGTTGGCTAGCAGATTCTCCTTCCTGCATTTTGATGTTAAATAATTTATTCAAAAGTAAATCCCTTTTTGTTACCTTGGCATCAGAGGTGCCTTCATGTAGTTCAATTAATTTGTCCCATAGCTCCTTTGCTGAGTCGGTTGGTCCAATTCTGTTTAGCTCCTCTTTGGTAAGTCCGCACTGGAGGGTGTTCTGGGCTTTGAACTCGGTCTGAGCCTTTTTCTTCATTTCTGAGTTCCATCTGTCGGGCCTTAGTGGAGCATTATTTCCTTCATCCATTGGCGGTGTGTAGCCTGTTTGAACTGCAAACCACTGATCCATGTCGGTCTTCAGATACACCTCCATCCTTCTCTTCCAGTAGGGAAAGTCTTCCCCATTAAAGAGGGGAGGGCGAGCAGTGCTATAGCCTTCACCTTGGGCCATTTAACTTCTGTGCACACGAAATAAAAGTAGAAAAAATATCCCAAGACTGGGTCTTGGATTAGTAGTGCGGGAAATGATAAACTAACTAAAAGCAACTTGAACGGTGTTGCACCAGATTCAAGTAAAATCAAACGAACGGAAAAAATAATCCAAATCTAGGCAACAATACCTAATTTAGATCAAGTGTAGTGAAAAACCAAAACTCGAAAAAATCTGGATTTCCCCCGGCTCTTATGGTGGTTGCACCGATACAGAGCGTACCAGGCTCTGATACCACTTGTAGGATCGATGCACGTGAGAGGGGGGGTGAATCACGTGCGTTTTTCAAAAATCAAAGCGCTTTAAAAAGCGTGCACAGCGGAAATGAAAGAAACGGAAAACGAACACACTAACACAAACGAGTTTTACTTCGTTCGGAGCCTTCGTCGACTCCTACTCGAAGGCCCAGGTCCCTCGGACCTTTCCGTTGGGCAATCCACTAATACTCTCTACGGTAACACCGATAGAGTAGGCGAGTACAAAGGAATTTAAAGTGTGACAACCCCACACTTTCAAGTACTTTAAATGCAACAATATATATATTAAAAAATTAACTTTTTACCGACGTCCGGAGTAGGTCAACTCTTTCGGGGCAGCAGGACGTCGTCGGCTCGAAGTGTAGCGTTTCCGGAGCAAGGCGCGAGCGTAGAAGAACTTGAAAGCTTTGGAAGAAGTGTTGTTCTTTGAAGAGGGTCGAGGCCCTCTTTATATAGGGCAGGGGGCGCCCGACATGCTCGGGGCGCCCCCCACGTGGCTCTCGATCCCGTGCACCCTCCGGTCAAGGCTGATCTCTTCATCTTCGGGATCAGCTTTGACTGGGGCGCCCGACGCGCGCGGGGCGCCCTTTTGACCAGTCAAGGCTTCATCTCCTTGGCTTCGCGAGGGCGAGCTTCGGCAGCTGGCAGTGAGGTGGCACAGGGGGCGCCCGATTCAAGCGGGGCGCCCCGAATAGCGCTGCTGTCGGGGCGTTTACCTCTCCGCTGACATTGGGTTGACTCTGGGGCGCCCGACACATCCGGGGCGCCCTGCTCAGCTACGGCCTCACTCCTTTGAGGCTCTCTGAGCTGCAAAAACACAGTCCTTCGGTCCTGCATCCAGGGTTAGTCCAAAACAAGGCTAGTACAATTTTATATGGACTAAAATTAGATACAATTCTAAGTTAATTAGATCCTGTCTCCCAGACCAGGATCTAACCAGGACTCAACTTAGATCACCTAAATGGGTCTAAGTTGGACCGCGCCTAAAGTCCAAGATTGGACTCGTCCTCACTGGGTCGCTCCTCCAGTGACTTACCTTACTTACCTATTGTGCAGCTCTACTTGACTACTTGACCCTACCAGGACTTCCTGCCAAGGCTCAACCACCTTGGTCTTCCTGCCAAGTCTCAACCAACTTGGTCTTCAGCCAGTTGTCAGGTCCCGCGGACCCAACTGGACTTCCCGCCAGGACTCAACCATCCTGGACTTCAGCCTGATGTCTGGTCCTAAGTCTTTCAACCCTGCACACTTGGTAAAGAGGTTAAACACACACAACCCTAACTTTAACTACTTTGTCATACATCAAAACCCGAGTTTGACCGTTAGTGCAAACTGCACCAACAACTCCAAGTGTTGTTGATGGTGATGAGTCTGATGACGGTGAACCTAGACAACCCATTGATCAGCCGGATCCTGAGGCTGGACTTGTGTCTAGTGAACCCGTTCAAGAAGCACCACCAACTCCTAGGCAAAGTAGATTAGTCTCTAGTCATCCCAAGACCAAATTGTTGGAGACATCCATCATGGGGTTAGAACTAGATCATTCTTCCGGAATGAGGCTAATGAAGTTGCCTTAATTTCCGAAATTGAACCTAGGAAAATTGATGAAGCATTAAATGATCCCGATTGGATCATTGCAATGCAAGATGAACTAGGTCAATTCGAAAGGAGTCAAGTTTGGGACTTAGACCCTGGACCCAAGAAGACCTTCATTATTGGAACCAAATGGGTCTTCAAGAACAAATTGAACCATAAGGGAGAAATCATTAGAAACAAGGCACGCTTAGTAGCCAAGGGCTATAGTCAAGTTGAAGGCCTTGATTATGATGAGACCTATGCTCCTGTGGCACGATTAGAATCCATCCGATTGATGCTTGCATTTGCAGCACATCGTGGCTTCAAGCTATACCAAATGGATGTCAAATCGGCCTTTCTAAATGGTTTGATTAGAGAAGAGGTCTATGTCGAACAACCTCCGGGGTTTGAGAGTACCGAATTTCCAAACCACGTGTTCAAGCTCAAAAAGGCACTTCATGGCCTTAAACAAGCACCCCGAGCTTGGTATGAGCGGTTGTCGACATTCCTAATTGAGAAGGGCTTCGTTAGAGGCCAAATAGACCCTACACTATTTCTACGAAGAGATGGTGATAATATTTTTGTAGCCCAAGTATATGTCGATGACATAATTTGTGGCTCAAACAATAAGGGCTATTTGAATGTGTTTATTGGACACATGGAAAATGAATTTGAGATGAGTCTAGTGGGAGAGTTGACTTTCTTCCTTGGACTCGGAATCAAGCAAACTCGTGATGGGATCCATGTGCACCAATCGAAATACACACAAGAAATGCTTCGAAAATTCAATATGAGTGATTCAAAAGAGGTAACCACTCCCATGGCTACAAACACAAGATTAGACAATGATGAGAGTGGTAAACCCGTTGATTTGACTCAATATCGAAGCATGATAGGCAGTTTGCTATACCTTACAGCTAGTCGACCTGATATACTATTTACTGTGGGTATGTGCGCTAGGTATCAAGTTTGTGCCAAGGAATCTCACCTAATCGCTGTTAAGCGAATTTTGAGATATCTCAAAGGCACAATTGGAGTCGGTCTATGGTACCCCCGTATCGAATCATTTGATTTAATTGGCTATACGGATTTCGACTACGTTGGATGTAAGTTGGACCGGAAAAGCACAAGTGGGGGTTGCCAATTCTTAGGTTCTTCCTTAGTAAGTTGGTCAAGTCGGAAGCAACATTGTGTTGCTCTCTCCACGACCGAGGCAGAATATATCGCCATGGGAGAGAGTGTATCACAATTGTTGTGGATGATACATACTTTAGAGGACTATGAATTGAGTTACAAGGGTGTGCAAGTGTTATGTGATAACATAATCACAATTAACTTAACCAAGAATCCAGTCCATCATTCTAGGACCAAACATATTGAGGTGCGTCACCACTTCATTAGGGATCATGTAGCTAGGGGAGATATTGTACTCTCTCATGTAGAGTCCAAATCAAACCTAGCTGACATTTTCACTAAACCACTCCCCGAAAATGAATTTAGTTTCCTAAGACGGGAGTTGGGAATGTATCGTGCTTTATGAATTTCAAATTGCATTTAAACCCTTCATGATTATTTCGAAATTGTTGGGAAACAATTGGGTAACTTTGGGAACATCTCACACAAACTATAAGGTTTACCAAAACGTTTTTGTTTGCTAGATATGGGGTGAGATGTTAGGATCAACTAAATTTCTCAAAATGTCAATGCATCCCTTGAGAAATTAAGTTGACGAGATAATAATCACTGTGGTGACCAAGTATGGGGAAAACCATTGCATAACATATGTGTATATGGCTCCATGATCATACTTGGACATTCCAATCAAGGAAACTTGATTGGAACACTGGATTTGATACAAACGTAGTTGAAATTGCTTGAATGATTGTTGCTTGAGTTTGACTCCATTTGGATGGATCAAAGTGATTATTGAATCTATAAGGACTTTTGATCCTTGTTCAGAGATCAATTTTAGTCATGAGATCATGTCCAAGTACGATAAATTTCACCAGGTCTCGTTGAAAAGTTTCAGAAAATCTGAAACTGAACATTTCAGGGAGTATCAGGAACCCTGATTGGTCACCGGACCGATCAGGCATAGGGCTGATCGGTCTCCGGACCGATCTGGCTCCTTCCTATGGTGATCGGTCCACAGACCGATCAGCGAGGCAAGCAGTGACTTTCCGAAATTTTGACCAAGTGTACTGAGCTAGCCTGGATCGGTCCCCGGACCGATCTGGCACCCTATGGTGGTCGGTCTACAGACCGATCAGGGAGCTCAGAGGTTTCTCTCCGGATCCTACTGTTCGTGTCCTGATTGATCAACCGACCGATCAGGAGCGCGCCTGATCGGTCACCCGACCGATCAGGCCCGACTCAGTCCGATCAGGCCATCGCCTGAACGGTCTGGGTGCTATCTGATCGAACGGTGATCCATTCAGATGCATTAAAATCTGGTTGGTGGACCGATCCACCAACCGATTAACTCCTCCCAAAACCCCTCCTTGCCGAACCCTAGCGCCGAAACCTCCCACTTGTGGCTCTTCATTTTGTGCGAGAGTGTTCCTGCGTCTCCCTCCTCCTTGCGCGTGCGAGTTCTTGCGAAGGCTTCTACGGGCGTTTCCTTGCTCTCTGCAAGTTCTCTTGTGCTCGAAGTCTTCTGCGTCTCTGTCTTGCGCTGCGAGCTTCTCCCGCGTAACTTCTTCTTCCAGTTTTGCGATCCTTTCAAACCAACTCCAATGGCACCAAAGTAAGTTTTTGATTTAGTTTTCATTATGAATCAGTCTATGGATTATACATATGAAGCTAATCATGTTTTGGTGTTCGTGCCGTGATCTTCTTGTGTTGGCTATGACCTTCTCTTTTCAATATCTTACCTTGGATCAAATCTCTTATCTTATGATCAACTCCATCTTATATTCACTCTATGATTATCACGTTATGATCAAATCTCTGTTCCTTGATCCAACTGTGTTCTGTTAACCATTGTGTCTTGATCACGTTCTCTGATTGGGTTTAACCTTATCTTGATCATGGTTGCTTAATTTCAACTCTTTAGAAAATCTTCTAAGGGCAAAGAAGCTGCAGAGGGCAGCTCGAAGGGAAAGCCCCCTCTTCCTCTGCGCCCTCCAAAAGGCCACAGCCCTCTTCGAGCTCTCGATTTCCAAATGCGGCCTGTGAACAGGCTTTCCAATCGAGGACCTTTAAGTTGTTACCCTGCCGATCGATAGATGTCCCGTTCCTGACTGAGTATTGCCCCTCCATCATGGAGATTGTCACCTTCTACAACCTGGGTTTCCTTCTCTCCCTGGAACGGACCATCAATTATGACCTCGTCTCAGAGTTTTACAACAACCTCCAGTCGGGTCCTCAAGGCAGATTCGAGTTCACTACTCGAGTCGCCAAAAGGACTCTTGATTTCTCTTACGAGATTTTAGCGGAGTATTTGGGTGGTCGACGATCACCAAATCTGTATTCTATCTACCCCGAGCTTCCTGATCCTCTACTAGCACCATTTGCAGATGTTACCCCTGATTCTGTCTATCAGTATTTCTTTGGTCATCCCTGCCCAGCCGGTCTCGATGAGCTGGGCCCTGACTTTCCTACCTTTGCAGCACTATGTCTCTCTCCCACTAGCTACATATTATTCAAGATTATCACAAACTGTATCCTCCCAATTACTTCCAAACCTTTGACTGAAATCCAACCCTATCACTGTCTGATGCTCTACGGCATGCACCGCCGTTTGGACTTCGATATCATGGAGAGCATCTTCCAGTCCATCTTATCTTATCGAGAGCCCAGCCGCCGCACGGTCTACATGCCTTTTGGTCACGTCATCACCGACTGGCTCATGTCAGTTGGTGTTGATGTCACCAAGGGCCGGACGATGCCTATGGTCCGACAGGATTGCAGACTTGGCCGGCGAGCATTCGCCAAGTCCGGCATCATTGTTCGGGAGCACGATCGAGCGTTGGTTTGGAAAGATGGTAGGGTTCTTGGTGAGTTACTGAGGGGAGGTCCACAGGTTCAGGCGCCAGCCGCTGCTGCTGCTACTGATGATGATGACTACGATGAGCCGGATCCAGATCTGCGCTGGCAGATCTCAGAGCTGGATCAGACGCTACAGGAGTTTATTCAGTTGGGGGTGACAGATCACGAGGAGTTTCGGTCAGGCTTTCGCTCCCTCGATTGCCGACTGACCAGGATCGAGACCGAGGTCTCGGGGACCCGTACCCTCCAGCAGACATGGTATGATGAGTGGCGCAGCCACACATTTCCAGGAGGTGCACCATTATCGAGTACTGCACCAGGGTCCTTTGCTCCTACTGATGTCACGATGGATGATCTCGTGCACGATGACGATCCCCCCGCTGATAGTTGAGTTTAGTTGTCCATTGTCTCTCCTGTTGATATGTGTATTTGACTACTCAGTTGTGTGACGTTTAGCTGAATGCCCCTTGACTTGCCTATTGTGGCCTTGTGCCACACGTATTTTGACTGTGATGCATGTGTATTGCATCTTGTGTTTTATCTGGATATTTCATGAATTGCCATGTCTGCCCTTGCTGCGTTTTTATCCTACTTTAGTATGCTTCTTGTTGATGCTATGATGACTACTATTTGCATATTTGCTACATTGCCATGATTATGCTTTTGATGCCATGTCCACTTGATATATATGACCGTTATGACATGTTATAGATTCATATGATATATGTGATGGTTTCATCTTGATCTATTTTTTCCACATGATATCATATACTTCGAAAACAATTCCATCGAATCTTTGTTGTTCTGGGATACCCCTAGGGTTGAGGGGGAGTTTGTTTTAAACTTAAAAGCCCCTCTAGCCCCTTTTCGGTGTTCGACAAAGGGGGAGAGTGTGGATTTGTTAAGTTTAGGATGATCATATTGTAGGGGGAGGATCTGGATTCCCCTATGATTCTAAATTTGAAAAACTTGATTGAGAATCCCTAAACTTAAAGTCGGGTTGTCAAACAACAAAAAGGGGGAGATTGTTGATGCAGTCTGGCCCTGATTATTGTTTTGGTGTTGACACCGATTTTAGTTTAGGTGGATGATGATTGATTATGATTAAGTCCTGATCGGGGATCAGGCATGGTGTGGAAAATCCTAGCTTAGAGGGCTAGGTGTTGGAAAATCCTAATCTGGAGGGTTAGGTGTTGAAAATTCTAGCTTGGACGGCTAGGTGTGTGAAAAGTCCTAATTCGGAAGAGGTGGGTGAAAAGTCCTAGCTTGGAGGGCTAGGTGAAAAGTCCTAACTTGGAGGGTTAGGTGCAAATTCCCATCTTGGAGAATTAGGTGAAAAAGTCCTGGCTTGGAGGGTCAGGCGCCTAGCTTCGAGGGCTAGGTTGGATAAAGTTCTAACTCGGAAAAGTTGGGTGAAAAGTCCTAGCTGGGAAGGCTGAGTGAAAAGTCCTAGCTTGGAGGGCTAGGTGAAAAGTCCTAACTTGGAGGGTTAGGTGCAAATTCCCAACTTGGAGAGTTAGATGGTGAAATCCTTGGCTTGGAGGGCTAAGGTGGATGAATCCCTAGCTTGGAGGGCTAGGTTTGAGTCCCTGGATCGGTCTGGTGACCGATCAGGGATATTGGCACGCTGCTTCTTCGTGGATCGGTCTGGTGACCGATCCAGCGAGGACTGATCGGTCTGGTGACCGATCAGGGAGCGCACAGTGAGGTTGGGAGCCTACTGTGTGGCTCCTGATCGGTCTGGTGACCGATCAGGGAGCAGGCAGCTTCCTCGCTGCCTTGCTCCTGATCGGTCTGGTGACCGATCAGGGAGCGGACAGTGAGTGAGTTCTCCCACGGATCATGTCCTGAACGGTCCGGTGACCGATCAGGGACTTAGGATTTGATTTCCGAGAACACTGTTCATCAGACCTGATCGGTCTGAGTGACCGATCAGGCTTCACTCTGATCGGTCCGGTGACCGATCAGGAATCACACTGATCGGTCTGGTGACCGATCAGGCTGTGTTGCCGTGAGAGCTGGGAATCCCAGCACAGAGGTGGATCAGTCTGGTGACCGATCCACAAGCCCTGGATCGGTCCGGTGACCGATCACTTTAATTCAAATTGCACTGTCAGACGCGATCAGAGCGTCTGATCGTATCCGATTCTCTGCGCTTCACTTTTGAATCTTGATTTACTGCTTGATATGCTGCTCTAACACTCTGATTAAGCTGCAGGTGACAGGGGAGGATTCAAACACTCAAGGAGAAGTCAATGGAGGCTTTCCTTGGAGCAGGTTTGTCCGTTTTCCATCTCAGGTTGCAACGGCCGGAGCTGCAGACTGGAGCCGCTGACTGGAGCTTGGCTGAGGGAGCTCAGGAAGTCCAGGGAAGGCTTAGTGGTAGCTGGCGTTGGCAGTGAGGTAGCTGGAGGCTGCAGGAGATGCTGTCACCTGATGCTGAGTGGAGAAACAAAAAGGGTGGAGAAGGCTTCGTGGAGGTGTTCTGTTTTTAGCGAACTGAGTCTCTTGCCGCGCCTTGAGTTCTCCACAACTTGCTTGCTGTGTTTTCTGAAGTTCTCATCACCTTGAGCAAGCTACTGCATTCTTGAAGCAACCATTACTTTAGCGCTTGAAGGAGAGAACAAGAGGCTTGGAGTCCGACAGCGGGAAGACACGAGAAAGGGTTCCTTGCGTGAGATCGCCGCTGGGTGGAGCTCGGGAAAGTTTGCTGTGTTCTTGTCTTTGCTGAGTGCTTGAGTAATATCCTTCCTATTGTTTCATTGTGCTTAAACATATATTTGTGATTGAAATGCTGTGGAGAGGTTTCTCCACCGAGAAGGAGGTTGTCTTCTATCCGGTGTTAACCGGGGCTTGATCTACCGACGATTAAGGGATCGCCCACCTTAAGGGCACGCCAAGGAGTAGGGGCAAGTTATCCCCGAACCTTGTAAACCCTCCTTGTTAGCTATCTTGCTAGTTGTGTTTGTTTTGCTTTCGTTTCTGTTTTTAGTTTTCTGCACACTCTGTTTTCTACTCTTTCCGCTGTGCTACTGATATCTGAGTTGCAGAAACTTCATAAGTGTTTAAAGTCGAAGTGATTGGCTATATTCACCCCCCTCTAGCCATCCGTTTCCAACAATTCATACTTTAGAGGACTATGGATTGAGCTATAAGGGTGTGCAAGTGTTGTGTGACAACATTAGCACAATTAACCTAACAAAGAATCCGGTCCATCATTCTAGGACAAAGCAAATTGAAGTGCGTCACCACTTCATTAGAGATCATGTTGCTAGAGGAGATGCTGTACTCTCATATGTAGAGTCCAAATAGAATTTAGCCGACATTTTCACTAAATCACTCCCCGAAAATGAGTTTAGTTTCTTAAGAAGGGAGTTGAGAATGTGTCGCGCTTCATAGGTTTCAAAATGCATTCAAAACCCTTCATGATTAGTTCTAATTGTTGGGAAACAATTGGCTAACTTTGGGGACATCTCACGCAAACTATAAGGCTCAACAAAATGTTTTTGTTTGCTAGAAATGGGGTGAGATGTTAGGATCAACTCAATTTCTCGAAATGAAAATGCATCCCTTGAGAAATTAAGTGACGAGATAAAAATCACTTCGGTGACCAAGTATGGGGAAAACCAATGCATAACACATGCGTATTTGGCTCCATGATCATACTTGGACATTCCAATCAAGGAAACTTGATTGGAGACTTGAATTTGGTACAAACTTGTTTGTTTGATTGTTGATTGAGTTTGACTCCACTTGGGTGGAGCAAAGTGTTTGTCAAAACCCATAAGGACCTTTGATCCTTGTTTAGGGATCAATTTTAGTCGAGGGAACACTTCCAAGATCGATATTCTTCATCAGATCGTTTCAGAAATCATTTGGAAATCTGAAACTGAAAGTTTCAGATCGTATCTGGAAGTTTCAGGAACCCTGATCGGTCACTGGACCGATCAGGAGAATGTCTGATCGGTCCAATGGACCGATCCATCTCCTGTGCGAAATATTGTTAAAACCCACTGTGTTGGTCTAGATCGGTCCCCAGGCCGATCTGACACCCTCTGTGGTGATCGGTCCGCAGACCGATCAGAGGGGTCACAGAACACTTCGAGGGAAATTTTTCCATCTTTCTGTGTTAGCCTGGATCGGTCCACAGACCGATCTGGCACCCTGTGGTGATCGGTCCACTGACCGATCAGGGGGCTCACAGCTCACTCTCCGAACCCTACTGTTCGCTTCTTGATCGATCAACCGATCGATCAGGAGCCTGCCTGATCGGTCACCCGACCGATCAGGATCAGGCTAGTCTGATCAGGCCGGAGCCTGATCGGTCTGGGCGCTATCAGATCGAACGGTGATCCGTTCAACTGCATTAAAGTTTGGTTGGTGGACCGATCCACCAACCGATTTAATCACGTATTCTCCTCATCTCCCAAGCCCTAGCCGACCAAAACCCCTCAGCGCCGAACCCCCCTTTCCTTCTTCCTTGCGCGTACGATCCTTCTTCCTCTTGCTGTGCGTGTGCGATCCTAATCCTGAGGTGTGCTGCAAGCTCTTCCTTGTCTTCTGCGTGTTCTTTTCTTGCTCAAGGTCTTGAGCTCCTCTCTTGCGTTGAGAATCTTTTCCTGCGCGAGCTCTCCTTCCAGCCTTCAAGATCCTCTCAAATCAACATCAATGACACTGAAGTGAGTTTTTGTTTAGTTTTTCTTGCAGATCAGTTCATAGATTATGAGTTTGTGCTAATCATGATTTTTGGTTTGTGCTGTGCCGTGACCTCATGTTCTTCCGTAACCCTTCCTTGCCATGTCTTACCTTATGATTATTTCTCTGTGATCAAATCTGTTGCCATGATCCACACCTACTGATTAAATCTAATTTGATCCATGTCTTACCTTATGTTCACTGTTTGGGTCATTGATTACGTCTTGTCTTTTGATCAAACCTTAATTTGTATCATGATTCGATTCACTTCTCTTGATCAAACCTGCTGTCTTGATTATTCCAATCTTTAGAAGATCATCTAAGGGAAAGGAACCTGTAGAGGGCAACTCGAAGGGCAAAGCCCCTTCTTCTTCCGCGCCCTCCCGAAGGCCTCAGCCTTCCTCAAGCTCTCGCTTTCCCAATGCAGCCTGTGAACAGACTTTTCAATCCCGTACCTTCAAATTACTCTTCTGCCGATCGATTGATGTTCCTTTTCTGTCCGAGCATTGCCCCTCCATCATGGAGATAGTCACTTTCTACAACCTTGACTTTCTCCTCTCCTTGGAGTGGACTATAAACTATGATCTTGTCTCGGAGTTTTACAACAACCTTCAACAAGGGCCTCAAGGAGGCTTTGAGTTCACTACTCGCGTCGCAAAGAGAAATCTTGATTTCTCTTATGAGATTCTAGCGGAGTATCTAGGCGGTCGACGATCGCCTAACTTGTATTCTATTTATCCTGAGCTCCCAGACCCGTTGTTGGCTCCTTTTGCGGGCATCACCCCCGACTCTATCTATCAGCATTTCTTTGGCCATCCCCGCCCAGCCGGGCTTGATGAGTTGGGTCCTGATTTTCCGACTGTTGCAGCCCTACGACTTGCTCCTGTTGACTACATCCATTTCAAGATAATCACAAATTGCATCTTGCCTATCACTTCAAAGCCTTTGGTCGAGATCCGTCCCTATCATTGCCTAATGCTCTATGGTATGCACTGCCGCATGGACTTTGACATCATGGAGAGTATTTTTCAGTCCATCTTATCCTATCAAGAGCCGAGCCGACGTACGGTATATATGCCTTTTGGTCATGTCATCACCGACTGGCTTATGTTAGTAGGTGTTGATGTCACCAAGGGCAGGACAGTGCCCATGGTCAGACAGGATTGTCGGCTTGGCCAGAGAGCATTCGCCAAGTCTGGTATTATTATTCGAGATCACGATCGGACATTGGTTTGGAAGGATGGGCGGGAGCTTGGTGATCTACCAGGGGGAGGTCCACATTTTCAGGCACCAGCCGATGCTGCTGCATATCATGAGGCTCTTGCTGCTGCTACCGCTGACTATGATTATGAGCCGGACCTGGACCTACGATGGCAAATTTTCGAGCTGGATTAGACGATCCAGTATGATCTTCATCTGCGAGAGCTTCATCGAGAGGAGGTCCGTTCAGGGTTTCGATCTTTCGACCGCAGACTGACCGAGGTGGAGTCGGATGTCTCCGGGGTCCGCACTTTACAGCAGACGTGATACAATCAGTGGCGTCGCCACACATTTCCTGGAGGTGCACCCTCTGCCAATGCTGCATCGGGGTCTGTTACTCCTGATGACGACACGATGGATGACCCCATGCAGGACGCTGACCCCCCCCCCCCCCCCCCCGGTCGCTGATGATTGATTGCACTCTGCATCTGTTTGTGATTTGACTATCTGACTGTTTGGTTGTATGACTTTCGGGCTGTATGCCCCATGACTTGACTCTTATGGCCTTGTGCCACACTCGCTTTGACTTTGGTGCATTGATATGCATCTGATTAGTTGTCTGGTTTTGATGCATTTGACTATGACTAGATTTTACTTAATGATGCATCTGATATTTTTCATATATTTCACATTTGCCTTATCTTGTTTTGATTGTTGGCTTATATGTGTGTTCACATGATTACTATCTACATGTTTGCGTTGTTATGATTCTGCTTGTGATGCCATGATTCATATGATGCATGTGATTGTTATATCTTGATTTATCTTTTTCACATGATGTCATATGTTTTTCAAAATTAAATCATACCTTTGTTGTTTTGGGAAACCCCTAGGGTTGAGGGGGAGTTTGTTTGAACTTAACAACCCGTCTAGACCCTTTTTGGTGTTCGACAAAGGGGGAGAGTGTGGTTAAGTTTAGAATGATCATGTTGTAGGGGGAGGATCCTGATTCCCTATGATTCTGAAATTTGAGAGAAAATTGATTGAGAATCCCTAAACTTAAAATTGGGTTGTCAAACAACAAAAAGGGGGAGATTATTGATACAGTCTGACCCTGATTGTTGTTTTGGTGTTGACATCGATTTTAGTTTAGGTTGATGATTATGGTTATGGTTAAGTCCTAATCGGGGATTAGGCACGGAGTGATTGGAAAATTCTAGCTTGGAGGGCTAGGTGGTGAAAAGTCCTAACCTGGAGGGTTAGGTGTGACAAATCCTAGCTTGGAGGGCTAGGTGTTGAAAAGTCCTAATTCAGAAGGGTTGAGTGAAAAGTCCTAGCTTGGAGGGCTAGGTGAAAAGTCCTAACTTGGAGGGTTAGGTGAAAAGTCCCAACTTGGCGGGTTAGGTGAAAAATCCTAGCTTGGAGGGATAGGTGTGGAAAAGTCCTAACTCGGAAGGTTGGGTGAAAAGTCCTAGCTTGGAGGGCTAGGTGAAAAGTCCTAACTTGGAGGGTTAGGTGAAAAGTCCCAACTGGAGGGTTAGGTGAAAAATCCTAGCTTGGAGGGTCAGGTCCTAGCTTGGAGGGCTAGGTTGGATGAAACCCTAGCTTGGAGGGCTAGGTTGGAGCCCCTGGATCAGTCTGGTGATCGATCAGGGAGGTTGGCACGGTACTCCTTCGTGGATCGGTCTGGTGACCGATCCAGCGATGACTGACCGATCTGGTGACCGATCAGGGAGTATGCGTTTCACTCACTGCACAGCTCCTGATCGGTCTGGTGACGATCAGGGAGCTCACAAGTGGGTTGAGTTTCCCTGCTGATCTGCTCCTGATCGGTCCGGTGACCGATCAGGGAGCATCCAATAGGTTTTTGGCAAACCTACTGATCGGCTCCTGATCGGTCTGGTGACCGATCAGGGAGAAACTGTGACCGATCAAACTGAACGATCAACTGTCGCGAGGTTTCTCAACTTGACCGATCAGGCTGGAGCCTGATCGGTCTGGGAGCAGCCTGATTGGTCTGGTGACCGATCAGCCAGTGGATTCCGAGCGGGATTGTGGCAAGCTGATTGCAGGATCGGTTTGGTGACCGATCTGGTGACTGGTCAGGGTGACCGATCATACGAGTTTGCGATTCCAAGTTTCTCACTGCGGATCGATCAGGCTGGAGCCTGATCGGTCTGGGATAGCTCTGATCGGTCCGGTGACCGATCACTTTAATTCAAATTGCATTGTCAGACGCTCTGATCGTGTCTGAACGTATCTGATTCTCTGCGCTTAACATCTGATACTTGATTTTCTGCTTGATATGCTGTGCTAATGGTCTGATTAACCTGCAGGTGACAGGGAAGGATTCAAACACTCAAGGAGAGTCAATGGAGACCTTTCCTTGGAGCAGGTTTGTCCGTTTTCCATCTCAGGTTGCAACAGACGCTGGCGCTGGCTGGAGCTGCTGACTGGGGCTGGTCTGAGGGAGGCTTAGGGAGTCCAGAAGAGCTCAGTAGTGGCTGGTGGTTGCAGGAGAGCAGCTGGAGGCTGCAGTGAGGTGGTGACCTGGAGCTGAGTGGAGGAGACTTAAACGCTTGGGGCGAACAAGTCTCCACAACTCTAACTTCAACAACTCTGATCAGTAACGCTGCGTGCTTGTGCTCTCTGCTGTTCCATCGTTCTTGAGCAAGCAGCTGCAATCTTTGAAGCAACCATCCCTTACTTGAGCACTTGGAGGAAGAAACAAGAGGCTTGGTGAGTCCATCAGCGAGAAGACACGAAGAAGGGAGTTCTTGCGTGAGATTGTCGCTGGGTGGAGCTCGAGTGAAGCGCTGCTTGTGTTCTTGTCTGTCCTAAGTGCCGAGTAAGATCTTTCTTGTGTTTCATTGTGCTTAAAACTATATCTCTATTGAAATGCTGTGGAGAGGTTACTCCACCGAGAAGGAGGTTGCATTTTATCCGGTGTTCACCGGGGCTTGATCTGCCGACGATCAAGGGATTGCCCACCTTAAGGGCACGCCAAGGAGTAGGGGCAAGTTATCCCCGAATCTTGTAAATCCTCTTGTTAGCGTTCTTGTATTTGCTCATAGCTTAGGGGTTTCATTTCTGCAAACTCTGTTTTCTTGTGCTTCCGCTGTGTTACTAACGTGTGAGTTGCAGAAAAATCGATAAGTGCTAAAGATCAAGTGTTTGGCTATATTCACCCTCCCTCTCTAGCCATCCGAGTTCCAACACGATAGACGAAAGAATACATATATCTTTCATATAAAAAAATGAATTTTGTGTTTGTGCCTTGGCGAGAATAATCACTCTAATTCTAGTAGCTAAAATTACTAATCTGCTTTCTATATCCAAGTTTTTAGATGAGATGGAGCATGACGACGTTGTCTATGCTTTGCTGCCTTGCCAGAATGATGTCATACCCATAGACTTGTGGGATCGTTTAGAATCGATAAAGGGGGGGTGAATATCAATAAAATCTTTTCGGATTAAAAAGAGCAACTACGTAGCGGAAAAATTCAAATCAATGCTAACACTTTGATTTTTATTTGGTTCGGAGTCTAGATCGGCTCCTACTCCAAGGCCCACGGTCCTTGACCATTTACGATGGACAATTCTATATTCCGAAAAAGTAGTACAAAATGAAGTTCAAATACAGAAATTAATTACAACACTTAATTAACAATTATACCGACGACCGGAGAAGATTCGTAGATCAGAGCTGCGGGTCGTCATTGGCTCTTGAGATTTGATCACGGAGCGTTTGGAGCAGAGCGCTTGAAAGAATTCGTTGGAAGCAATTATATCTGGAAGCAAGGGGGTGAACCCCTATTTATACTGTATGCTTAGGCACCTGTGTTGAAGGGGGCGCCTGACACGTGGCCTATTCTGCGCGAATCCTCATCCGCAGACTTGGCCAGCGCTTATCCCTTCAACTGGGGCGCCTGAGCTAACTGGGGCGCCTGTATCAACACAGGCGCCTCATTTGCTGATGTGGAGGCTTGCTTCGAGACTTCTTGGAAATAGCCCTTCTTGGGCGCCTGTCACCATACAGGCGCCTGACTTCATTCAGGCGCCTGGGAGTAGAAACCTTCAACCTTTGTTCCTGCAACCAGGGTTAGTTCCAAAACACAAATAATAAACAAATAATATATAAGTTAAGCACAATTAACAGTCTAAGCTGTCTTGGTTCTGACTTTGGGCTTCCGAAATGGAACCCTAGGTCGAACTGACACCTAGTGTTCCCTCCTACGGGGAATGCGTCATCACCTACTCCTCTCAGGGGAGTTTACCTTTTTGTCAACCGGCTCCTCCGGTTGGACTTTTGCCCAATCCTCCGGATCAGGTCTTCGTGCCCAATCCGCGACCAGGACTTATTGCCCAACCCTCGGTCAGGTCTTCGGTGCCCAGCCCTCGGTCAGGACTTATTGCCCAATTCCTCGAATCAGGACTTCGTGCCTAATCCGCGACTAGAACTTATTGCCCAACCCTATGTCAGGACTTAGGTGCCCAGCCCTTGGCCAAGACTTATTGCCCAATTCCTAGAATCAGGACTTCATGCCTAGTTTACCTAGGACTTTCCTGCACACTTGGATAACTTCGTTAGATCACAATAAAACCTTAACTTATGAACCCTTTGCCATTGTCAAAACACAGGTTCGATCTTGGTGCTTCCGGCACCAACAATCTCCCCCTTTTTTGATTTATGGCAACCAGGTTCAAAAAGTTAAGTTTAAACCATTTGAAGAATATATAGCAAGCATGTTTATAAGAAAATCACTTTGAAAAAATCTTTACTAAGCTCCCCCTGAAATAAACATTCTCTCCCTGAAGCTTTTAATGATATGCAGTTTTTCAAAAAATCTAAGTGTTTAAATTTTGACTAAGTGTTTTGCAAAGCATTTGCATACTTACAAAGATTTTTCACTTAAAACATTAAAAAACTTTTTTGCCAAAACATTTGCACTTAGACAAATTTTGCTTTAGAAAAGTTTTTCACTTAGAATAAATTTTGAAAAAAAATATTTACTTAAAAAAAATTTTGTGCACTTAGAAAAATTTGACTTAGAAAATTTTGTGCACTTAAAATCAATTTTGTGCATTTAGAAAAGATTTTCACTTAAAAATTTTGTGCCAAAAAAAATTTACTTAGAAAAACTTGTGTACTTAACAAATATTTCACTTAGAAGGATTTTGTGTACTTAGAAAAATAATTTCACTTAGAAGGATTTTGTGCACTTGAAAAAATTTCACTTAGAAGGATTTTATGCACTTGAAAAAAAAATTTTACTTAGAAAAATATTGTTGTGCACTTAGAAAAAATATTTTTAACTTTACTTTTTGAAAAAAATGAAAATTTTGAAAATTTTACTCTTCGTCTTTCCTCTCTCCCCCTTTGCCATATATCAAAATTTTTTTGATAGAAGTCCAATTGCGAATCAATTTCGAATCAGAGCCAGTTAAACAAATTTAAATACTTATTGAACCAATTCTATTGAACCCAAGCAACAAAAAGGATCAAACCAATTAAATTGAACTTGTTCGGGTCCTGTCTAACTTAGTTAGCTACGTACTAACTGTTATATAACAATATTTTTCATTGGGGTTAGTCAAGTTAACTGATCAGATCAAGTTAGATTTTCTAAGCTTAAACACTTAACTTGATTATTGTTCAATTGTATTTATCACCCCAACTACTCTAGATGTACTGACTTAAAGCATTTTGAGTCAAGGCATAGATCTAAGCATCTTAACCCGGTCTAGGTTATCAATCAGAGTGTCCTAATGTGTTTGTGAGATGCTGGCTTCTAGATCTATAGGTGTATGCAATTCTAGAGTTAAAGCCTAGGCTAAGTCCATTTACGTAGAAAACCCTAGTTTTAAAGGGGGTAAGTTTTGAAAAATCTAAGTCGGAAAATAATTTTAAATTTCAAGACTTAATAAAAGAAATGATTTTTCAAAAAATATGAAATGCAAAAAAAAATTGAAAATCTAAAAGGGTTTTAAAAAGAAATTAGAACAGTTCTATTCTACTAAGCATAACCCTAATTGCTTTCTTAGTAAGTTAAACACAGACTCAGGTAAGAGTTTAGTAAAGATGTCGGCTAAATTAGATTTTGAGTCCA
Organism: Boesenbergia rotunda; assembly: GCA_024364735.1. Lineage (NCBI taxonomy): Eukaryota > Viridiplantae > Streptophyta > Magnoliopsida > Zingiberales > Zingiberaceae > Boesenbergia > Boesenbergia rotunda. The sequence continues at coordinate 218,895 of JAGFNQ010003473.1, forward strand.
CATGCATAAGTACAATTTCTCCCCTGGCTACGTGATCCCTAACAAAATGATGTTTGACTTCAATGTGTTTGGTTCGGGAGTGATGAATTGGATTTTTAGTCAGATTTATTGAGCTTATGTTGTCAATAAACACTTTAGTTTGGGTATAGTCTAGCTGGAAATCCTTAAGAGTGTGCATCATCCATAAAGTTGTGCTACACACTCTCCTAGGGTATTCTGCTTCAGTTGTGGATAAGGCTACGAAGTGTTGCTTTCTACTGAACCAGCTGACTAGACTGTGTCCTAATAATTGACAACTCTAACTTGTACTCTTTCTATCTAGTTTGCAAATGGCATAGTCAAAGTCAGAGTCAGAGTATCCTGATAATTCAAAATTGGAAGTCCTAGGATACCAAATACCTACATTTAGGGTACCCTTAATGTACCTTAAGATTCTTTTTAGTGCTGCTAGGTGACATTCCTTAGCACAGGTTTGGTATCTAGCGCACATTCCTACAGCGAACAAAATATCAGGTCTACTAGCAGTTAAGTACAATAAGCTCCCAATCATACTTCTATATAGCTTTAGGTCAACTGTTTTACTTTCAGGGTCATTATCTATTTTGATATTTGTGACCATAGGAGTACTTAAGCTTTTAGAATTTTCCATTTTGAATTTCTTAATTAATTCTTTTGCATATTTAGATTGATGAATATAGTTACCATCCCTGGTTTGTTTTATTTGGAGACCTAAGAAAAAGTTTAACTCACCCACCAAACTCATTTCAAATTCACTTTCCATAATTTTGACAAATTCTTTTAAAAGTTAGAGTTTGTTATGTTTTTTTCTAAGGTTTTAACAAATAATGTAGAGTCAATTTGGCCTTGGTCAAATTCCTTATAAATTAAGTAGGTTGATAGTCTTTTGTACCAAGCCGTAGGTGTTTGTTTTAAACCGTAAAGGACATTCCTAAGTTTGAACACATATTCAGGTTTATCTAAGTCCTTAAATCCTGGAGGCTGCCCTACGTAAACTTCCTCTTTTATGAATCCATTAAGAAAGGCAGACTTGACATCCATTTGGTACAGTTTAAAACCTCTATGGGTTGTAAAGGCTAGTAACATCTTAATTGATTCAAGTCTGGCTATGGGGGCATAGGTTTCGTCATAATCTAACCCTTTGACTTGACTAAACCCTTTAGCTACTAAGCGGGCTTTGTTTCTCACAATCTCCCCTTGGTCATTTAGCTTGTTTCTAAATACCCACTTAGTGTCTATAACTAACTTACTGATGGACCCAAAATAGGCTAGGTTAAGTTGTCACGAATGTGGGTTCATCAGAATTTAGAATATTTATAAAGCTGGAAACCCTTTTTGCAATCAAAGAATAAAAGCGTAGTAAAGGGGCCACAGGTCGTATTTTTTCCAAGGGCTAGTTCAAGTTGTTCGATTCGTGCTCAAGTTTATGTGTCGTCAAGAGTTTTGGGTTTCAAATTAAATCTTGGGGTTTTGGTTTCAATTAGCAATGAAAATGCAATGGAAAGAAAGGAAATGTAACTAAGCAAGCATTAGACTAGGTAATGGCAATTAATTGATCTCAACCAAATGACAACTTCAATCAACTAATGTACATCTGCAACCTTTAGAAATCGAACTGACACAAAACACACTACAGCTTTAAATAGCTGATACGCAAGGGAAGAGTTGATACAAAATTCAGATATGGCAAGCTGCAATTTTGAGTTAAAACAGCATTTCAATCTATGTGAAGCAAATGATTGAGAAGCGAACCACTTACAAGCAGATTTCCAAAGCAAATTAATGCAAAACAAGAGTTCAAAACCAAAATGTTATGCAGAAAGAACTTGAAAACAGAGATGAAATGCAGAAACAGATTGAGTGCTTAAACTGGCAGTTGCAACCTGAACTTGATTCACTAATCGAAAATCAGGAGATCAAATCAAGGACTGATACTTAGTAAACCTGAAAAGTTGATGAATTGAGATCTAATGCAGAAATAAAACTCAACAAACTGACATTGAATGCATTAACCTACTTTGCAGAAGAGATGAAGAAAATCTAATGTGCACTTTACTTAAACTTCAGAAAAAAAACTAAACTGGCAGAAATCAATCTGATAGCAGAATTGGCAAACTAGCTTGCATAACTGAAAAGCAAAATGCAATCGGAACTGTTACCCATAAGTTGACTCCAGTTGCTATACGAATGAGACAAGCTACAATGGATAAATGCAGGAGAAAAAAAAACTCAAAGCTTTTTGAAACAAAATTCAGAAACTGAAGAAGGAATTGATACACACAGTTTGAGCAGAGAATAGAATTTCAGATTGGATATTAAGTTCAGAAATGAATCAATGCGGAATAAACTGATCTACTTGCAATCATTCATTACACAAACAACTTAGCTAACTAGATTGCAGATTTGAAAAACTATCAACTACAAGAATCGATCCAATAAAACTGATACTGCATTCAGAAACTGTAAAAACACTGCAGAAAACAGGGCTGATACGCAATACAACAAATCTGATACACAGCAGATCAACCAATTGCAGGAATTGATACACACTATAAATTCAGAAGATAAGAACTCAAATTCACTTGATACAAAAATTGCAGACACTATAAAGAAACTGATACACTGAATTAACAAAACTTGATACGCAACAGCTTAATAAGTGCAGAAATGAACTAAGCAGTGAAATGAACTGAGATTGAGACAATTGTTTACTAACCTAGCTTACAAACTAACTACCTTGCCCTAATTAAGAAAGAACAATTCGGAAAAAATGCAATTGAAGCAGCTAAATTGAGTGCAGAAACAGAATATTGCAGAAATGGAAATTACAGCATAAGAAATTGAAATTCAGTAAACAACTAAGCCTCGATCCTTCCCATGTTTCAAAATCTCCTTGTTCGTCACGCAAGGGCAAGCCAAGAACCCTTTCAACTCGCAAATCAATGGAAAATTTGCTTCAACTTCAGATCTGCTCCCAGATTGCACTCGGCTGGGAAATCCACTCCAAACTCCTAGATCTCAATGTGAATGGTTGCGATGATGATTTGAAGACCATCTGAGCTCATCCTAGGACCCCTACAGATGGCTCAAATGGATGGAAATGGCACGCGATGAGATCCAAGAGCTCAAATCACAGATCTGCCGAAACCCTCAAACAGCTCTGCATCCGGCGCAATCTTGAGCTAAAATCGCCACTGAAGCTTCCTCCCAACGATCCAAATCTTGCTCCAAGGTTGTGATCGAGTTGGTCACGCCTCTGATGAAAAAAATTTGGAAGAAAAATGAAGAACTAATCTGCTGCTGGTGAAGACGCGACACTGAGATCTGAACAGGGGATCGGTTTTTATAGTTAAAACAGTGGACGACTCAGATTAATCCCACTCCATCCAACGGTTGATCTTCGTCTGTTTTGACTCAAATTTTCAGATCTTGATCAGAGGTCAGGATCATCCTCGGGGTAGGTCGGATCTTCCAGATTTGAAGCGGATGGTTCAGATCACCTTGGTCTTTGAATGGACGATCTAGATCTCTCTGATCATGATCCAATGGCCAGATGATCTCCGATTGAGCTGAAACCTTCAGATCTTGATCTGATCGCTAGATTAGCCTTAAACCCAACTCGGATTGATCAGAAGTTCTCAAATGGTCTAGATCTAACCATCTTTGCATCGGACGGTCCAAATTAGTTGACGCTTGATTCCTTTGATCTGGTCCACTTTTGACTCAAGTTTGACCCAGTATGCCCTAGGTCCAGGATCCTTTCATGCCTACAAAAGTAGATCAAAAATTTAGTGACAAAACAACTCAAATATATCAAAATTTACAATTAGGTCCAAAAAGAGTATAAATCCTAAAACCTAGGGTAAATCCACAATTACACAAGTAAAATATGGGTCAAACACGGATTTAAGCATATAAAATAATCAATAAAATGACACTTATCACTTACCCTCAGGTTTAGGTACTAAGTCCCAGACTTGATTTCTCTCAAATTGGGCTAGTTCTTCTTGCATTGCTATAATCCAATCTGGGTCAGGTAGGGCTTCTTCTATAGTCTTAGGTTCTATTTTTGAAATTAGAGCAATTTGACTAAGATTTCGGTAAGAAGACCTTGTTCTGACTCCTAAGGTTGGATCACCCAAGATTTGATCAGATGGATGATTGAGTCTGGGTTTCTTTGTTCTTCTTGAACTAGGTTCAGCCTCAGGTCCAGCTGGAAGGTTTGATTCAACAGTTGGTTCAACTACTTGGGTTAGTTCAGTTGATAACTCAGTAGTTGGTTTAATTGATAGTCCATTTAATGGTTCAATTAATTGTTCGATTAATGGTTCAGTATCTTCTTGATCCAGATTTGAATTGTTTAGGTTTTGATTATCAATAGACTTTGTTTCAATTTCTTCATCAAAGATTAAGTTGGTAGTTTCTTCAATTTTGTGGGTTTGTCTATTATACACCCTATAGGCTCTACTTGTTGTTGAATATCCTAAAAAGGTCTCTGGGGTTAATTTTGATTGAAACTTACCTAGGTAGTCCTTAATGTTCAAAATATGGACTTTGCACCCAAAAACCCTTAAGTAATGTAAATTTGGTAATCTGTGATAATAAATTTCATAGGGTGTCTTATTGTGTCTTCTATTAATTAAGACCCTATTTTGTATATAACAGGCTGTATTTACCGCCTCTGCCCAAAATTGATTAGTCAGGTTATACTCGTTGAACATGGTCCTAGCGGCTTCCTGAAGGGTTCTATTCTTTCTCTCAACTATTTCATTCTGTTGGGGAGTTTTAGGGCATGAAAATTCATGGGCGTACCCATTAATTTTACAAAATTTCTCAAATTTCTGATTTTCAAACTCTCCCCCATGATCACTCCTAAGTCTTTTAATTTTTGTGTCATTTTGATTTTCTATCATTTTGCACAAATTATTAAATGAATTAAATGTTTCATCTTTAGTTTTCAAGAACCTAACCCAGGTAAACCTAGAGTAATCGTCAATGATTACTAAGCAGTACCGATTTTCGCTTAGTGACTTGGCTCCATGTGAATCAAATAGGTCTAGGTGTAGGAGATCAAGTGTGGCTTGAGTTAGGTCTCACTGGGTTGGTTTATGGGTTGACTTGGTTTGTTTACCTTGTTGACATGAATTACAAATTGTATGTCAAAGTTCTTAATTTTAGGTACACCTTTAATCAATCCAAATTGAGTTATTTTGAAATTAATTTAGTATGGGTGTGACCTAGTCTTCTATGCTAAAGATTGGTTTCTTCTAATTGAGTCAGAAAACATTTGGGGTAATATAGATAGATTGATTGTGTATACATTATTTTTCCTACTACCCTTAAGTGTTATATCTGAGTCTTGTAGATTCCAAATCAGATAGTCAGAGTTGGTGAAGGTGACAATGTAACCAGTATCACAGAGTTGGCTAATGCTAAGCAAATTAAACTTAAAATTTTCAACCAATAACACCTTTTTAATAATAAAATCTGAGTTAAGTTCAATGTTACCTGACCCAATTACTTTAAGTGTGGCATTGTTGTCAAATACCACTGAGCCTAGGTTTTTGAACTTGATTTTGGTGAACTTCAATTTATCCTCAGTCATGTGTCTGGAACATCCACTATCCAACATCCACTATCCAACATTCACTGGTCCAAATCTTTATGTTTCTACACATAAAGTATGTTTTGATTTGGATCCATTTATGTAGAGGTAGGGATAGATTGAATTGAATTTCACAACCTATTTTGTCTCACCCATATCTAGGGTTATCAAGCATGTTGACCTTATGGGTTCTTGTGAGATAGGTTTTCAATATGAGTTGAATTAATTTTGAAAAAATGTTGAATTAATTTTTGAAAAAGGTTGAATTAATTTTTGAAAAATGTTGGATTATTTTTTGAAAAATATTGAATTAATTTTTGAAAAAGATTGAATTAATTTTTGAAAAATGTTGAATTAATTTTTGAAAAAGTTGAATTAATTTTTGAAAAAGGTTTAATTAATTTTTGAAAAATGTTAAATTAATTTTTAAAAAAGGTTAAATTAATGTTAAGTCTAAGATTTAATCAAAACTTGTGTTAGATTCAAATTTATCAAATAGTGATTTAAAAATGAGTTTCAATAATTGACTTCCAGGCCTTGGCGAGGCACAGAGGTCTTCTTTGGCCGTAGCCTTATTGGAGCAACAACCCTTTCCTTGACAAAGCCTTTTACCGAAAGTTCATTTTCAAATTACTTCTTGATAAATTTTGGTCTAACTAGTTTAGGTTTTGGATCGGTAGCTTCAGCTAGTTCCACTGGACTAAACAGGCCAAGTAAGGTACGCCTTACCCTACTTGACCATTTTAGAAGGGCTTCCCTAACGTACTATCATCTCACCTCCACCTAATACTATGTTGTTCAAGTTTCAAGTAATTCTTTTGTCCTTAACTAACCATTCCTAAGTCTAAACATAATAAAATTGCAAAAATGAAATAAATAGGCAACAAGTACAAATAATCATCTAATTATGAAAATGGTTTTTATATTAGTTCCCCCTGGACTGAAGCCTCGATAAGGGTTAGGCAAGATGTGAATCTTGTCCTTAGGGATCCTATATTGGTTTGGTCCAGCTTGTTTATTCAAACATAGCTTTGGGACCCATGCTTGAACTCGGGTTCTATATTGGTTCAATACGGAATAGTAAGACCGTTGTCGCGATTTGGTTCGATAGCCTAGTCCGGATCAATTTAGAACTGACTTCTGTTTTCCAAGAATCATGTCAAGATTCTTAGAACCCGAAGTGAATCGTTCTAATGCGACTCTGAGTTCCTTGACTTGAGTTTTCAAGGAGGAATATTTCTCTTCCTCAATCTTTTGAACTTGAGTTGAGTCTCCTTCTTGAACTGACTCGGTGAAGGAACTCGAGTTGACTTCCTCTTTCAGGAGTTTGACTTCCTGTTGGAGGGTTTCAACCCGGATGTTGGCTTTCGCCAACTTGCGCGACAAGTATGAAATTAAGTCGTAAAGTTCGGATTCATGATAACCTCTTACTGTGATTTGTCCGTCCTCCGAGATCGAGAGCTTTTCGGTGCCGACGTCTTCGTCTGGTTCATATTCCGTTCTGGAGTCGATGTCTTCCGAAGCGGTCAAAGCAAGGAGGTTCGAGTGCGGAGCTTCTTCTTCTTCTTCCGAGGACGATTCATCCCAGGTGGCTTGAAGAGCCTTCTTCTTCCGAGCCTTTTTGTTCTCCTTCAGGTTGGGGCATTCTGATCTGAAATGTCCCTTCTTGTTGCACTCATAGCATGTTATGTTACCTTTGTTCTTCTAGCTCGTCGAGCGTTCAGATGGATCTTCCTTCTTCTGATTTGTCTTGTTCTTATTTGTTTGATTTTAGAGCTCCTTGTAGTAGTCGTGAGCTAACCGGACCAATTTTGGACGATCTCCTTTACCGTCGTTAGACTCCGAATCTGAGTCAGACTCGGATACTGGTTGTAGCTTCTTCTTCTGAGATCTTCCTGGAGTTTTTCCTGCAACAAAAGCAATACTCTTCTCGACCAAAGTAGCATTAGTTTGCTCGTGTAATTCTAATTCAGAAAATAGTTCGTCTAATTTAATTTCAGACAGGTTCCTGGAAACCTTGTAGGCATCCACTATAGATACCCACAGTGTGTTCATTGGGAACGAGTTTAGAGTATACCTTATTAGGTCACAGTTTTTGACCTTGTGACCTATTGTGTGCAGCCCGTCCATCAGCTCCTGGATTCTTGTGTGGAGCTGTGCTGCTGATTCACCTTCGTGCATCTTTATTGTGTAGAGTCTGTTGAGTAACAGATCTCTTTTGCTGATCCGCGTATCAGACGTACCTTCGTATAGTTCGATCAGCTTGTTCCATAATTCCTTCGCGCTGCTGAAGGGTCTGACGCGGTTCAATTCTTCCTTTGTCAGGTCGCATTGTAATGTCTGTGTGGCCTTTGTGTCAGCCTCAATCTTCTTCTTGAGTGGTCCGTCCCACTCTGTGTAGCCTTGCACCTCACCTTGTGCGTTTTTGGGTATCTCCAGTCCGGACTGGATGATAATCTACATGTCCACCTGAGTTTTCAGGTGGACCTCCATCCTACTGAAGAATTACTGCATCATGTGGTGGAATTGCTAGAAATGGGGTACATCCATGAGAGCATGAGCTTATATGTAGTTCTTACCCTACTAGTACCAAAGAAGGATGGTTCATGGTATATGTGTGTTGATAGCCGAGTCATCAATAAAATCATAGTGAAATACAAGTTTCCAATTCCTCGCTTGGATGACATATTGGATCAGGTATTCGGCTCTAAGGTCTTCTAAACAATTGACTTTAAAAACGGCTACTATTAGATCAGAATAAGGTCTGGAGATAAATAAAAGGCAACATTTAAAACACAACATGAGATATATGAATGGAAGATCATGTCTTTTAGATTGTCCAATACGCCTAGGACATTCATGAGGTTTATGCATTAGATCTTGCGATCTTTTATGAGAAAGTTTATAGTGGTTTACTTTGATAACATTCTCGTCTACCGTCTGACATGAACATCACACTTTGATCACATTCGTGCTGTTTTTGAAAGGCTAAAAATAGAGTGCTTATTTGTCAACAAGAAGAAGTGTTCTTTCTTTACTATATTGTTAACTTTCCTTTGATTTATTGTGTCCATTGATGGTGAGCACGCAGATTAAACAAAGATAGATCCATGGTTTTTCTTTTTTTCTACAACTGGTTCATCAGAATTTCAGCACTCTTATTGCTTGTGTTAGGACCGAAGAAATTTAAATATCTCCACAATTGTAATATTGTTCACTTTGGGCCTAAGCCCTCATTGTTTTCTTTTTAGACTTTACCCAAAAGGTCTCATACCAATGGAGATATCTTCCCCTTATAAGCCCATTATCTTTTCCATATATTTTCAATGTGGAGCTTTGTTTGCAACCTTGCAATCTTGACAATCATCACTCAAATGAAGGACCACACGAACCTCCTCAAGCGAAGAACTTATCTGTTTGAGGTCCGATCCTCAACCCACCAGGTCTTCATGCATATTTGTCTAACCAATCTACTAAGCATTTCTTACCTAGCCACAACTAGGGCTTCTCTGCTTGACTATTCACCATGAATTCCTATCTGGTATCTAGTCCTCTTGATCTGGATATAGAAGCCCCTACTTTCTTTGTTCAAGGTCAATATTATACTCACATGACTCGATTAAACCATAACTCTTGTGTACAGTTGGTTATTAGACCTTCTAACAGTCCAGGCTATCATACTAATTGTTAGGACTGAAGGAATTTGAATATCTTCACAATGATATAATATTGTCCACTTTGGGCAATGTCCTCATAGTTTTATTTTTGGGCTTTATCCACAAAGGCTCATACCAATGAAGATATCTTTCCTTTATAAGCCCATGATCTTTCCCATGTGTTTTCAATATAAAACTTTATTTGCAACCTTACAAGTCCAATAGCTTTCATTACCGAGTGTCTTAAGGGACGAGAGTTCGAGTGATATGAAAAGGTATATACTAGTTTTCAACTGGTTGAGTAGAAGATGACCGAGATACCAGTTCTGACACTTCCTGATTTTGAGAAAGTATTCGAGATTAATTATGATGCATCCAACATTAGTATAGGGGTGTTCTGAGTCAGTCTAGGCGTCTAGTTACTTCTTTAGTGAGAAGCTATCCGAATCCAAGAGCAATTACTCTACCTATGACTTGGAGTTCTATTCCACTATTTAGTTCTTGAAGCATTAACGTCACTACCTAATACAGAAGGAGTTCATCTTGTTTACTGATCACGAGGCCTTGAAGTATGTCATTGGTTAACATACACTAAGTGTTGATGCAGTTTGACCCTGATTGCTGTTTTGGTGTTGATACCGATTTTAGTTTAGGTTGATGATGATCGGGGTTTAGGCACGGTGTGAAAAGTCCTAACCTGGAGGGCTGGGTGTGGAAAAATCCTAACTTGGAGGGTTGGGTGAAAAGTCCTAGCTTGGAGGGCTAGGTGAAAAGTCCCAACTTGGAGGGTTAGGTGAAAAGTCCTAGCTTGGAGGGCTAGGTGAAAAGTCCTAGCTTGGAGGGCTAGGTGAAAAGTCCTAACTTGGAGGGTTATGTGAAAAGTCCCAACTTGGAGGGTTAGGTGAAAAGTCCTAGCTTGGAGGGCTAGGTGAAAAGTCCTAGCTTGGAGGGTTGGGTGAAAAGTCCTAGCTTGGAGGGCTAGGTGATGAAATCCTGGTGAGTGAAGCCAGGTCCTAGCTTGGGAAGCTAGGTTAAAGTCCCAGTGAGTGAATCTAGGCATAGAGACTTGGTCTGAGGGATCAAGCACGAGTCAGAGATGGGCCGGAGGCTGGTTCTCTCGACTAAGAGTGGGTTTGGCCTTGCCCGGATCGGTCTGGTGACCGATCAGGGAAGTTGGCACGAAGTTCCCTCTTGGATCGGTCTGGTGACCGATCCAGCGATGTCTGATCGGTCTGGTGACCGATCAGAGAGCTTCCAGTAACTTTGGCAAACCTACTGATCGGCTCCTGATCGGTCTGGTGACCGATCAGGGAGAAACCGTGACCGATCAGACTGAATAATCAACTGTCGCGAGGTTTCTCACTCTGACCGATCAGGCTGGAGCCTGATCGGTCTGGGATCAACATGATCGGTCTGGTGACCGATCAGGCCACAGCCTGATTGGTCTGGGGACCGATCTGGAGTATGCAGCAGACTGCTGGATAGGTCTGGGGACCAATCATGAGTGTGCAGAAGATTGCTGGATCGGTCTGGTGACCGATCAAGGTCCTCTCTGATCGGTCTGGGACTGATCATGAGCAGAACTTTAATTCAAATACGCTGTCAGAAGTTTCTGATCGCATCTGTTTTCACTGCCGATTCTCTGCTACTTGCTGATTTCATTTGATATCGATTTGCTAAGCCTCTGTTGGAGTGTGCAGGTGATAGCAGGTGATTCAAACACTCAAGGAGGGTCAATGTAGGACTTTCCATGGAGCATGTTTGGATCTATTGTGTTTTCAGGTCTTAACGGCGTCTGGCGCAACTAGCAACTGACGAAGGCGCGGCTGGCAACTGACGGAGGCTCAGCTGGAGGAGTGTCCAGTGGACTGAGTGCTCAGAGAGGTCAGTGGGTCAGGGTGTGAGTCAGTGGTGCTGATGGAGCTGACGACGTTGAGCAGGAGCTTAAGAGACGAAGCTGGAAGCAGAGGAGTAGAGGTGAACAAGACAGAAACTTGGGAAGTTTGGCTGCGTTGTGTTCGAGCTCTCTGTTGCTTTGTGCTTAAGCGTTCTACTACATCCTTATGAGATCTGAGTGAGCATTCCTTCTTGTGTGATCTCCTGTACTCAAGTTCCATCATCCGTGAGATCTATGGAGAGGTTTCTCCACCGAGAAGGAGACTCTATCTTATCCGGGTTCACCGGGGCTTGATCTGCCGACGATCAAGGGATCGCCCACCTTACGGGCACACCAAGGAGTAGGGGCAAGTTATCCCCGAACCTTGTATATCGCTGTGTTAGCGTTGGTTTGATTCCTTGCTCTGTTTTATTCTTTCTGTTGCATTTTGTTTCCGCTGCTACTAATCTGGTCACAGAAAGAAAGTTCAAAGAAGACGGAGTGTTTTGAGTGTTTGGCTACATTCACCCCCCCTCTATAGTCATCTAAGTTCCAACAAGTGGTATCAAAGCTTGGGGCTCTGTTCAAGCGACTTAACATCCGAGAGCTTACAACAAGATGGCTGTAGGAGGAGAAGGCTACAGCTCAAACCGACCTCCATTCTTTGATGACACAGATTTTCCATATTGGAGGTCAAGGATGGAGTTCTATCGTATGACCAACAACAGTTTGTGGTTTTCCGTGAAGGAGGGCTTCATCCTTCCAAGAGATGGTGAAGGAAAAGAGCTAGACTTCTCCATGTGGTCAGCTGAGCAAATCAAAAAGGGAGAAACGGATGCTAAGGATGTGGTTACCTTGCAATGTGGGATGACAAAGGACCAACTCATCAAAGTTGGTCCCTTTACAACTGCAAAGGACCTATGGAACAAAATCTTTGAGCTCTATGTGGGAACTCAAGACACCCGAAGAGCCAAGAAGGATTTGCTTCACAGCCAACTCCAAAACCTCACCATGGGAGAAAATGAAAAGGTAAGTGAACTCCATGGACGGTTTAAAGAAGTGTTGAATGGTCTCCACTCCATAAATGAAAAGGTAGAAAATAGAGACCTAGTGAGGTATGTACTCAAAGCCTTCTCTAGGAATACTTTGTGGTCATCCATGGTGGATGCCAACAAGGTTTTCAAGGATCTATCTTTTGTAAAATTAGAAGATTTGTTTTGTGAGATGGTACTACATGAGATTTCTAACACAAGCCCAAAGGAGAAAGAAGTTGCTTTTGTGGCAGGAAACAAAAGGAAGAAGCACAAGGAGGAGAAAAGCCACTGTAATGTGGCTCTCGTGGCCTTAGAAGGATCAAATGAAGGGAGTGATAACGAATCGGCAAGCTCCTCAACCGCGCCTTTGTCATCTTCGAATGATGAAGTGGTAATCTCTCCGGAGATAGACAAATACTATAGAACAATAGCGTGCTTGACAAAAATACTTAAGAAATCTAAGGCCAAAGTCAAAGCATTAAGGTTGGAAGTAAAAGAATTGAAATCCTCTAAGGTTGAGGACATTGATGATTTACATGATAAATCCCTTAAGGATGAAAATAAGAACTTGAAGGGTGAAATTGAAAATCTCAAGAAGATTTTTGAGAAATTCTCAACTAGCTCTAAAACCCTAGACATGATCTTAAACTCCCAAAGGGCGGTTTACAATAAGGCCGGTATAGGTTACTGATCTAAGGAACCAAACTTTGTATCCTTAATGTCAAGAACCCAATTTAGTGCACAAAATAATTCTAATGTTCCTAGGGTTAAAAAGAAAATGACTAAGGCATGGGTGCCAAAGTCTTTGATTGAAGGTTCATTAGGTCTCAAAATTTGGGTACCTAAAACCTCAATATTTAGAATTGTATAAGCATTATTTGAGGGGGAGCATCTATCAACATGGGAGGTTGATATTTGGTGCTCCAAACCCATGACCAAGGAAAAATGTCATTCACATGGTTGGTTATGGAAAATTTGAATTAAATGCTTTGAGCCTCATTGTCTTAGTTCTTATAACAAGATGATCTCTTGGCTAGTGATTTATGAAATCTCATTTGGGCAATAAGGAAAATTTTCATGCAACGAATAATAGTATATCCATTCTTGAAAATAAATCTACAAGTTTTGGAAAAATTATATATATTGCATGAACGGTTTAGATTGACACATAACTTGCTTTTACCATGGATTGCTTAAGATGATTAGTTTTATTATTGAATTTTATGGTTCAAGCTTAAGAGGATTGTGTTTGATGAACATATGTCATGATTTTCTTGTATGTGTTATACCACATGAATGCATGCTAAGGAACAAGTATGGAGTTGAGTAGATGAAGCAAACATGTTATAGACATACATTAAACTGATCAAAACTTAGAAATTTGATCATATGTTGATACTCACTTGATACAAGTATGTTTTGGAATTTACTCACATATTAATGCTAATTTGATTCAAGCAAGCCAAAATTTTCAAGTATGTCATGATTTTATTGTATGAATGCATGCTAAAGAACAAGGGTTAACACATAGTTTGTACTAATAAGGCATCACCAAACAAAGAACATGAGCTTTAACATTCACTACTTAAGTTCCTTGACTTAGTGCCCTCTTTGTATCAAACTAAATTAAGGTCTATGACTTAGTTATTCAGAACCTAAGAGTAACTTGGAGTATCAAAATTGTTTGGAATAAACATGATCATGCTTGGAATATACTTATCATGCCTTGATACAAACCTGTTTGTGGTATTATCTTAAATCCATAGAAATTCTTGATCTTTGGTGTGGAATGAAAAATCTGTTTGGATCCATAGAAATTCTTGATCTTAAACCCATAGAATTCCTTGATTTTTAGTTTGAAGGAGATGAATCATGTTGTTTGTTGTGGTTAAGGGAAATGAATTGTGTTTAATGGAATTCTGTCTTGGATTAAACCTAATTGAATTAGGGTTTAGAAGTGTTTCAGAGTTTCTGAACTTTCAGAGTTTCTGAACTGTCATTTGTATCAGACCTGATCGGTCCACCGACCGATCAGGACTCACCCTGATCGGTCTGGAGACCGATCAGGGATCACTCTGATCTGTCCGGTGACCGACTCTGATCAAGGAACCCCCAGATCGTTCCAAAATGATCCAAAAATTTCTCAGACCAATCACTTCTTGTCGAATTGTATCAGTTTAATGATCATACTGATACAAACAAACATGATACAATCCGATTACAATTGAAACATACTTGATCACCCATTGGTACAAACCTGGTACTAAGGGAGCACAAATTTGTTCAAGTGGTACAAACCTGGTACTTAATAGTGATTTGATACAAACCTATGTTGGAATGTTCAAATTCATAAGAAAGGGTTTGTTGAGCCATGACTCTTGTTCTTGATGTCGTGTTTCAGAAATGTTTCTGAAATGTAGAATATTAATAGAGTCTACACCCCTATTGTGGAATGCAAATTGTTAATGCAGTCTGATCAGGAATGTATCAGAGTTTCAGGAATTTTTCTGAAATTTGATCGCTCCCCAGACTAATAAGAAATATTTTTGTATCAAGTAATCAACGAACTTGATTGGTCATGGAGACCACTCAGGATTATGTGTCGGATACAGATGCATTCCTTACTTGTCATATGAAACATATACATGTTTGACAATGATATACTTCTGTATATGTTTTCATGTGAAATTCACACTTATTGTCATATGATGCATATACGTTGATGCCATGATACATATATGGTATATGCCCTTCATATGCAATTCAAAAATTGTCCTTTGATTATTTTGGGTTTGGGGAGAGACCCGTGTTTGAGGGGGAGGTATGTTCAAACTTAATAACCATACCCTTTTCGATGTTTGACAAGGGGGAGAAAATGATTGATTAAGTTTAGGATGATCATGTTGTAGAGGGAGGATCCTGATTCTCCTATGATTCTGAAATTTGAGAATATTGATTTCAAATCCATAAACTTAAAATCGGGTTGTCAAACAATAAAAAGGGGGAGATTGTTGATGCAGTCTGACCCTGATTGCTGTTTTGGTGTTGACACCGATTTTAGTTTAGGTTGATGATGATCGGGGATTAGGCTCGGTGTGAAAAGTCCTAACCTAGAGGGCTGGGTGTGGAAAAATCCTAACTTGGAGGGTTGGGTGAAAAGTCGTAGCTTGGAGGGCTAGGTGAAAAGTCCTATCTTGGAGGGTTAGGTGAAAAGTCCCAACTTGGAGGGTTAGGTGAAAAGTCCTAGCTTGGAGGGTTGGGTGAAAAGTCCTAGCTTGGAGGGATAGGTAAAAAGTCCTAACTTGGAGGGTTGGATGAAAAGTCCTAGCTTGGAGGGCTAGGTAAAAAGTCCTAACTTGGAGGGTTGGGTGAAAAATCCTAGCTTGGAGGGCTAGGTGAAAAGTCCTAACTTGGAGGATTATGTGAAAAGTCCCAACTTGGAGGGTTAGGTGAAAAGTCCTAGCTTGGAGGGCTAGGTGAAAAGTCTTAGCTTGGAGGGCTAGGTAAAAAGTCCTAACTTGGAGGGTTGGGTGAAAAGTCCTAGCTTGGAGGGCTAGGTGAAAAGTCCTAGCTTGGAGGGCTAGGTAAAAAGTCCTAACTTGGAGGGTTGGGTGAAAAGTCCTAGCTTGGAGGGCTAGGTGATGAAATCCTGGTGAGTGAAGCCAAGTCTTAGCTTGGGAAGCTAGGTTAAAGTCCCAGTGAGTGAAGCTGGGCATGGAGTCTTGGTCCGAGGGATCAAGCACGAGTCGGAGATGGGTCGGAGGCTGGTTCTCTCGACTAAGAGTGGGTTTGGCCTTGCCCGGATCAGTCTGGTGACCGATCAGGGAAGTTGGCACGAAGTTCCCTCTTGGATCGGTCTGGTGACCGATCCAGCGATGTCTGATCGGTCTGATGACCGATCAGGGATCTTCCAGTAACTTTGGCAAACCTACTGATCGGCTCCTGATCGGTCTGGTGACCGATCGGGGAGAAACCGTGACCGATCATACTGAATAATCAACTGTCGCGAGGTTTCTCACCCTGACCGATCAGGCTGGAGCCTGATCAGTCTGGGATCAGTCTGATCGGTCTGGTGACCAATCAGGCCACAACCTGATTGGTCTGGGGACCGATCTGGAGTATGCAGCAGATTGCTGGATAGGTCTGGCGACCAATCAGGAGTGTGCAGAAGATTACTGGATCGGTCTGGTGACCGATCAAGGTCCTCTCTGATCGGTCTGGGGACCGATCAGGAGCAGAACTTTAATTCAAATACGCTGTCAGAAGTTTCTGATCGCGTCTGTTTTCACTGCCGATTCTCTGCTACTTGTTGATTTTATTTGATATCGATTTGTTAAGCCTCTGTTGGAGTGTGCAGGTGATAGCAGGTGATTCAAACACTCAAGGAGGGTCAATGGAGGACTTTCCATACAGCAGGTTTGGATCTATTGTGTTTTCAAGTCTCAACGGCGTCTGGCGCAACTGGCGACTGACGAAGGCGCGGCTGGCAACTGACGGAGGCTCAGCTGGAGGAGTGTCCAGTGGACTGAGTGCTCAGAGAGGTCAGTGGGTCAGGGTGTGAGTCAGTGGTGTTGATGGAGCTGGCGACGTTGAGCAGGAGCTTAAGAGACGAAGCTGGAAGCAGAGGAGTAGAGGTGAACAAGACAGAAACTTTGGAAGTTTGGCTGGGCTGTGTTTGAGCTCTCTATTGCTTTGTGCTTAAGCGTTCTACTACATCCTTGTGAGATCTGAGTGAGCATTCCTTCTTGTGTGATCTCCTGTACTCAAGTTCCATCATCCGTGAGATCTGTGGAGAGGTTTCTCCACCGAGAAGGAGGATCTATCTTATCCGGGTTTACCGGGGCTTGATCTGCCTACGATCAAGGGATCGCCCACCTTACGGGCACGCCAAGGAGTAGGGGCAAGTTATCCCCGAATCTTGTATATCGCTGTGTTAGCGTTGGTTTGATTCCTTGCTCTGTTTTATTTTTTCTGTTGCATTTTGTTTCTGCTGTTACTAATCTAATCACAGAAAGAAAGTTCAAAGAAGAGGGAGCGTTTTGAGTGTCTGGCTACATTCACCCCCCCCCCCCCCCCTCTATAGCCATCCAAGTTCCAACACTAAGTAGGCGACATACTAAGTGGGTGACTTATTTATAGGAGTTCACTTATACGCTGAGACACCAAGTAGAGAGTCTGAACCATGTCACAAATGCCTTGAGTTGTGGTTCTTCATTAGTTACCACTATGAGAACCAATGTTGCAGGCTTTGAGATTTTCGTAGATATGTATGCAGTTGACCATTTATTCAGAAGGATATTTCAGGAGGTAAAGGATGGTCACCACCATGATTTTATTGGGCATAATAGTTATGTATTTTACGTATTACAATTGTGTCTTCTAGATTGTTCTCTAAGGTAGTAGATTATGAGTGACCTTCATCATGAGGGACACTTTGGACATGATAAGTCATTAACCCTTATATCTGTTAATTTTTATTGGCCTAAGTTGATTAGTGATATGACTCACTTAGTATACCGATATTTTGTATGTCAACGATCTAAGGGATTCTCACCAATGCAAGTTTATACATTCCTTTACTTGTTCTTGAAGCTCTTTACTAGGATCTAGTGAGTGAAGCTAGGTGATGGAAGTCCTGGTAGTGATGCTTGAAAGTAGAAGTCCTAGTGATTGAAGCTAGGCCTAGTGAGTGAAGCTAGGTAGTGTAAGTCTTGGTGAGTGAAGCCGGACGGTGAAAATCCTAGTAAGTGAAGTTAGGACCTAGTAAATGAAGATAGGTAGTGAAAGTCCTTGTGATTGAAACTAGACAGTGGAAAATCCTAAGGGGAGGTAACCCTAAGTAATGAGAAGTCTTAGAGGAGTAACTCCAAGTATATGTGACCGAATGTGCAGTCGACTAGACCAACGAATCTTTTATGCTACCAATACTACTTTACCTTATTATTTTATATCTATTATGCTACTCAATGTTGTAGCTAAGTCATAGTAGATCAGGTTTATTAGACACTAAGCAAGTAAGTCAAAGTAAGTCTGAAGGACTAGACATTTGAATGATAAGTGGAGGTAAGCATTAAAGGAGAGAGATCTAGTGAAGACGAGTCCCAATAGGACTGTAGGTGCTGGTTCAACTTAGATCCATTTTAGAAGTATAAGTTGAGACTAAGATAAAATATTGATCTTGGGAAGATAGGATTTAATTTATAATCTTGGTTCATCTTATTTTATTTTATGTGGTACTCTGTTTTAAAGGTATTTGGACTAACATGTTTTTGCAGGTAGCTTAGAGCGACTCGAGGTGCCTCAACTGAGGCACTGGAGGCGTCTTGGATGGTTGAAGGTGCCTCCGCATAGATAATCTTCGTGGATGAAATTTCAACCGCTAGAGGTGCCTTAGGATGATTGGAGGCACCTCGGAAGGGATTGGAGGCGCCTTCAAGATGTTAAAAGTTGCGACAAATTCAAATCTAGTCAAACTTCATGGAGTCACCTTGGTGGATGATGGAGGTGCCTTTAATGGTGTTTATAAGGAGGGTTCGATAATGATCTTGTATACAACATCAATACGAGCTTTCTCGATTGTTCTATTATTACATTCTCGCACTACTATTATATTACAACTCTGCTATGCCCGACTATTGCAGTCAGAGCGACACCGATCTCAAGCTACGATCTTCAACTACAAAGTGTCGGTAAAGTTTAAGTCTTGATTTCTTATTTGTTATTTGCATAGGAAAGTGTAAGTTGTTACACTTTTCTTATTCTTGTACTCGATTACTCTTTCGAAGGTTTTCCGTATGATAATTTTAGTGAATTACCCGTCAAGAAAGGTCTAAAGGGCCTAGGTCTTGGGGTAAAAGTCGTTGAAAGCTTCAAACCAAGTAAATTGATCGCGTGTTGTTTTCTTTTTGAATTTCGTACTTACTTTTCTTTTTCCGACGTGCACTCAGTTTTAAAACCTAAAAAGAACTTTTTTTTTAAATACATGTGATTCACCCCCATCTCATAAGCATCGATCCAACAGATTGGATTATGTGAGATACGTACCACAAAAGATTATTGACAACGTGTACTGGTTACGACTTCTAAGTCACTTGAAGACTTCTAATGTCTTTAAAGTGAAATACTTGACTCCTTATCTAGTGGATGTTGATGACATTAATATGAACTCGAGGACGAGTTCTTTTCAACCCGAGGTGATTGATGCAGAATCAACCTAAGAAGACTTCCCGAAATTCAAAGCGTTATAACTTTTAACTCGGGTATCGAAATCAAGTGTTGTTCGACTTGAATCAAAGTTCATTCAGAGACCTTTACTGGGTAAACCCGTAACCACCATATTTGGATTTGAAAAATAATGTTTAAGGCTTTTTCAGAGGCTCCAAATATTTATTTTACTATTTTTGATAATTTTTATTTTTTTGGTATTTAGGGTTTTTTAATTTGGCAGTTTTGCCTATTATAAGTTATTAAATATCTATTTAGTTGTTTGAGAAATTATTCTATGATATTGAGTAAAATTTACATTTTTGGAAAAAATAGAGGTCGTCATTTTTTTTCTTCTTCTTCTACTCAAATTCTCCATCTTTTCAGTCCGCGGGATAATCACTATCGATATCCTACTCGACATCAAAAGCTTTCGTGAAGTCAAACCAGTCACTCCTAGATTAGTCGATGTAAATTAGATATCCGGTGTCAATTAAATAAAAAAAATATAATGAATAAAAAAAATACCATTTCTGCCACAAGGATTAGTTTTATTAAAATATATGGTATGCATCACAAAGATAAAAAATGCATGTATGTACCATACATACATTCACATACAAATATTTCACAAGATTCCATGCGATTAAATAGTTAGTCATTTGCATTCGTATTTGAGAATGCCTGGGATATGAATGTCGTGGAGATAAGAGTTCCACTCGATGTCCTTGGAGTCCACGTCAAACATCTCTAGTTCTTTTCCCATCATCACCCTTAATTTTTCCAAGTTGGCATCATCGAACCTTACACCAAAACGAGATCGTCATGTGAACGAATCTTGTATTCATTTTTCAAATATATATAACTATTTATTAATTGTCGATCGATGAAAACAAAACATACCGGCCTTTGAAGAAAGTGTAGGGCTCAAAAAGATCAATAAGAACCTTCAAATACTTATATTTGCGGTTTAGATCATCGTATAGACGCCCAAATATAAATCCAAAAGTTAGAAACTGAAAAAGGTGAAGTACCTAAAACACATGTACAATCAAAGGGCACAATCACTACTCAAAAGATTAATCTAATCATAATTAAGACAATTTAATATATATATATATATATATATATGTATATGTAAAATCACCTGTAATAAGGCCTTGTATACCATAATGAAAAAGTTGGTTCTAATGCCCGTAGTCATCTTTCTATTGATCTTCAGGGGTTTTCGATCCTTCCCTGTACAGGGATTGGTGGAGAAATAATCGAACCAACACTGCAGTAGAGAATCATAAGTAATAGGGTTTCTTGTGGAGGAGCCAACATGGTAGATGAACTCAGACTGCTGATTTGAGTGAGCTACAATGGTAGCCATCATAGCATTCACCACCATGTCTCCTGGTATCTGCATTCAATTCATGTATGGTCAATTAATTAATGTATATTTTCAATTTTGCCATAATTAATTTCAAACATATATAAACTGCATGAGTACCAAATCTACAGTCAATTGGGGGTCTCCTGGAAAAAATTGGAGCTTCTTGTTTGCATAAGCCATCATGAAGATGTCAATTGTCCTGCTCCAGTTACATACATACATCGCCAACAAATTAATGCACTCATGCATTAATGTCTCATATATATGTAGAGAGTTGTCTCATAAATAATGTATTTAATTATTAGTTTAGATTAAATCTGACGATTTTAGATGCACAAAAGAAATTAAACAAGTAAAAATACCAGTTGAAACATGGAGAAACATTTCGAGGTGCACACATTGTTTTGCAAACTGCAGTACGTGCTTAGCTCCAAGCACGTTTATTCCCAAAGAAACATCATATCTACATATATATATATATATTTAGGTTGATATACAATATATCATTCTTCAATATATATATATATATGTGAGTGTGTGTTTAAATTAATTACCTCTCGGAAAAGTTTGTGGTGGCAGCAACGTTGACAATAATTTGCACTTCCTTCAACAATTTATTTACAAGATTGGAGTCTTGAATTCCTAAATTCTCATGAACAATATCTCCAGCCACAGGCCACAATTTGCTTGTCGCAAATGACTGGAATCCGTCGCCATATTTCTCTTTCAGAGCCTTGAATAATTCCTTTCCTAAAATCTGAAAATTGCACCAGAGATCTATCAATATTTAGAAACTATAAAATATGTTACGTTGTTTTCTTAATTATTTTCTTCATTTCATTTGAGAATTGAGAGTGCTATATATATATAATTTAAGTAGATTAATTGCAAGCATTTTGTGACCAAACAGAATTAAGAAAACTAAACGCGGATGCATACGAACATAAATCGTATTCGTATACGTACGTACCTCATGTTGAAGTCGTTGCATGGCTGATTCAGCGTCGGCAGCTCTGATGAGGAGGAAGACCCTCTTCACCTCTGCTTGAATCCTCAACAACTTCTCCACAAAAACTTGAATCATTCAAAACAAACACACACACACACAAGAACAAGTTACGTCGTCAACACTAGCCAGAAACAAGGTTACTACAGTGAGAAATGAATATAAAAGTAGGTACTTTTAGCCAGAAACCCCGTCGATCCGGTGACGAGAACGGTCTTGTCCTTGAAAAACTCCACGATGCTCTCCATCGCACACACTATTTGTTTTTTTGTCCCAAGGTTTATCAAGTGTTGAAGAGAGGTGGTACTCATTGTGCCATGTATATATATTATATAGAGGCCAGCAAAGCTCCTACAGGTTTAAATTCATCCGACACATTTTTGTTTCATAAACATCCCGGCGCTACCTATAGTACTTTCAACTTTTTAAAAATAAATAAATAAATAAATTTAATGAAAAGATGGGCAACTCAGGACAAAAAGGGAAGTGGCTTAAGATTTTGGGAGACGACGGGAGGGCCTGGGGGTTTGAAGGGCCACGTTCAGCTAAAATATTGTTCTCAGACAGGTTTAAATTCACCCGACACAATTTTGTTTCATAAAAATCCAGGCGCTACCTAGCACTTTCAACTTTTTAAAAATTAATTAATTAATTAATTAATTAATTAATGAAAAAATCGACAACTCTGGACAAAAAGGGAAGTGGCTTAAGATTTTGGGAGACGACGGGAGGGGATGGGGAGTTGATTCAGTTAAAATATTGCTCTTTAAAATGGGTTATAAAAAATATGATCCATATAATAGTGTTTATAATCTAATCCCGACCTAGCCTACGGGTACTCCGGTTGGTCTACATGGTGCCTCATAGAGACAGGTCATGGCCAGGAGAGCTCCGACTGCTCAGCGTGCATAGTAGGGCCTGAGACGAGTGCCACTCGGGTCGGGATGCCCTATTGGAGGGATAACCAGACGTAGTCTAAATTAGCCCCAACGAGGGATACCGAGTGCTCGGCTTAAGAGCGTCGGGCCAACATTCGGTCGGCACCCAGTCGGTGTCCTGCTTGTGTTACAGTCGTATCCTTGTTGGTGAGAGCCCTAGGGCCGATCATGTAATGATTGTATGGACTAATTTGTATCATATTCCTATGTATAAATAAAGGCATGTTTTATGGTTATTATACTTACGTGTGTTTGTGCCAATTAGCGAAGTATAATAATGTCCTTGAGTAGAAGGTTCTTATCTATATCAATCGATTGGTTGAATCGATAGTGAGATGATATAGAGAACACTACTCTAAATAATTCCTAGTCAAGTATTAACATTCTAGGACAATGTTAATACGTAGAGGCTAGCATGTAAGTCAACATGATGACTTGATCTCACAAGTCATGGATATAGAGATATCAAGTTGACACATGGGTATGCATTGGAGAATGTATACTGAATGACCCGCCATGAGAAAGTATCATGGATCGTTATATGAGTGTCATATACTTTCTCATGTGGCTATTAGTATGACTATTAGTCCTTGGACCTGAAGTCACCATGGATTCCTACATAAGGAGTTACGTACTTTGGCTTCGTCAAACGTCACCCGTAAATGGGTGGACTATAAAGGCGATTACTGGGTATGTAACAAATTATGGAGAGGGATGTGAGTGATGTAGATGGGATCTATCCCTCCTATATGACGGGAGCGATATTGTATTCTTGATAGAGTTAGACCACAAAGTGCATGGCCATGCCCAAGTGAGTCAATATGAGATATTGAACTCATTTGATTAGTGTGAGTCTACTTGGAGTTCAAGATATAGATTGACTCGAGGATGACACGGTCTATGCCTCAATTGAGTCAATCTAGATATCATGGATAGAGGGACATTATCATATATTGTGAGAGTCACAATTATTAGTCACAAGGTGATGTTGGATCTCAACATTCTTGTAACTTGGGTAGCAATGATGTGTTGCTAGATACCGCTCATTGCTTATGTTTCTAAGAGGTTAGAAGCATTGCCAACGTTACAAGAACCTATAGGGTCACACGCAAAGGACAAATAGATGGAGAAAAATTGAAGTCAAGTTTGACTTGACTAAATATGGAAAGTCCATAAAAGACAAGTTTGACTTGACCTAAATCCAAATCAAGTTTGACTTGACTTGGTTCCACTTCAAGTTAGACTTGACATGGGAGAAGAAATGGAGTCAAGTTTGACTTGACTAAATATGGAAAGTCCATAAAAGGCAAGTTTGAATTGACCAAAAACCACCTCACCTTGAATTGACTAAGTGATGACTTGGCTTGGTTTTTGACTAAATGTGTATGCCACATCATTTCCAAGGTGGTAACCCCTCTCATTTGAATTTGAATTCAAATGGAGGAGGTTATGGCATGTTATGGCCGGCCACTTAATGGCCATTAATGGCCATTAAGTGGCCGGCCACCAAGGGTGAATAAAAAGGGATTTTGGTTCCCTTTTTGAGCGTGGCTCTTCTTCTTCCTTTTGAGATTTTCTTTTTGAAGATCTTGCTCTACTTCTCCTCTTGTCGAAACCGAGAAGGTGCTAGCACACCTAAGGTTTTGATCCATCTATTTTGTTCGCGTGGATACATATAGAGGAGTGTCTGCCTTGATACTCTACGAGATCCGGCGGCTTTTGGACAAGCGGGAAAGCGAAGGGCTACGCATCAAGGGTAATAGTTCTATCATGTAGATCTAATGTAGATTTAGTAGTGAAACTCGTACTCGTAATTTATTTTATGTTCGCACGGATCCCGTGGCCGAACTTCTGGGGTTTCCGCAACGCAAAAAGCGATTTTTGCGGCCTAGATTTTCTAACAGTGGTATCAGAGCCACGTGCGAACCTTGTACGAGTTTAAATTTGTTTTTTTTGTATTAGATACAAAATTTACAGACAAATAATATTCTGTGATTTTTCGAAATTTATAGTATTTATGGGTATTTTTCTCATAAAGTCGAAGCAACAAGTGTTCGGACACTTGTAGGCTTCACCGATCGAGAAAAACTTTCCGAAACGGAAAGATCTCGCTATAATTTTTCGGGACAGCGGCTTAAGTTGCTGTACGGTGGTTTTGGGACACTCGCGAAATTCATTTCGCGAGTAGGGGCGCTGCCCCTAACCCCGCGAGGGGCATTGTCCCGCAATCGTGCCCGAAAATCGTGTAGCGGGACCGTTACGGAAGGGTAACTCATAATATTGGAAAATTGTCGAAAAATTATAGAAATTTATTTAAAATACATAATTTGGAATTATGTATGGATTTGTGATGATCATGGCCCAATAAAAACCCAATATGATTGGAATGTGTTGTAATTCATATTACGGTCTGCGTACCGTTTTTGTGGTTGTGCGTGTTGTATAGTGTATGCGACCTGCGAGTCGACTTCTTTTATTTTATTTCTGTATTTTCTTATTTTGTAATGTCCAAAATGAAGACTGTGGATGGTCCATCCGAAGACGGAGTTATGGAGGAGGCCAACGACACGTGGCGGTCAAAGGAGAAGCTTGGAGAAGCTAACCCTAGGTTGACCGTCAGATCTTCTCATTGACTTGAGAAGATCGTAGTAGGGCCATGATCAAATCACAAATTAAATTATTTTATATTTCTTGTATGTGATGCATGCTAGTATAAAGTGATTAGAGCCTTTATGTGTATATGATACACCCCTTCTCGATTAGATTAGATCTAATTTAAATCGACTCGTAAATGCCTACCAAGTTTTGATACCTATCACTACCTCGATCATTTGTTGTTGTTGAATCTGCCAAAGCAGAGCAACACATTTAATCTTGGTAGGGTACGGAGGGACAATCTTGGTCCCGCCTATCACGGCTTGGGTGAGAACAAACTCAATCAGATTGAGTGAAACTAGTTAACTCGGTCGGATCGAGTCTAACTATAGGCATATTCCAATCGTTGGAAAGGTAGGATAAAAATCGCATTTATATTAAAACTTGGGCGATTTAGCCAAAGCTAACTCAAGTTTTTATGTAAATGTAAATTTTAATCCTATAAACAAGAGTTGCATAGAGATGTAATCGGTAAATTATTACCTACCGATCGTACTAAGTCTTGGGCGATTTAGCCAAAGCTAACTCAAGGCTTAGTATGATGTGGATCTTGTCCCACTATATTATAGTTAAATTAGATAGAATCTTGTAGCGTGGTTTGACCACATCTATGACTTGATTCTACAAATTTTCTATAATTCAGTGGGAGAATCATTTAATTAAAGGCCTAATTAAATGTAAAAGGAATATGTTATTTAATTTTCTGCATTTTATTGTTGTAGATTGCCATGTCGACAAACGCAAATACTCTCTCCCTGCGATCTGTCCTTGAGAAGGACAAGCTCAACGGAGCAAACTTCCTGGACTGGTACAGGAACTTGAGAATAGTTCTCAAGCAAGTGTTGATGCAGTCTGGCCCGATTGTTGTTTTGGTGTTGACAACGATTTAAGTTTGGTTGAGTAAGAATTGATGAAACCCTGGTGAGTGAAGCCAGGTCCTAGCGAGTGAAGCTAGGTGAAGAAAATCCTGGTGAGTGAAGCCAGGTCCTAGCGAGTGAAGCTAGGTGAAGAAAATCCTGGTGAGTGAAGCCAGGTCCTAGCGAGTGAAGCTAGGTGGAGAAATCCCGGTGAGTGAAGCCGGGTCCTGGTAAGTGAAGCCGGGTGACTGAAACCCTGGTGAGTGAAGCCAGGTCCTAGCGAGTGAAGCTAGGTGGAGAAATCCCGGTGAGTGAAGCCGGGTCCTGGTAAGTGAAGCCGGGTGACTGAAATCCCGGTGAGTGAAGCCGGGTCCTGGTAAGTGAAGCCGGGTGACTAAAATCCCGGTGAGTGAAGCCGGGTCCCGGTGAGTGAAGCCGGGTGACTGAAACCCGGTGAGTGAAGCCGGGTTGAATTGAATTGAGGCTGGATCGGTCGGGAGATCGGTTGGCACGGAGTCTCTTTGGAGGATCGATCAGGTGACCGATCCAGGGAAATCCAAGGAGCCTGATCGTTCTGGTGAACGATCAGGGAGAGAACAGAAGGTTTTCCAACCTTTCTGTTGGAAGGTTTGATCGTTCTGATGAACGATCAGTGAGTAGGAGGGAGAAGACCCTGATCGGTCATACGGACCAATCAGGGCCCTCCTGGACCGATCAGGGACTATCCTGATCGGTCCAGCTGCTCCATGATCGGTCAGTATGACCGATCAAAGGTGTTCCCTGATCGGTCACTGACCGATCAGGTGCGTTGAGACTCTAAGGCCTGAAACACTGATCGTTACATTGATCGTTCTGATGAACGATCAGTGAGTAAGAGCCCAAGAGGGAGAAGACCCTGATCGGTCTTGGTGACCGATCAGGGCCCTCCTGGACCGATCAGGGACCACCCTGATCGGTCCAGCTGTTCCATGATCGGTCAGTGTGACCGATCAAAGGTGTTCCCTGATCGGTCACTGACCGATCAGGTGCGTTGAGACTCTAAGGGCCGATCAGGAACTTTCCCTGATCGGTCCCTGATCGGTCTTTGACCGATCAGGAACTTTCTCTGATCTATCAGGGTGATCGATCAGAAAGTCACTGGATCGATCAGATAGATATCTGATCGATCAGGACTCATATTGATCGGTCGGGTGGATCGATTAGTATCTGAAAACTGTAATTCAAATTGAAGTTTCTTCTACTGTCTTCTCATTCACGTCAAGTTCTTATTGCTATAACGTGTTCCTGAGTGTTGTGCAGGTAATGCAGGATAACGCAAGAAGTACTTCCGTGAATCAAACTCTCTACTCTGAGTGTAACGGGTTTCTGATTTTCTGCCAAGGGCAGTTGGAAACTTCAGTCAGAAATGGGCAGACTGAGGTCGTGGGTGAGCAGCTTGCTGCACGCGGCTGGTCCTAGGGTCGTGGGTGAGCAGCATGCTGCACGCGGCTGGTCCTAGGGTCGTGGGTGAGCAGGGAATGTGCTACACACGTCCGATGTCCTGAGTTGAGTTGAGATATATCAGATGTGAAGAGAACAGAAAAGCTAACACTTGCGAAAATTCAATTCTGATCAGTGAAATCCTCGAGCTCGAAAAGAAGTGTTGCGACTCCATCAGCAAGCAGACAACGCAAGAAGGAAAGCTGAGTGAAGGCTATCTTGTGGTTGTGTTGTAAGTGGTGGGGTGTAAAACTGTCTTCTCGCGCTCTGTAAGCTCCTTCGTCTCTGTGCTTTATTAACATACTGTTAAGACAACTGTGTGGAGAGGTTTCTCCACCGAGAAGGAGACTGTGATATCCGGATTTCCGGGGCTTGATCTGCCGACGATCAAGGGATCGCCCACCTTACGGGCACGCCAAGGAGTAGGGGCAAGTTATCCCCGAACCTTGTAAATCCACTGTCTTAGCTTCTGTTTGTGTTTATTTCTGTTATTTTCCGCTGCTTGCTAACCTGAGTGCAGACAAGAAGTAATCAAAGAGTAAAAATCTCTTGTCGTGGCTATTCACTCCCCCCTCTCTAGCCCAACAAGTGGTATCAGAGCCGGGAGCTCTGTTCACGGCTTAACATCCGAGAGCTAAACCTGATGGCTTTCAGAGAGGGTTTCAGCACCAACAGACCTCCCTACTTCGATGGCTCAGATTTCCAGTACTGGAGATCGCGAATGGAATATTACCTGAAGACAAGCATTCAAATGTGGTTTGCTGTCAAGGAGGGTTTCTCCCCACCAAAGGATGCAGAAGGAAAAGAGCTCGAGTTCTCGAGCTGGTCTACTGAGCAAGTCAGAAAGGGAGAAGCTGATGCAAAGGCTGTGGTCACCTTGCAATGCGGTATGACCAAGGACCAACTGATAAAAGTTGGCCCCTTCACAAGTGCTAAGGATCTCTGGGACAAACTCAGAGAACTTCATGAAGGAACTCAAGACACCCGAACAGCTAAGAAGGATCTCCTTCTTAGCCAACTTCAAAACCTTTCCATGGGAGAAAATGAGAAGGTAAGTGAGCTTCATGGAAGGTTCAAGGAGATACTCAACGGCCTCCATTCCATCAGTGAAAGGGTAGACAATCGCGACCTCGTAAGGTATATTCTTAAAGCTTTTCCTAGAAGTGCCTTGTGGGCATCCATGGTGGATGCTTACAAGGTATCCAAGGATCTTTCCATTATTAAATTAGAAGATTTATTCTGTGAGATGGAATTACACGAGATCGCTAACCAAAGCCCAAAAGAGAAAGGGTTGGCTTTTGTGGCAGGGAACAGAAGACAAAAGAAGGAGAAGAAGAAGGAGCAGAAGAAAGAAAAGGTGGAGTACTGCCATGTGGCTTTAGTGGCACTAGATGAGCCAAACAAGGAGAGTGATAGCGAATCAAGCTCCTCAACCGCGCCTTCATCATCTTCGGATGATGAAGAGGTAATCTCTCCAGAATTAGATAAATGTTATAGGACCATAGCATGTTTAACGGATTTGTTAAAGAAATCTAAAAAGAAAGTCAAATCATTAAAATTGGAGGTAGAACAGTTGAGAACCTCTAAGGATGAGGTAAGTAATGACTTTCATGATGAGTTCCTCAAGGATGAGAACAAGACTCTTAGGAGCGAAATTGAAAACCTCAAGAATATTCTTCAGAAATTTTCAACTAGCTCTAAAACCTTAGATATGATTCTAAATTCCCAAAAAGCAGTTTATAACAAGGTTGGTTTGGGTTACCAACCTAAAGAATCAAGTTTCATGACACTAATGTCTAGGACTCGTGTTAGACCAAATCATACTTCTAAGGGTCAAAAAGTTCAAAAGAAAATGACTAAGGCTTGGGTGCCAAAGTCAGTTGTTGTAGATGCTTTAGGTCCCAAAATTTGGGTACCTAAAACCTCCATCTTTAGAATTGTATAAGCATGGGTTGAGGGGGAGCATGTATCAACATGAGTGGTTGATATTTGGTCCTCCAAAACATATAGCCATTCCTAGTTAGGAATGAGCTTACCATTTCATCAAATTCATATGAATGGCTTTAGGTTGACACATAACTTACTCTCGCCATGGGTTGTCTTGGATAGTTTAGGTTTCTTGTTGCAATTTATGTTTTCTGTATATGTTATACATCATGAATGCATGCCAATTTTGGTTAAGAATAAGATGAACACATGTTTTGGTACTAATTTGATACAAGCATGTTTTTGAAAGTTTGACCACAGTGTTATTTGTATTATGAAATCTGATCATATATATATTGATACATGCTAATCATATTTTGAAAATCTGATTTTAAGTATCACATTTTGATAATTGGTTTGATTAAGTGAATTATGATGAACAAAGCTCATTTAGGGAGAAAATCTAAGTGAATAGGAGATAGAAACAGTTACTGAAAGTTTCTGCTTTTGCTGGTTTCTGAAACCTGAGTAAAATTGTGCGAAACTCCTAAATACCAAGCCTGATCGGTCCACCGACCGATCAGGACCCACCCTGATCGGTCACTGTGACCGATCAGGGATCCTCCTGATCGTCTGGTGACCGATCAGTCCAATTATGATGTTCAATTGGTCAAAGAAGGTAGAAATTTCTAAGATTTTTGATTTCAGGAATGTTTCTGAAACATCAAGGATTAAATATCAATTTGATACAAACCTATGTTGGGATGTTCAAATTGATAAGAAAGGGTATGTTGAGTCATGACTCTTAGTCTTAATGTCGTGTTTCGAAAATATTTCTGAAATAACGAATATTAATAGAGTCTATGCCCCCGTTGAGGAATGCAAAATGTCAATGCAGTCTGATTAGGAACGTATCATGGTTTCAGAAATTTTTCTGAAATCTGATCGCTCCCCAGATTAAAAAATATTTCTGTATCAAATAACCATGATTCGATATCAGATACAGATGCATTCCTTACTTGACATATGAAACATACACATATTTTGACCAATGAT